>JACGDI010005424.1:844018-883645 GCA_014898725.1 Jacaranda copaia | reverse complement strand
TCCACAGGTGGTTGTAAGACTTGGAATAAATAAATAGGCATAGAATAGAGGATATCTGCGGTGCAGTGTATGGGTTAGGGTTTTGTTTTCTTGCTTTTTTGTGTTTCTCGTTTACTTCTTGTGCTTTTTATATTTTAATGTAGGAGTTATTTTTTGTTGCTGTTTATGCTTGTGGTTTGTAGAAATTGAATGCAGGTCTTATGTTCGTGTTTTGGAGTATGGATGGTTGCTTTCTTCTATTTTTGGTTTTTTATTTTTCTTTTCCTTTTTTTTAATGATTTATTGGCTTTATTTTAGTGGAATAACTTTTTAGTTGACTGTCTTATGTTGATTTCTTGCATTTAACTTGAGTTTTGGGGTGTATGTTTGGTGGGGTATATTTTGAATGCCTTTCTTTTGTCCCTTTGTGTATGTAAAGTACTTCGTGTTTTATTGATAAATTTAGGAGTGTCAATATTAATGACAAACTATAGGTTTTTTTTCATTTTTTCTAAAAATTTACTTGCTTTTAAGTTAGGGCTTTCAAATTTATGTTTGCATATTTTAAGTTTATTGTGTTGGCTGTCAGTTTTTGCTAGATTTTGGTATTTTTGTTTTTCGGGGATAATTTACTCTCTATTAAAATATGGAGGCAAGAATTTTTCCCTGTTGTGATATAGTTCTCTTTATTATGTTCAATTCGTGAATTTGTCTTTTGCATTAACTAGAACTTTTACTTATATAGTTTATGTGTTTTATGCTTCGAATAGGATGGGTTTGACGCATATTGTGAACATGTGAATATTAGTGACAAACCAATACCAAATCTTGCTAAAATTAGGTAAGTAGAATCTTCCCCAATTGTAGGTAATAATTTGTAATCCTACTTGATTTGATTTTTGAATCATGGGCTTTATCTTTTATTCTATAATAAGATTATCTTTATAATTCCTTTTATTTTGGGATTGTCCTTTATCTTTTATTTGGATATAGGTGTTTGAACGTGAGTTTTACATAGTATTATTTTGGGTAAATTACATTTTTGGTCCTATAAGTTAGACCCATTTGGATTTTGGTCCCATTCTTTACAGCTTTCGCACATTGCGTCCCATAAGTGCATTTTTTTTGCAATTTAAGTCCCAAAACGGCATTTCATCCAATAATTAATGAAGAAATCACATGCCACTCACATGTCCGTTAAATTGTTGCCTTTTTGATCCCATAAGTTAGACCCATTTGGATTTTTGGGCCCAACTAGGGGTGTAAACGAATATTAAACGGATCGGATACGTTGTTTTCATATTCATATCCGTTTAATCTTTTGAACATTTGGATGCCGATATAGATTTAAAGAATATTTAAAAATAATATCTGAATTCGTATCCGTCAAATATTGGTCAAATTCGGATATATCCGTATTTAATTATAATTATTAGTTTTATTCATCTTTTATTAAACTTATCCGTATTTAAATTTTTTTTATATTCAAACTTGATAATAATTATTTAGATATCTATTTGCAAATATCCAAATATTTGAATTTTTGAATTTATAATAAATACATATTTTAATTAATAAAAAGAACTATATAATTTCATTAAAAAGAAAACAATCAAATAAATAGTATAATTTGTAATTAATAACTTATTTTATAATTGATTGTTAGTACTTATTAACAATAATAATGGCATTGGAGTATATTAGTTATAAAGTTAACCAACAATAATTATGTTGATTAATTTTATTCTTCAATTCTTTTTCTTTATATTACAATAATTTTTAAATTTATTCTTTTTTCTTTTCAATTCTTCAATTATAATTTATATATACATATACAGATTATGAAATTTTTATTAAAACATAAAAAAAAATATTATTTAATAAATATTTATTTGAAGTAGATGTTAAACAGATCGGATATGTATTTACCATATCCGTATTCATTTATAATCGGATATATATTAATTGAATACGAATAATATCTGCTTTAAACGAATACAGATAAAGTTTGTATAAATGAATACGAATTCAAACAGTAAACGAATTTTTGAATATCCATTTACAATCTTAGTCCCAACGATAGCTCCAATAATGTTTTTTGAAGTTTTAACAACTTTTTTTCATTATATTCAACATGCTAAACAACCCAAATATTACTTGTCTTGTTCTTTCATACATTTGAGGGTTTTCAATGAAGATAGTGTGCCACAAAAATAAATGGAGCCTCTACTTGCAGCTATTTTTCTTTTTTCTTCTGCAAAAATTTATAGGAGCTATTGTTGGGACCAAAACTGCAAACGGGCCTAACTTATGGGATCAAAAAAGCAACAATTTAATGGTCATGTGAATAGCACGTGACTGCTCTGTTAATTATTGAATGGAAAACCCTTTTCGATCCTCAAATTGCGAAAAAAATGGACTTATAGGATGCAATATGCGAAAGTCATAAAGAATGGGATCAAAATTCAAATGGGTCTAACTTATAGGACCAAAATTGCAATTAACCCTATTTTTTTTATCTTTTCCATTTGAGTCCTTCCTTCCATTGTTGTTTTTCTTTAGCCAACTCTCTGAAAATTGCATTTTTCTAGGTTAAGATTAGTTCTTTATTTTGCAATTATGGTCAAGACTGTACCTAGTTTAGTTTTCGCTCATTGAAGATTGTTTTTTAGCCTCTGAAGTTTAATTGAAAATTTTTAGCAACTTTCTTCTTTTTCTTCTGAAGAAAAGTGCATTTTTTTCTTCTTCTCCCCTCCTATCCTTTTGTAGGGTATTTCGTGAAGTATTATGCTATTATAGCTCTAAAAATTGTTTCTTGAAATTTCTTACTGTGTTTCTGATGAATTAGTCATTTTTACTTTAATGCTTGTAAAGCCCTAAGAATGTTAGTATCTGCTGAGATTAAATTCTCGAAAGACCCTTGGCATTTAGGAAGTTATTTCAGCACCACAACATTAAAACTATGCTTATAATTCACTTCTGAATTCTATTTTTGTTTTGTAAAAGTGAGGACATGTATATATATGTCGGTGAAGATCATTTCTGGTTTCGTGAATTAGAATTTTAGTTTTAAGTTATTACAAATTCATCTATGATAAGAAAAAACAACTTAGTTGATCAAAACTAATGTGCTAGGACATGTAAGTTTTCGTACAAGCTAATGAATTTGTTGTTTAACTCACAAGCAATCTTGCGATGGTGGTTACATTAACCAACTTATTTAGTCTATTGTGGTTTACCGGCAAAAAGAACATGGTGATGTTTGGATTCTCTGTCTTCCCGAATTCCCACCACATTAGATGTGTTCATTAGAATGATTGGCTAATTAGAGTATTACCATTTGCTTTTTTAGATTCATCTTTCTTGGGTAGAGTACATCGATATCATAGATTTGTTGAACTATTGTTACAATTCTTACTCCATGAGAATATATCATTGCTTTGGAAATGTGCAAACGTCTCCTCATATTGAAATACCTTGCTTGATTTGTTCCTTATCTATGCACTTTCGTGAATTTGTGCTTGTGATCTTCTTTCGAGTGTCTTAGATGTTCACCCTAAATCATGCTATTTTCAAACCTATGTGATAATGCTTTATGGTTTTAGTTTAAGTTGACATTCTTAAGTTTTCTATTTTCACTGGTGAAATAAATGCTCTATTTCCAAGAAAATATATGCATTAGAAATGGATATGGCTTGCCATGAAGACTTGGATACGAGGAAACATTACCTTGCTTAGATTATGCATTGATTCATAAATATGGATATATATATATTCCACATTTATGCTATGCACCGACGGCATGTTCACCCAAGACCAACTAATAAATAATGTTGGTTGCATTTGTTCTCATTTATATTTAGTATATATATCAGCCTCTTTCATTTCTTGATGAATTCTGGAATCCCAAGGTTTAAAGCTTCTACAGGTTTGATTTCTTCATAGTTTATATGTTTTTTAATATGAACCAGTGTCTAAAGAAACTATCTTTACTTCAGATTTTCTGTTATTGCTGAAGGCTTTGATATCCCTATCTTTTGTTGCTGATTTCGTGGGTGCCTGCCTATACAAGTTTGTTTGATTACTGGCCTTCGTTCATATTTTGTTAAATTTATTTATGCTTTGACAGAACAATTACTGAGTTATAAAAAAGTTTCTTTTAGTTCAGAGAAATCACGTTGTATACAATTTTTGAGAAAATAGGAGAAGATAATTCACCAATGTATTAGTTCTCTAAATGTTTGGTTAGTGGGAAAGTAAATATGTTCATGCTTTGCAAAGATTTTTTTTCTCTTTGGGGTTTTAGGCATTTTTGGAAAATTTTGAATGAGTGTTTTGCAGGAAAAAACACCCTTTATGTGAGGTACAAAATCTTGCATATGTACAAGTAAAGTTGAAAATGGTTAGATTCACAAGTCTTGGTTTATGTATCTTTAATTATCTCATGATTTTAAGTTTTTCTCACCTTATACTGTGACATTGTCCAAGTTCAGGATAGTCAGTTTAATACATTTCTATCTTTTTTTAAACATATCACAAATTACCAAATCACAAGAAAAGAAAAAAAAAAGAAAAAAGGCATAAAAATATTATGAAGAAGGAGGGTCGACAGTAGGGAAATGAGTTTAATGAGATAAGAAGTTGTTATTCATTTGTGAGTTTTTGGTTGAATCCTCTTTAAAGGAATCTAAGTATGCAATAGTGCTCAAAGAAATTTTGGGTCATCTGCTTGAACAATGGATTTTGGAGGCCTAGAGCTAAGCTTGTAGAGTTAAATTTTGATGTGTCACTGGTGCGTGCTGTCAATTCAAGTGGGAAATGGGTATCTTTTTGTAACTGGATACATACAAGAACCAAGTTCTTGTATTTTGATATCCTTTTAGATTTAGAGTTCTGCTCGAAAGTGGATTTCTCTTTAGAAATTTGCAGTCACAAGACTTGATCTTTTATGTTGAAGATATCTCAGTATTCCAAGCCATTTCTGAATAGTCAGTATTAGATTGTTGCTCTGAACTTAAATATTATTTTAGTAATGGAGTTTTGTGTATAATTTAGAATCACAATTTGGCTTTGGTTAAAAAAAGAAATATGTTGTTATATGTAAAAATTAACTTAAGATGTCATGGATTGTTGTATGGAGATTTTAGATAGGGTTTTTATAAGTTTATGAATTCTTTGAAATGGATGTGTGGTCTATTATGAATGAAAAAGTAGGGGTTATGATAGCTTAGCCTCTTTTATTTCTATAACAATTCTTTGTTATAAAGTCAAATTGGTGTATCTCATTAGGTTGAATGTATTTTTGAGGAAGAAGTGGATTCAGAGTGATCAAAACAAACTAAGGAAATTGATAAGGTTCGAAAGGTTCAATCCCTTTCTCTAGCGAGATACCATCTATTTTTATTTGGCATGATACCATTTATGTAATTTAGCATAATCTAAACTACTACCAAACGAACTTGCCCTTACATGTTCAGTTGCCAGAAGCTTAGGGTTGTTTAGTTTTTACCAAAGTTCAGCCCTTTCTCTAGCGGTTTATTCATTTTCTATTAGCAAGATCCAAATTATTATCAAACATATCCTCCCAAGTTCATTTTCCAAGATGTTTAGTTTCTGCCTTCTCTTTCTCTTCTTTAGTTTTTGTCATGATAAAACTAAAGTTAAAATAAGACTACCTAGTAAACATTAAATATGATTTCAGTGCACAATTGAAGGATGAAGAATGATGATTATGGTGTATGAGTGTTTACTAGCACTATGAAATTACTTTGAAGAAAATTAGCTATTTTTAAACTGCATCCATCTCACAAAGGATGTTCCTCTTGACTGCTCTAGAACTAACAACACTCAATTTTGTGTCGCTTTTTTGGCATATCACCTTATCTATTAGAACTTTTAGCAATTAAAAGAAATTAATCCATAGACTTCTTTTATTTTAAAGGAATGCAAAATTTTATTAAGTACGTGATTAGCTCCATGAATAAATGGGTTAGGTGGAAATTGTTTGGAGTAAAATGGGAATAAAAAGATTGCCCTGCAGATGTATCGTATGGTTTCATTTTGATATAGATTGATGGCTTCTATCCATATAGTAAACTTATTTACCTAGACAAGCTGATTATGTTCTGACAAGAGTGATTTGATTCAATCTTATAAAATTTAAATTGAAGAATACAAATAAAGATAGAATACTAGATATTCTTTGTGGAATGGTGGTAGCTTTAAAAGGGCTTCTATGATTGAATAAACTTATTTAGAAAAGGAGGCACGAATGTGATACTTTGCTTTGTGATTTTTGAAGAGTTCATATGCATTCTGTTGAAGTTATTTTGGTAACTACAAACATAAAGTGTACTTAAAGTCTTAAAATGGTATACAAGTCAATATACTTGTACTTAAAGTCTCTTTTCAATAAATGACTTGTAAATTTCATATACACTCCTTTTATTAATTTCCTTTAATTTAGATCTACTATATGATCATGAGTATCTTTTTCTACTACTAATATATATAAGTATGCAAACAATCCTTTTACTTTTTAAGTTATTAAATATATATATTAGTCTCCAAATTACAATAATTATCCTAAAGAAAAGCATAATTATGCTATCAATATATCCCACATGAAAAAAAAATTGTATTAACATTCTAAAACAATATATAGTACATTATACTGTATTTTAATTAAATCAGTTTTCTGTTGAAGCAAAGTAGTAATTGGTCATGCCTTTTCTGCGCATTTATCATATTTTCTGTTAGCGAGAAGTCATCTCTTAATTGAAAATTATGATAATAATTACTCTTAATCTCTTTATAGTTACTAAACATTTACTATAGGATAGACTGTTGACAGGATGCTACGCATTGAGCTAGATGAAGGTACCTCTACAGCCTATTTATTCGGTAGGTGCTTCCATTTACTGAAATGGATGTCAGTGGAACATCTTGGGAGAGTTTGGCATAATGGTTGAGAAGATGAAACTTGTGTTTGCATTTATGTGTTTTCAGGTGCTTTTTAGAATTAGAATTTACATGAATGCAACATTTAAGGAGAGTTTTGATATGACCATTGAAAGGTTGGCAATTGATTGTCTTGGATTTCAAGGCCAGTTAGTTTAACTGGTTTACTGATTAAATATCTTGTTATGAATCAGTATGCGTAGATCAATATATACAATAAATAGATCTGTTTAATTAAGTGCAGTATTTTTGTATTTAAGCTCACTTTTTGCAGTCTTTTTGGCACTAGACTGGATCTTACAATTATAGGACCAAAGAGTTGAGTGATCCCTATTCCTTGGACTTAAGATGCTTAGCTCTGGCTATTGAAATCCTAAGGGGTTATAATTTGGGTTTGGACTTTCTGAATTTGATATTGGAACCCTATATGGCTTAATCCTTCGTTACTCCCTTGGCTAATGATGTAAGCTTTGGCAATCCTTGAAGGATTTTACTCTAATTCTGGGGAGTTGCTGGATTTAAAAATCGTAGCCCTTCTTGGATAACTTTACTACTATTTTTGGTGGAATTTGCTGTTTGATCTTTGTAACTATCCATATTCCCTTTACCAATGATTCTAAGC
Source organism: Jacaranda copaia (assembly GCA_014898725.1). Taxonomy (NCBI): domain Eukaryota; kingdom Viridiplantae; phylum Streptophyta; class Magnoliopsida; order Lamiales; family Bignoniaceae; genus Jacaranda; species Jacaranda copaia. The sequence continues at coordinate 876,084 of JACGDI010005424.1, read as the reverse complement.
TCTGGCAGCTAAAGTCTTCAGCATGTTAGCTTGCTTTTAGAGACATTTTGTTTTGGTTGCTGGTGGAATTTGGGGCTTAATCTATTACTATTCCCTTGATACATGATGTTAAGCTTTAGCTATTGATGTCTTTAGGGATTTTAATCCGGTTCTAGGGAATTTGAATTAATACCTTGCATGGACAATTAGTCGAATTGCTAACTGCTACTAGGCTAATGATGCTAAACCGCTAAAGTTTTGAAGGAGAATTTGTTGTAGAAGTTAACTGGATCTCATCTTAATATCTGAGATATAGTTGTTGAAAAGGAATTGTTGCAAGATTATCTCATTCCATTTCCAGGAGTGAACTCATAGTCTCGCTGTCTCACAATGCCTAAGCTAGAGAGCTTGAAACTTCAATAGAATCAACCAAAACCAGGAGAGTACCACCATACACAACCCTGCTGAAGAAAGACTCTACCACTGTGAGGTCTTGCTGGTTAATCTCACAACTTTTTGGCAGCATATGACTGCCTAATGACCGCCTTGATAAAAAGTACCATCCCGCAAGATTGTTTCATTTTGTTTGCTTGTTTTTGGGATTTTCAATATGCATCCTACTTAAATTAAGCATTTTGTCTGGTGACATTGCCAAGCTTCAATTCTGTTGAATCTTTAGAAAATGTTGGGGATTACATTCTTAATATGCAAGTGCATGATATTCTATCTTCGCTCTTTGGACTACTTGTAAAGTTTTACAAAGACAAATTGCAACTATCATGACCAAGAGAGGCGAACATATATATTTAGCCTTTCATTTCAGCTTATTATCAGTATATATATCACTATCAAGGAACGTATATATTCTGATGTTTTCCTTGCAATTTCCAAGATGAACGTCTTTAATTGCTACACATATGTGGTTATTGTTAATCAAAAGTTTCAGCATTCTTGTTGATCTAATTAATTGGTGATCAAGTGGTAGATTATGTTATTTTCAGTTGGTCAAATACGAAGCCCTTTTTGCAAAAGAAAAAAATCAATTGTGTACTTTTAAATATTTGCTGCAAAATTAAAACGAGATCTTAAGAAAGTATGTATCATTTATAAAATGGTAGATAAAGTTGCCTTCACAATAATCTCGTAAAACAGTTGTATAAAAAGTTAAGGAACATTTATTAATGAAATAAATTTATTATTGTATTTGAATTTATAAATTTAAAAAAATTATAAAAAAGATTGTAATGAAAAAATTAATTATATAGTTCCACGGGCATGACACCGCACAAGCACGATGCACCCTTTCTAGTGTGTGTGTGTATATATATATGGAAAGACATTCTAATATTAGGTTTTTCATCACTTCACCTCAAAGTCATTGTTGCTTTACTTCATCACTTTATTTTCTTCTATTGGCAAATATGAAACTTGTTGGGTAATTTCTTTCTTTATTTTGAAATATATACGCCTACAGACATTTAATATCAATTTTATGTTATAAAATTTTTTATTCTCCCCTCTTTTCGAGTACAAAGGAGTAACTCTTTTTAGTTTCTTGGATTTCTACTCGTTAAAAAATTAGGTACGCTCTGTCCCCAAATTTACATACTCAACATTTTAGCTTATGATTTGTAACTTGAGTTTTTCCCTTTTGTTTTTAGCTTGTTGAAAAAACAAAGAAAATTTGGTGAACATTCCTTATCTTCAAGTTTTTTTATATATTTATTTATTTTTCAATGCTCTGAAATTGTATGTATTTTTTTCAGTTTTTTGAAAAATTAAAGAAAATTTGGTAAACCCTTTTCTTCTCTTCTAGTTTGTGTCCGTATGTTCACATATTCATTTAGTTTTTTTAATGCTCTGAAATAGGATGTATCCTTTTTCAGCTTGTTGAAAAACCAAAGAAATTTGGTGAACGCTTTTCTTATGTCAACTTCAATGTTGATATATTTATTTATTTATTTATTAATGCTTTGAAATAGTATGTGTTTGAATGGAATTGTGTGTGCGTTGTAGTGGATTCTTTTTCATCCATGTTTTCTTAATATGTATTTGCTTTAACTTTATAATGAATTTTATTGTGAATTTTAGACTAGTAATGCCCATATTTGCATGTTCTAGATTCTATCAAAAAACAATGAAGTAGTTACCATTCTATCTTATGGAATACTTTTGGTGAATGGATTGGTGGCCTTTGATAATAATTATACATCCACAATATCCACATTGCATTAGAGAATAAATTGAAAATGCATTGCAGTTTATACATTTCAATATATCAATTGCTTTTGTAGTTTCTATATTTGAATAGGATTTACTAAATCTAAAATTCCTTTAAGGTTAACTTGTACTTGATGATCGTACCACATTTCTGATTTTTGAATTTACATATTTTTAGATTGGTGTATATTTTATGCATTTCTTTATATTTTATTTTATATATATATTTACCATATTGGTGTTACTTTGTCATCCTACGTGTTTATGTAATAATTACTAGGTACTAAACCTATTACAAAAATGGCTAAAACTATCTTGAAAGATGTTGATAAAATGAATGAAACCAATGATGTTAAAATTGAAAGTGATGAACCTAGACTCACAAAAAGAAAATCAACTTCTAATGTATGGCTAGAGTTTACGAAGGTTAGAGGTTTTGATGAAGTTGAAAATGCTGCAAATAACTACTGTAGAAAGAAATTCTCAAGTGCTGGTACTAGTGGTACTACACACCTAAGAAATCACTTAATGAGGTGTCCACGAAGAAATCAAAAGGCCATCAAATACTTCAAGCTACTAGGAAGGGGGATGAAAATAACGTGAAAATAAAAAACTTCAAATTTGGTAAAGAATAGAGTAGACTTGACATGGTGAGAACGATGATAAAGCATAAATATCCATCCATTCAATATGGTTGAATATGAATTGTTTGTAATATTTTCTAGTAATCTACAGTAAGTTCAAACTTGTCTCCAAAAATATATTAAGATCTAATATCCTATAAGTTTACAAAGAGGAGAAAGAAAGTTTGTATAGGCATCTTGATGAGCTAACTACTCGTATAAGTTTGACAACAGATATTTGGAGTAATGGTACTTAGAAAGTTGTTTATTGATGGTTAACTACGCACTTTATTGATGATGGAGGGGTTTTAAGGAAAAAATTCTTTCTCTTTCAAATGTAGAGTCTAGGCATTATGAAGAATCTCTTCATAAAATCATTAAAAACTTGCTTCTAGAATGGAGTATTGAGAAAAAAAATGTTGTCTAACTATGGACAATGAAACAAATGATGTGATGACTAAAGTTTTAAACATATAGTTTTATGAGCAAAGGTCACTTCCCTCATATAGACAAAAGTTTCACATCAGATGTGCTGCTAATATCCTAAATTTTATTGTCCAAGATGGTTTAAAAGCAATATATCTAGTATGCTTAAAAAAATAAGAGAATCAATTATCTATGTAAGTGTTTCTTCTCAAAGAAACAACAATTCACAAATGTTCTACAACAATTGAAGTTAAAACACAAGAGGCATCCTGCCGATGATATTCCCAATAGATGGAATTTGACATACCTTATGCTTGAGAGTGCTCTAGAAACGAAAGAAGTATTTGCATGTCTGGAAAAAGTGGATAAAAAATTTAAGTCACATCCATCTAAAGTGGAATGGGAAATTGGAGAAGTTGTTTTTGGATGTCTAAAAGTTTTTTATGATGCCACTTGTGAAGTTTTGCATGTGAAATATCCAACTTTCAATATTTATTTTCCCATTGTTTGTAAGATCAAGCATGCTATAATGAAGTGGGAGGATCACACAGAATTTTTTATTTAGATTATAGCTGAGTTGATGAAAGAAAAGTTTGAAAAGTATTGGGGTGAATGAAATTTCCATATGAAGCATGCTATAATTTGATTCTTGCTTTAAATTAGATCTTGTTGAGTTTTTTTTTTTCAATGAGATTTATGATAGTAATGCTGAAATTCACTTGGTGAAAATTCAAAAAGCACTTAGGGACTTGTTTCTCAGTATGCTGATGATTCATGACATACTTTCATCATTTATACAATCTGTTGATTGTAATATTTCTAGCTCAACAAAATCTTGTGACATTGGTGGTTGTAACTTGGGGAGATTTGACAAGTGGTATGATCAAACTCATAATGCTAGCATCATTACTTCTCTAAACTCTGAGCTTGAGAGGTATTTGGATAAGCCTATAATTCGGGGTGTAGCTGAATTTGATATTCTAAATTGGTGGTGAGACAAAGCTCCTAGGCTTCCTACTAGTGGAAATATAGCCCAAGATGTCCTTATTGTTTGTATATCAACAATTGCCCCAAAATCTGCTTTCAACATTGGAGGAAATATTATTGAACTATATCATTATGCTCTAGATGCATATGTAGTGCAAACTTTATTGTGTGGACAAGATTGGATTGAGTTGCCAATGGGAAAATGTTTTAAAAGTTTACATCTTGTACAAATTTGCTCATTTTAGTGACTATTTATTGTGTACTAATATTGATGCATTTATCTTTTAATGTCTTGTCATTCTACAATGACTTCTAACTTGAAGTTCAAATCCTAATCTTAAATTTTCTTGCAATTAGAAGGCCCTATCTCCTTTCCAATTATCTTTCTTTTTCATATGATCACACAGTAATTATTTATTTAATATTTATAGTCTTCTTTTTCTTTCTACAGGCTTTTCTTTTTTATGATTTAATTTTGGTTTGTTATGATGGTTAACCAATTGTCTTTTGGCTTCATACTTTGGTTTAAACTTTTTATTTGGTACTTCTTTTCTCCCTCTATTTTTTTGAATTTTACTTTTCCTTTTTAAATAGTACCTTATAAAATATATCAAACTCGTGGTACTATTGAATTGATTTTATTGTACAATAACTCAGGATTCAATTAGTGTTGTATTTATTTCTTCATCATACAAGATTATAATAGCAATCCCAAAATAGTTTTTTCTTTTTTATTTGTGTGTGTGTGAAATAATGAGCTCATATGCAGCATAGAAGTTGCTTCTCATATAACTTGTTAGATTTTGAAATTGCCTATATAATTGCATAATTGTCACTTATTTCTCTATTTTTATAATAGGAAATGATGTTAGAAGAACAATGAGCAAAATATAAGCCTAAAGTTTATTGTAATAAGAACATAATGTTATGATATAGCAAGAATTTTGGTCTACATAATCTACTCCTATTTTTATAATAAGAGCATAATGTTATGATATCTTATTTTTTTCAATAGAAGCAAAATGCAAGCAAAATTTTATTTGATCAAAATGAATTTATTTTTGTAAAACTTTAAGCTTGTAATTTGTTGATTTCATAATCAAGTGTAATTATTATGTATTTATACTGTTAAAAAAGTACTATTATCAACAACTTAGTTATTATAAGGTGAATGAATATGACTACTATGTTTATATTATATTATTGCTTTTAGATGTTTAATAAACTTATGAATTTATTCATTAATCTGTTGTACATATGTTTTCTTTAAAGACGAATATTTTGGATTTGGATTTTTATAAAATTCTAGAATAATAACAAATATATGAAAATATGATGGTATTTAGATATGGATTATTTTTCAAATATTGAATTTTATTTGAATTGGAATATGGTAATACTAACCACAAGTCCTATCGGGTTTTGGATCTAATTCAAATACGACATACTAATATCAAATTTGAATTTGGATCTATCATGATCTGGTTCGAATCCGACCCAAAGTCACATAAAAAAGGAGTGGGAATGGGAGTGGAAAAGGAAGCATGAGCTAGAGCACAAGAGCATAAAAAAATTGGGAGCAGAAGCATGCTAGAGCGCATTTTAGAAATAATTCTTAAATAATATATTCCTATAGAATACAAGTAAAGAAGAAAAAATGAATAAAAACTTTTATAATTAGATCCAATACAGTTTCTAGCAAGTAGTTCTTTAATTCTACATTAAAATTCAAGTTTCACAATTCTTTTAATCATCAATATAACCAATCATGAGTTCAAAATTGGAGATCAATCTTCAATTATGTAGATACTCTACATGCATATATTCTGTATAGCCAAGTGGTGACTCCATGCAAACAAAAGCAACTTTGCAGGAATCGATAGACACTAACCATGCGTATAAATCATTTTAGGTGCTCCATAATCCTAGTTGTTCTCACTAACTTTACACCTTGTAAAAATTCAACTAAGGCATTAAAGACAATATAAGTATTTCTTTCAGTTGCTAACTCATGCTCTCCCATTTCAACAATTTAGAAAATCTATTAAAAAGTTTCTGTACATTCCTATAGCCAAATGCATAGTTTCATCTCATTCGAGATATATACTAAAGCTTTCATCCCAATCCATTCACTCAATTATTTAAGCACCAGCCTTTAATTTAAGTCAACAAGTATTTCAATAATATTTTTAGATAAGCAAAATCAACAAAATTTATTAATCAAATTATTGCAAGTTTCAATAGTTAAATGCTTCTCAAAGCTGTCCCCATCCAGCATTAGTATCAAATAAGTTACACAAATTCAATGAGCAAAAGGACTCAAGCCAACAAAAAGATTTCTTATATAGCCATTATCAATAAACAACAAACTAATTGATCTAATTTAGCGTCATATGGATACCTACATATGTTTGCTAGACAAATATGATATACATTCAATATATGTATTACACTAGCTATCCAAAAGACAAAAACAAAAGAAACATGTAAATGAGTTGGAATAATTCAAAGATTAGTGGCATAAAGAGTATTAAGCTCTACATGAATGGCTTCCAAATCATCTTTTAGAAAATCTTCATATGTATTTTATCCTAGTTCTTGTATGACTTTTCATAGTCATCCTCTAATCTTGTCATGACATTAATGTTGTCATGCACATACACCAAAGACTCAGCATGCTCGGCATTAAATTTGTTTCTCTTGAGACTATGAATGAAAGTATATGAACTCCATGCCCTCTCTACGCAAGAACTATTAACACTTTGAGATAATACTTTAATTACCAGCTAATATAGTTGATGAGTAGCAAAGCCATATAAGTTCCACCATTCCACTGAGCTCTTTTTTTTCTTTTTAAATCATAGCTTTAGGCTTGATTTTACTAGTGAAGTCACTAATTTGCCATCGAATCAAAGATGCATCTTTTTGCTTACAAGTTTACACAAAGCATCTAGATACGTACCTTGTATGAACAAATTAGAATGAAGCTTAACATGTTAATTTCTTTCGAGACCCAAACTAAGCAATCATAACTCTAAATAAAAATAAGGATTAAGGACATAAGCAAATGTATGAAATAGCACATTCATTCTTTCCCATCATCTCATAATTAATGGTTCAATTTCTTGAGACATCTTGACATGTGCAAACAATACCTCATTTATAGAATCCAACATGCCCTCTATTCTAAGATACACTTCACCAATAATAGCTTTATCAAAGTCACAAAATCAAATTATTTTCAAAGTGGCCCAGTAAATGACAATATAAATTTCACATCATTCAAAAAACTATTCATCTAATATCATTCTTTTCTCCTCATAATGTGTTAACTTTAGCTTTGTTGTCCCTTTTCTATGTGACTTTTATTCCTCATTCAACACCATACTAATTAAAGAATTCTTGACCTTGTAAAGCTGATTTATTACAACATAATGATGACCAAACCTTTTTTTCTTCACTTATGTCACCTCCAAAGAAGAAAACTTGTTGAACATATTCAACACAAAGCTATAGCTTTTTATGTATTTCGCCACTTCTTTAGTCTTGTCGTAATAGACAGCAACAAATTTTAATAATGGATGCATTGGTTTTGCAATATCCTTCATAAGAAAGTTTAGGGTATGTGCCATGCAACTAGGCCAAAAAATATGCCGATGCCTTATAATGTATGTAGCAGCTTTGCTATTAGTTGTTTTATTAGTAAGTATTTGCACAATATTGTAGGTAGATTTTAGAAAAATTTCAGCAATATAAGAAGCATTTTTTTCTTCTCTTAATGAATCAATTGTTGTTAAAAAAAATAGGTTTACCTCCAAAAATTATCGAGATATTGATGATAGGTTGGTCTTGTACATTCAACCACCCATTGGTGACCATCGATCCTTATATTGAGGCCAAACTTTCTTTATTACCTCCAGTTTGTTCTCAACAGTAGTTTTTTCCTTATCCAACAATTTAGTTCTAATTTTCTTAGAACTTGGTGGCTTCTAACATTTATGGACTTCATTTGTAGAAATAATCTGGCAATTCTAGTGTTTCCATCCTCTCTTGCTGACATCTTGAACATGTCAAAAACTATTTTAGAACCTACTCCAACATGTCTCTTTACTGGTAGGGGCATTGGTGTTACTTCTTTTGCATAAATCCCATCCATAAATAGCCCTAGCTATTGATTCTTCTCTTGCCAACTTTTTTCTACTTTTTTTGGTTAGCCAGGAGCACAATGAAATTCCTCGAGCCTTCTCTCCTTTCTTTAATCCAATCAAATGTGCTCTGATTTGAGAATATGTTATTATATATGCATCAACTCTACAACTAAAATTACAATTTCATTTGTTGCCTCTTTGATTGAACACTGTAACAACTTCTTCAATGTAGTAGAGCTTATATATTTACTTGCTGCAACACTATTTGCTTCATCTTGTTGAGATTCACTCATTTTCACTTATATTAGTATCTGAAAACTCAAAAAAAAAGTTATGATTTGAAACCAGAATTATAACATTAATAACTCAAATGTCAATTCAAACTTAAGGTAACAAAAATCATCCTAAATAAAAAGTTAAGAATCTCAATTAATATAGAATAGCCCAACAAGCTATCAACCTTAGAGAGGGCTCCTAAGCCCACTTGACATACATAGCCCAATGATACTTCTAGACCCAACTAGGCTAGGTCATTTGACTATAACCACCTAGTTGAGTAGATTGTTTTTGATTGCACTCGAAGGGAGGCTTCAAGCCACTTTACCTAGTCAACTATTCTCTGGTCGACCACTTTGTCTGTTCAATCGTTATCGACCAAAGTGCTCACTCCGGCACTAATTTATATTCTTGCCGCATTTAATGCTTTGACATACGGCATGCCTCTACATTAGTGGCGCATGCTATCCTAGTATAGTCTCTGCCACCAACTTTGGTAGAGAGACACACCACTAGAGTATTGTTCACCTTGGAAACCAAGGGATGATACTACTTAGAATAGTATTGGAATTGGAACTGACCAACAACCCTAAGCAAGGACAAGAGCCCTCTACACTTGATAGGGGCATCTTAGACATATCATCTATCAGGAGAATGCTATAAATAACTCATTACTAACCACACTCCAAGAAATGCCATATACACTACACGTTCCTACTCTTCTGTTCAATTACTTTATTTCAACCAAAACTAACTTGAGCGTCGAAGTGCTTTTGCTAAGGGCACCTCAGCTAATTTGACTTTTGCTATTTATTGTAGATCTCAAACCACAAAGAATATTAGTGTTGAATCATTCGACCTCCCTGGTCGAATTAGCCCAAACACAACCCTATTTACTATATACGATTTTCAACCTCATTATTTTGGCACCATTTGTGGGAAGCTAGAGATTGCAACTAAAAAAATGGTAAATACAAGAAGAACCTCATCTAAGAGGGAGAATAACAAGAGGTCCGCACCTCCACCTCTCCCTCTACCTCAGCAAGGTTCATATGCTACAAGCCCCAACGCCCTGTAGGAGCAAGTTGTAACATTGACCATGCTATAGTTGATGTAGTTGATAAGAGAGAAAATCTTTGCTTAACTTTCCATTATATTAAATAGACACACCTTTATGCCAGCCTTAGCTAGCAATGCCACTCCACAACTGCCTCCACCAAAAAAAAGGTCCCATTGGGACAGTTGTGGTCGCCAGGAATTCTGGCAGCCACTAGCTAGACATGATGCTAGTCCCAAACGCCCCAGGGAGAGAAGGGGTGACTAGAGATAAGAAAGGAAATCGCTAACTCCATAGACCACCACGTTCGATCTAATCGAGCCTCACAGTGCAATAGGGTTGAATGCTCCAAACGTGACCAATTCAAGGAAATGGAAGAATCTACAAATCATGTGGCCTAACCTATTTGAGCCCTACAGTGCAATAGGGACAAGCGCGCGAGACCTCATTTTGATCGAAACACCACCCAAGATGATCAGAAAGAGTGGGAAGAAGTCTGCAACAACTAAACAGGCGCCTCGATAAGATCTCAAAGAGAAACACAAGCAGGGTGCCCAACCTAGAGGGCTTTCAAGGTCTCATCGAGAGAGAGACTCCCTTTTTATCCAAGAGATTATTGATGAGAGCATTGTTGTCGATGCCAAAGTTCTGATCGGACTGCCTAGATACGATGGCTCAATAGACCCCAATGAGCATTTGATGTAGTTCGAGCATATAATGTAGCTGCACAAGTACAACGAGTACATTCATGCCAAGATGCTGGTGACTAATTTCTAGGGCATAGCACTAAATTGGTTTGTAAAGCTAGAGCCCTCGTTGATATACTCTTATGATCAGCTTTGTGATAAATTCTTGCACCAGTTTGCCAGTCAGAGAAAGGCGAAACTCCCCCACACTCACCTCCATACTGTCAAGCAGAACAAGAGGGAACTCCTCTGTGACTTCTTCATGAGGTTCAACACGGAGGTATAGAAGATAAACAATCTCAAAATTGAGTTCCTAATCGATGTGCTATTCTTGGGACTCAAGCATAAAAAATGCGTCAATACTTTAGTGCAAGAGTGCCCGAGGATGATGGAGGAGCTGCTCAACCTAGCAAAAAGGTATATGATCCAAAAGGAGATAAACAAACTTAAGTCCAGATCCTCTAAGGTCAATAAAAAGAAAAAAGGAAAGAGATTACTAAAAACACAGAGAGAGAGAGAGAGAGAGAGAGAGAGATCGATTTCTAATAAAGCGCTTTCATGACTATACCCTACTAAATATCCCAATGAGAGAGATATTATATGCCCATCAGCATGATAATCTCCTCAAGAAATTGATGAAGCTGACGAGACTGAAGTAATGAAAAAGTCAAAAAAATATTGCTACTTTCATAAACAAAAAGGGCACGACATAGATAAATGCTTCAATCTCCAGGATAAAATCGAGAGGCTTATTAAACAAGGCCATCTCAAAAAATATGTGGTTGCTAATGCACAACCAGAAGGGCGCAAAATTGATCGGACACCTTGTAGAGAAAGGTCGGTTAGCTAGAGAAAAGATAACAAAGGAAAGAAACCCGCCCAAGAATATTGCCTGCCTATTCGAGAAGTAATTGATATGATCATGAGAGGTCCTACTGGGGAGGACTCAAAATCAGTGAGGAGATAGACTCAGAGAAGGCTAGAGTCGACCAAAACCTCGCCCATCAAAGCAACATTTCATCTATCAACGAGTGCAGAGCCTATTTTTTTCACCGATAGCAACTTAGCCCACCTCGAGAGAAAGAATATTGACCACAAAACTAATTGTCCCATGGTAGTCTCTATTGAGATTGCCAACTTTGAAGTGAGGAAAGTCCTAGTTGATAACAGTAGTTTAGCCAACATTATCTTACTCTCTACCCTGAAAATAATAAACTTGGGGCAGCTAAAGTTTGAACCTGTATGTACCCCTTTGGTCGGGTTTGGAGGGTCAAAAATCATTTCAAAAGGGTCTATCAATCTATTGACATCATTTAGGGAGGTTCCCCAAAGAAGGACTCTGATGGTGAACTAACTGGTAATTGACTCCCTATTTACGTATAATGTTATAATTGGTTAACTAGCCCTAAATGATTTCTATGCTATTGTGTCAACCTACCACATGAAGATCAAATTTTCAACCACCAGCAGTTACAAGGGAACTGTTGTGTAACATCAAGGAAGCTTGGAGGTGTTACAATATTTTGATCGAGTTAAGTGAGCAAAAAACTCAATTGCAATAGACCCAAGGAGACCTAAGCTAATAAGAAAAAAAAACTAGAGGATACCTGGGTAGATCCCATCAGGGAATTAAAAACTATCCAGCTAGAATAAGGAAACCTCGGCAAGACAACTTGGATTAGGATAGATATGAACCCCCACCTAGAATGCCTTATGATCGATTTCCTGAGAAGAAACATTAACATCTTTGCTTGGAAAGCATCTGACCTCCAGGAAATTGACCCCAACATGATTGTGCATTGCCTTAATGTCGAACTCTCATACAAATCAATTAAGCAGAAGACGAGGACATTCAATGTCAAGAGGACCCAGATCAGCGAGGAAAAAGTCCAAAACCTCCTAGATGCAAGTCACATTGTAGAAATTCAGTATCTATCTTAGCTTTGTAATGTTGTACTCATCCCAAAAAATGAAGGACAATGGCATATGTGTAACGATTTCATATATTTGAATAAAGCTTGCCCTAAAGATTCTTACCTTCTTCCTTGAATAGATTTACTAGTAGACTCCACTGCTAGTTGCGAGTTATTGAGTATGATGATGCATTTCAAGGCTATCATCAAATATTCATGACTCTGAGGATAGAGATAAAACTTCTTTTGTTATTTCCAGTGGGGTCTATTGCTTTTTGATCATGTTTTTTGGACTTAAAAATGCTAGAGCAACTTACCAAAGGCTAGTCAACTTTATGTTCAAGAATGAAATAGGCAAGTCGATAGAGGTGTATGTTAACGACATGATTGTGAAGACAGAAAATGCCCAGGACCATTTGCTCGACCTCAATCACACTTTTACAATTTTGAGAGTATTTGGTCTAAAGTTGAATCCAAATAAGTGTATGTTCGAGGTTCAAAGAGGAAAATATCTGGGATATATGTCAATCAACGAGGCATTGAGGCCAATTCACAAAAGATTCAGGCTGTCTTAGACATTACCCCCCTTCGAACAGTCAGATATGTGCAGTGGTTGATCGAAAAGATTATTGCCTTGGGCAGATTCATCACAAGATTGGCAGACAAAAGCTTACCTTTCTTCGAAATTCTTAGAAATGACAAGAAGTTGAGTTTTCAATGGAATAAATAGTATGATCAAGTGCTTGTCGAGTTAAAGCAATATTTATCCTTACCCCTATGCTTGCAAAACCCAAACTTTGTGAAGTTTTTCCGATATATTTGGCAGTTTCAGAAACGTCCATTAGCTCGATCCTGGTCTTGACCAAAGATGAAAGCCATTGACTAGTCTACTATTGCAGTAAGTCATTTCAAAGGCCAGAGCATAACTACCTGGAGATCAAAAAATTTACCTTAGCACTGGTCACTGCAGCTTAAAAGCTACGTCTATATTTCTAGTCTCATGCCATAATAGTACTAATCGACCAACCGCTGAAGCAAGTGTTGTCGAAGCTAGACACATCTAATAGGTTAACCAAGTAGGCCATCGAATTGAAAGAATTTAACATTACCTTCCAGCCAAGAACAGCTATCAAATCCCTGGTCTTGGCGAACTTTCTCGCCGATTGAGTTGATCTGCTTGAAAAAAATTGTGAAGCCCCACTTATTTGGACTGCACATCGAAGGATCATCAACCAACTTTGGAGGTGGAGTAGGATTTAGCTCTCCGTTCCCTAGTAGCAAAGTAGTATGATTTTGCAATAAAATTCGATTACGTTGTTACTAGTAATAAGGTAGAATATGAGGCTCTCCTCATTAGAATGAGGTTGGCACTTGATCGAAGTGTTGAGCACATAACTACGATCACAGACTTCCAACTGGTAGCAAAATAAGTTGGAGAAAACTTTGAGGCTAAGGATTCCATGATGAGCAAGTACCTAGTGGAGGTTAGAAAATTACAGCAGTCATTCAAAAAGTTCACCCTTAGTCAGGTACCTCGATCTGAGAACAAATGTGTAAATGCCCTATCCAAATTTGGTAGCCTGATAAGGGGCACAAAAGATAAGACAATAATATTTTTGGTCACTGATAGGCCATCAATCGGCCCACTCGGGGAGAACTTGATAAGAAGCATTGAAGAGACAGTCCCTTCATGGTAAGATTTAATCAAACTCTACTTGAGTCATGATATAGTCCCCGAGGCCAACTACCCAAGGCCAACTGTATAAGAGATCGATCTCTAAATGCACCCTAAGGTGCCTGGATCCCAACCATGCTCTAGAAGTATTGTAAGATATTCACACAAGCATGTGTGGGAATCATTCTGGAGGAAGATCCCTTGCACATAAAATAATCAGGTATAAATACTTTTAGCCAATATTATTGAAAGACTCTGTGGATTTTACTCAAAAGTGTACATCCTGCCAAGTTCATTCAAACCTACCGCATCAACCTGCCACGCCCATGGTCAATGTTCAAATTGCTTTGCCATTCGATTAATAAAGGATCGACATTTTAGGCTTCTTGCCAAAGTCGATAGGTTAGCAAAAGTTCATAATCATGGCAGTTGAATAATTTACCAAATTAGTCAATGTTGAGGCTGTTTTGAAGATAATAGACATAACCATCAAGAGGTTTATCTAGAGAAACATTATCTATCATTTTGGCCTACCTAAGATCCTTATTTCAGATTATAGCACTCAATTCCAAAGCATAAATACCAAAAGCTGGTGTGAAGCCCTGGGAATCACCCAACATTTTACTTTAGTGGGAAATTCTCAATAGAATGGCTAAATAGAGATGACAAAGAGAATAATTCTCAACCATTTGAAAGCCAAAATACATGATACTGGCTCGAGTTGGGCGGATAACCTCTCAGGAGTGCTGTAGGCATATAGAACAACTCCCCAAACAACTACAGGTCACAACCCTTATAGTTTGGTCTATGGGTCCAAGGCAATTATCCCCTCAGAACTCATTTAGCATACAGCTCGAGTCATTCATTTCTACCCACTCAAAAACACATCAGAAAGAAAGCTTGACCTCGAGACTATCGATGAATGGAGATAAGAAGTCTACAATACTATACAGCGTTATAGGTCAAAAATGGTGGAGAACTATAACAAAGGGGTCAAGATGCGCCGGTTTAAGGTTGGAGACTTAGTTCTCAAAAAGGTGGAAGTATTCAAGAATATTGGCAAACTTGATCTAAAATAGGAGGGATCCTATACCATTGTGAAGGTATAAAAGCATAACGCCTACAGGCTTGCTAATATAGATGGGGATGAGCTCCCTCGCCCGTGAAATGCCATCAACCTAAAGAAATTCTACATATAAAATTGCATTGTAATTATCTTCATATTCTTTGATATAAATAAAGTTCCTGCAACACTGCTACCATTTGTTTGCATTGTCACAGCCGTATCTACCTCGCACTACTCCAAGTCTTAAGTTAATCCCATAGTCAACGAATAAGCAACTTCATGTTGCCACTTAAGTCCCAAGTCAACGAAAAAGCAGCTTTATGCTGCCACTTAAGTTCTAAGTCAATAAATAAGCAGTGCCATGCTCTACCCAAGTTTCAAGTTGATCCCATAGTCAATGAATAAGCAGCTTTACGCTGCCACTCAAGATTCAAATCAATCCCATAGTTGATGAATAAGCAGCTTCACACTACCACTTGAGATTCAAGTTAACCTCATTATTGATGAATAAGCAACTTCACACTACCACTTAAATTTCATATCAACCCAATAGCTGACAAAGAAGCAGCTTCACACTACCCGATCAAACTTTGAGTCAACCTCATTGTTGATGCAAAAGAAACTTCACATTGCCAAACCAAAGTTCTAAATCAACCATGCAGTTGACTCAAAATAGCTATACGCTAAAAACTCAAGGCTCTTTAACGTAAACTAAATAATCAATTGTAAAGTTCAGCGTGCTTTGGTAAGACCATGTGTATCTCTCAACACTAATAAAAAATTGATGAAAAAGTTGTTGAATGTTGCATTATATTTTAAGGATAACTAACATGGTTGTCAACTATCCACCCATACAATTATGACAGTAAAGTTGCATTCGACAAGAATTATATGAATTTCATTTCATTTGACAGCAAAGAGGTCAAAAAAGATCTTTCATTAATTGAATAGTCATTACAATGACATCTCTATTACAAAAAAAAATAAGAAAGAAAAAAGAAAAAAGAAGAAAGAAAAGCAAAGAAAAGTGGCAGTAACAGCAAATAGCTTGAAGATCAAGTCTAGCTCGACCTGGCTTGGTCACTTTTATGCCAGTCTTAATCAAGTTTTGACATTGCAAATGCAAGTGACTGGATGGCTTGAGGTGGTCAAGAAGGCTCCGCAAAGTCGCTCATGAAGTTAGTTGAGCATAGCACATTTTACGCGATGTTGACTTATTCCTCCCTTAGTTGGACGGTGATGTCCTTAGCAAAGGCAAATTCGCTCACCAACTCTGTCAGCCTGGCCTCAACCTCTGTCTATTTTTATTGGGCTTTAATCATTGGCTCAGTGAGGCGTTGGTGTTCTTCTCCCCAACCCCATCGACCCTACCCTTCTCAAATTTAAGGTAAGGCTGCAATTTTTCAACTAAGGCAAAGTTTATTCTATTTTTATCATTAGCCCGAAATGCGTAGCCCAGACACTCAAGCTACTTTACTGCCTACGCTCGCATCTTGAAAGGCCGAGCTCAGCATGAACTATTCCACCACCCCCCATTGCATTGTGGAGAGTTGTTGAGCGAAGGCCTCTCGAGCTTTCTCAAGCACATCTACGTGACCAGTCGATTGACCAGTGGAGTAGCTCATATGCATGTCCAAATGCGCTTTTTTCAACACGGAGTCCATTCGACTCCTCTTCTCGACTACCTGTACCAACTGTTGATCTTTAGAATTCAGCTGCTCCCAGAGGTTAGCTACCTCTTTCGTTAGCTGATCAACTTAGAGCTGGGAAAACTCGAGCGGAACCTTGAGGGTCTCCGCATCCCCTTTCCCTTGTAGCTTCTCTCGATCAGCCAAGGCCAACTCCAACCAATGATACAAGTCATATCCCAACTGGCCTATCTAAAACATAGAGCGTTAGTAAATAAAACATCTTTGTGAAATAAGAATTCAACGAGAAACAATTGACCTCACATTTACCAGATTACAATGGTAGGACAGAGCCCTGAGCGCTCCAACTTAACTCAACTGCATGAGTCTCTGCTAATCCTTGGAAAAAAGCCTAGTTACCACTTACTTGAAGGCATCAGGGCCTATCCTTCCCGATTGTGTGATGGAGGTCGAATCAGTAACCTCCAAGTGGGATCAGGCCTGAAATGGGGTGATTCAAGCTAAGGTAATTGAAATAGCACTCTATTGCTGCGCTTGCCAAATAGGTCGTAGCCTGTCACCACCTTCGACTTTCCATTATTGCCCATCATCTTCTTAGGTACCGACCTTTCCTAATCTATCAATGGTCTTTTGCTCGAACCCACGAGCCTACTTTAAACTCATTCCTCTAGTTGAGCGGGTTAAAGCTTGGACGCTTATTCAATCTGGGGCACGATGGGGGCAGTGGTCGATCAGGTTGATGGTGCACGTTCATCTGCAGAGGCCTCTCATTGAGTAGCCACTGAACAGCACTTCTCATTCCTTTACATTTGTGCTACAGCTTCTGTTCTACTTCAAGCCATTACTTTTTCTCGATCTACCAATAAAAGACAAGATAAATTAATCAAAATTGAGTAGAAAGAAATATGTTATTAACACAATCAACAAAGATCTCTACCTAGTCAATCGCCCACGGGTAAGTTGAGCTTGGCCAATAATAGGCTAGCTAACACCAGACACCTCTCTTCGATCAAAATTGAGGCCTCCATATGCCTAAAGTTGACTAGGTTCCGAATAAAGGTATTGGGCCAACTAGGTGTTTGGTTTCCTAGCATTTTCATATGCCCTCTCCACCACCCCCTTAGGATGTTAAACTCTCTGGGCCCTCAAATATAAAAAAAGTGTTTCTTCCACTCCTAGCCAATGAAGAAAAAGGGGCTACCAGGAACTTTCGATACAGACATGTCATCATATAATAGAAGCCAAACTCTTCTGTATTACCCGACTTTCGGGGCATTGGAAAATGGAATAGATTTAAAAAGTTGGCAAAGGAAGCTGGCTGGTCAAACAGATACATCAACATAGCAAAACTGTATATTATGGCAAAATAGTTGGGAAGGAGCTGGGTTATACAGATCTCGAGGCCCACCAGGAGGTCGACTATGGCTAGTGCTAAGAAAACTTGAATCCCTCCTCAAACACTGTTATACATCCCCTGAAAAGGTCGATGCATCCTACCCTAAGGCCCAAGCACTAAAAGTTCATACTCATCAAGAATATAGTACATCTCTCTAATTTGAACTAGGTTAATCGGGGATATTTTGGACACTATTTTGCTATAGTGGTCTGGTGTGAATAATCAACGCACGACGTAGGCACTTTATTGGGGCCAGCCTCATCCCCAAAGGTAGCCCTATCAATGCTCAAGCTACTGGAGGATGAGCTATCTCTTGATGAACTATCAAAACTACTCTCACGCGTACTCTCAAATGTACTATTAACCCCAGCTTTCCCTCGAAAATGGACACCCTTAGACCTAGTATTTTCACTATCTATGTACTAGACATCTTGTAAAGAAAAATGAAAGAAATCACAAGCTTACAGAAGAACTTACAATGGGTAGCTTGAAAACTCTAAGTGTAGAAAGGATTTAGAAAGCTCTGAAAGTAAGAACTCGACCAAAGTGGATTTCAGCAAAAGTGTAAAATAGGTCTCTCTATCTCTCATATTTAGAAGCATTTGGACGCAAGAACCTAAGCAGTAGTAATAATTGCATTACCACCTCTTGGCGCTTCATATTTTGTGATATAACTGATGTATTAAATGTGCAAAATCACCAGAAACCCTGATTGAGAATTTAAAAACTCCAGTTGATTATTCAAAAACCCTGGTCGAGAGCTCAAAACCTTAGTCAAATACGCATAACCATCAAAAATCATTATAATTGCCACTCAGTTATCTACTCCCTGCTCCTTCTCATCGACAAGATCAATCAGAACCATGAATGGAGAAGACTCATGATATGAGATAACCCAACAGGCCTAGCCCAACAAGCTATTGACCTCGGAGAAGGCTCCTAAGCCCACTAACATGCATAGCCCAATGATACTTCTAGACCCAGCTAGATTGAGTCACTCAACCATAACCACCTGATCAAGTAGATTGTTCTCAACCATACTCAGCAGGAGGCTTCAAGCTATTTTACCCAGTTAACCATCCCTCTAATCGGCCATCTTATCTGTTCAATCGCTATCAACCAAAGTGCTCACTCCAGCACTGACTTATATTCTTGCTGTATTCAATGCTCTGACAGGTAGCGTGCCTCCGCATTAATAGTATGTACCACCCCAGTACAGTCTCTGCCACCAATTTTGGCAAAGAGGCACACCACCAAGTACTATTCACCTTGAAATCAGGGGATGATGCCACCTGAAATAGTACTAGGATTGAAAATGACCAACAATCCCCAAGTAATGACAAAAGCCTTCTACACTTAATATGAGCATTTTAGACATATCATCTATCAGGAGAAGGTTATAAATACCTCACTGTCAGCCACACTCCAGGTAATGCCATATACACTACACGCTCCTACCCTTCTATTTGATTATCTTATTTTGACCAGAACTAACTTATGCGTCGAAGTGCCTTTGCCAAAGGCACCTCAGCTAGTTTAACATTTGTTATTTGTTGCAGATCTCAGACATCGAAGAATATTGCTGTTGGATCATTCGACCTCTCTGGTCGGATTAACTAAAACATAACCCTATTCACTATATACAACTTTCAACCTCATCATCAATATTCACAAACAAGAAATAATTTCCTCAAACTCAATTGCATTCTAACTTTCTCTTGTCTACCTATTCCATCAAATAAAAAAAGTCCTAAATTATTGTAAAGAAAATAACACCAATTCGATACCTGATCCATAGGTGTCAAATGTAATACCATAGAATTTCTTTCATATTTAATTAATTATTTTATCCTATGTTTATTTTTATTTTCTTTCAATTTTATTTATTGTTATATCAATTAGAAGATGTAATATATATGTGTGTATATATTTAGCACTAGATTTATCTCTTGGTTAAATAGTGAGAATTACTATGTAAGGTCATAAACATATATATATATATATATATATTAGATATTTCAATTTTTGGGAAAACAAGTTATAATTTTCTTAAATTAATATTATACCGTTAGTAGGAATTGAATAATTGAGACTTTGGAAATCAATAATAAAGAAACTATAAGTTTAATAGTTATTCTAGTCTTAGAAGGAAAATAAAGAGTGTCCTAATTGAATTAAATTCATTGTTATAAGTATATACATAGGTATAATTCCTACACTTTAAAACCCTAGTTACACATTTAGATTTCAAAAAAGCAAAGAAAAGAAAATAAAAAAAAAAAAAGAAAAAGGGAAAGGAAGAATAGAAGAAAAGGATTTAAAAAGAGGGTGGTGGCTACGCAGCCCATTAGAAGACATCAAGATCTCATGGTTGAGCATGGAGATTGGTTAGTATCTTGATTGTATGAAGAATTTGCTTACCAATCCATTATTAATTGGTGATTCATGATTAATTAAGGAAAATCTGTGTTGTTGATTTCATATATCTAGTGGTAGAATTGGTGGCTAGTGCTTAGAATGTGCTTTTGTCTTTTCTACATGAGGATTTACCCATTTCTATAGTAAAGTGTATGTAGAACTTTGATAGCTATGCCAATTTCATTTGATAGAGGTGAAGGGCAATTATTCATGGATATAGGGATTTTTCTTTTAGATTTAATGAATGCATGACTATTATATATCCTACCAAATCCTGAGGTGTTATGCACATATGGATGTCCTTTTGATATGGGTGTTGAAAAATTATGGGTTTTTCTTGGAATTAATAAATATAATCTAACACAAATGTATATGCAAGGGTAGGATATGTCATTGTTATCTATCAGATTATTATATCTTGAGTGAAGAATTTTAATGCCTGCATGTGCGGGACTTAGTTTAATTAAAATTTTACATTCCATCCATATATAGAAATAGTGGAGGATTTTGTAATAATTAGGAAACAAAAAAAAATTAAGTTTAATTAGAATTTTATTGGTTGATCTTGATAGGACATTTTATCAATCATCTTTGAAGGGTTTGGGATTGAACGAATCAAATTAGGATATTAACCGAATGAATCCTACTTTTATGCTAGTAGGTGATGGGGAACTTAATACATCAAGGTTGGCCCGTGATCCTACAGGTAAGTACCATGAGTGCCTAAACTTATATATATTATATAGTACTAATCTTAAAACCCAGAAGGATATATGCCATGTAATCCATCGACAACCTTTTTATTTTAGACTACACTATATATGTATTCCACTGCACACAAAAAGAAAAATTTTCTTATTTTATTTCTAGATGAAAGAAAACATTTGCTTTTATGATTTTTTTTTAGTGCTTCTAAACTAGCAGCTAAACACAATGATCAACTAATGATTGGATTTATTGTTATTGTTAGTTAGATCAACTTAGTTTGGATGTGCAAGGGACTTCACTGAGCAGTAGCGGTTGAACCCCAAGCCCCCATGGCCTTTCCTAACCAACGCATAATAGAAGTTGTTTGTGAATGAGGTAGGTCATAGGATTTCCCAAGGACCTAGGCTCGGGCACTATTTTGGTAAGGTCGCACCTTTCCAGAAGTAATAAGGAACTATTACAGTGGGAGTCATAAGGTTGATTGGCTATAACAAATACTGTGTGATCATTGCATTTAAAATGTTAGTCTATGAAAATGTTTACCAAATTCTTATTTCATTATTGCTTGACCATTTATTACTTTCCACTTATGTTTTTCTCAAATATTCTCATTGAACAAAGCATGTTAAATTCATTAACTCACATTGTATACACTTGACATTCACTGAGTCCTATACTCACACTCAATATTTTTCTTTAATTTATTTTTGGCAGACCTGGATCCTAGCCCTAGTAGGGAGATAGATCATGCTTATGATGAGAATCAATATTGAAGTCTTAGTTTGGAATTTTGCAATAGACTGGTTTATTTCTCATTATTTTTATTTATTATGGATTTTATTTTTTTTAGTTGAGGTTAAGTATTAGCACTTTGAGTTTTTGTGTTAAAAGATTAGCTTGAATTAGTTGAGTGATTTGAGTTCTTTTGTCTAACTTTATGATTTTGGATACTATTATTTATTTGGGATTGAGTTTCACACTTCGATACTAAAATATATGGTTTGATTTTGGGGCGTGATAAAGTGGTATCGAAGCTTAGGTTATGAACTTAGGCTATGTTGGGATAAGATCCTTGGACTACGGAATTTGGGCTTAGAACCCTTTAGAATTGATGTTTTCTTGTTCTTATTTTCTTTTTATTTCTTTATTGATCTAAGTTTTTTTGGTTTTGTAGGATAAGATGGTAAGTTAGAGCCAACATAAGTAGTTTATCATTTAGATGCTTTACCCCGCATGATTATGGTTAGAGGAAATGAGTGATATAACCTTAGATGCAGTCAATCCATTTCTAAGAAATTCAATGCACCTCGAAAGGATTACCCTAACTTAATTGTGCATCAGCTTGAGGATGATAGGGACCATCATAGAAGAGAACACCTTCACTATGAGGACAAATGTGAAGAGTTAGAACAACAGCTAAAAATTTATCAACAGGAGTTGTACAGTCAAAACAATGAGCTATCGAAGCAACATCGTCAAGATCAAAATGCGTTTAGAATAGCCATGACAAACCTTAATGAAACCTAATATTTGTTAGCTCATTTTATCAATGAGATAGAGGAAAGAAATTCAGAAGAATAACCAATTGAGGAAACACTCAACAAGGAAAATGAAGAAAACCTTAACGAAGATCTAGAAGAAGTGATCTCAAATAAGGATATTGAAGATATAGATCCAAGTGAATGACATTATAAAGTTTAGAATAGGAGAATTATTAATTAGAGTTTGATAGGGCCCCTTAGTTTTAATTTTTCATTTGCACTATTTCAATAGATTAGGTTGCCTATTTAGTAGTTGTTATGAATAAAACAAACTTCTAAAGATACCTTGGTTTTATATGAAGGATGATTGCATATGAAACTTTAGTAGAGTTATAAAAATTTCTTTTATTTCATCCTTTATCATGAGAACTTCTAGAGTATTTGATTTATTCAAAGGAAAAATATGCAAGTTACTATTAGAAAAGAATAATAATAGCAATAACTAAATTGAAAGTTAATCAAATCAATTTATTAACTGATAAATGAAAGATATGCATGTTGTTCATGTTAATTATTCATGATATTTGACAAATATTTTCACTTTACCATATTTTAGACTCCATTTCATATTCCACTTGGTATAGACTACCAATAGCAATCACTTCATTTTAGAATGGATCCTAGACGTGGAGTTCATTAAGGAAAATGCCCAGCTAATGATTCACAAGGTCGATCAAGGAACGAACAAGAAACCTTAAGACACGTTCTTGCTAATCCTCCAGAGGTAGAACGTAGAGATGCTCTACCTCAACCACCACCAATAGTTGACAATCCCTTAATTTAAATGGTGGCGGTGATGCAATGATTCACGCAAGCCCTTTGGAACTACCAACAACCTGAAGGACCACAACCTCTTGATATAGCACTTGATCAATTCTTATGGTTTCAACCATAATATTTCAACTAGGAGCCTAATGATTGAAAAGCTGAACTTTGGATAGAGAGTATTATAACATCTATAGCGTAGTGGACTATAGTAATGAGCAGAAGGCCAATCTTGCTGTTGTCCTTTTTGAGGGTCTAGCACGCCATTGGTGGAGCTCATCAGAAGCTAAATGGAGATAACAACAAATTGCTAAAACTTGGGAAAACTTCATCAAAGAGTTTGACAACGAGTGCATCCTAAAGTTGGTTCACTAATAAAAGGAAATAAGTTCAACCAACTATAGCAGGAAGCCTCACAGTTGCCCAATACGAGGCTGAGCATACATGACTAATCAATTACATGTTATACATACTGGTTGATAAATGAAGACGAGTTAGGAAGTTTTTGAAAGGGCTTCACCTAAACATACAAAAGGCACTTCTTCCCATAGTTATACCTAACTATACAACAATAGTTGAGAAAGCTTTGAAGATAGAATCAAGACTAGCTGAGTTGGAGGCCATGAATAAAGTTAAAAAGAAGTCTCATCCAACTGAAACCAACTGGCAAGGAGGGAGGGCCCAAGGGTAAAAAGCAAAACAACTATGGCAACAACATAACAACCACTCACAAACTAATCGATAACTCTAGATCAGTCAATATTAGGAAAAATGACATGGTGTACAACTACGATAGATACTCAGGACATGATGAATCTTAGTGCTAGAGAAAGGCGAGCCGTTGTTTAATGTGTAGTAGTGACCAGCACCACTTCCACGATTATCCACGGAAGAGGTAACAACCAGTAAATCAAAGTTCATCTAAAGAAAATCAACGTGGTCCAAGAAACTTAAACAATGCCAAACCAAAAGTCCCAGCTAAAGTATATGCACTAGAGGGTAAAAGAGTCCCAAATCCAACTACTATGGTAGAAGGTACTATTCTCATATCCCAACATTCAAAAAAAGCTTTATATGACCGTAGTGCAACTTACCCTTTTATATATATGCATTTTATGAATACTATAAACTTTCTTGTGGAGGATTTATCATACAACTTAGAAATGAATGCTCCTATAAGTTCTAGTATGCTAACGAATAGATTTTATACGGCTTGTGATATTCATATAGGTGGTAGAGATTTCCTTGAAGACTTAGTCTTAACTATCTTTAAAAGGTTGTGACGTTATTTTAGAGATAGATTCGTTGTCTAAATACCGCCCCCGTCTTAGTTGTTGTTCTAAGATGGTTAGTTTGTGTGAGCCTGGAAAATTGATAATAGAGCTTACTAGAGAACAAGAACCAACTATGATGACTTTGATTTTAGCAACTTAAGCTAGAAAAACATCTAGTAATCTAATATTAGGCATGGTTAGCCATATACCTTATCCTGCTCATAGACAACTATCTCTAATTAGCTATGAGAGAGGGTTATATATATAGCTAGTAGGGTACCAGCCAAAAGACCAACCATAATCAGTCTATTCCGCTCAGTCATCCTTCAAGGCCAATCCCAAAGCCCATGCCCTAAGGTATATAGTAATGAATATAGTGTGAAATGTCCAATAGCATTTTCAACTAGCATCTCAATTTGCCATGAAAATTGAACTGTCAATTAATCAATATTAGAGTTATTCTGAGCTTGGTATGTTGCTTTTATACTAGTCATAGTGAAGATAGAAAAACATAGTTCGGAATACCTTTGTAGTTTTTGTAAAACAATCATCAATTCCAGGTAAAATAGCATAAATCACGATCAAATTGGCAAATAACAACAAGTGTAAAGTTGGTAATATATAGGTAGGATTCATAATCTTTTTTCTTTTCAAAACTCATGTGAAAATAAATTAATTTAGTACACAACTTAGGAAATCCCATATTTTAGAGTATTTTAAGAAATCAAATATTTATGGCTCATATACCCTAAGGTAGAGAAGAGAAGTTCGATCAGACTTTCAAATCTAATGCAAGAGTCAAAGAATAGTTATGGAATGGGTGGATAACAAATTATTTGATTTCAGCTTGGAAGGTTTAAGCAGCAATGATATATTTACTATTATATATGTTCCTTCTCTACCAAGAAAATCTCGTATTATCGAGTATAAACTCACATGATATATGCAGAGAAATCCTTAGTTGTATGGAAGCTCGAGTCCTTGCTCCCTAGACAATCCAAGAATTTATCATAAGATGACCTAAATTAATATTGTATTAATTCTTTAAATCATAAGTGTATATATATACCTAGCATCCTTGTTAAACTTTAATGTTTAATTTATTTTATCTTGTGGTGTTTCTCTAATCTTATTTCCATACCAAGATGCCTAAGATAACTTAGTATAGGACTCTTATCTAATGAATTGCTAAGTAGATTACTAGCACCATTATCTTTAGCTTGTACTATTGATAAGTCTCACATATGATTTTGATGAATACCTACTCAATTAATTCGACCATGTTCAATTCTCATTACTGCATCCTCAGCAATCCCACTAGATCACACTGTCTTGTCCAATATTCAAAATATTGGTTAACATAATCATATCAATTCTTTTATCAAGGTTGCCTTTTAGCTCCACTTTATTTTATTTAGTAATCTTTTCTTACATCTTAATCTAACTCTAAAATTAGAGGTGAGCATCGGCCAATTCGGTAACTTAACCAACTGAACTGATTGATTAATTCACCAAAAACATTTAAAAATTAGTAACCATTTACCACATCAAATTTTTTGGTTAACTAACTAAATTAACTGAAAATTTTTGGTTCGGTTTGGATAATTTACAAATTGAACAATTTTTATTTGATCTTTTTTTTAAATATTATTATTCAATAACATAATATTATATTTGAAACATAAAGTTAATTATTGTAGTTCAAGCGGAAACAAGCAAGCTAATCATTTTCATAAACATAGTGAAGAACTTTTAATACCATAAAACAAGTAATATGTATTAGTAAGTAGAAATGGTTACATGATATATTGAAAATCACAAAAGAATTGCAATGTTCAAGTAATTGAAGCCGAAACAACTGGGATGAACCTCTATCCCTTGCAACTTAAGAGAAAGCAAATTACTTGAAATCTAAAGCTATGAAAATATTAGCACATTTACAAAAAGTGTTTGTTGGCGTGAAGCCAACACTATGCAAAATTATGTGCAATTGCAAAAGGAAGTGGAATATCACAACCCATGAAAGTCCAGTTCGCAAGTGGAAGACCAACATGGTAGCTTGTTTGTGAGTCAGTAAGTAGAATATTTAAAAACTACTGTACCCTAACCCTTACTTAGCAAGCTTCTTGAGAAATTTTGAACATTTTTTAATTAAAGTATAGCAAGAAAAATTTAGAATTAAATGGACTCAGTCCAAAAATTAAAATTTTATTTACTTGAGAATGTGTCTGCATAAGTAGTTTTCTAGTAAATAATTTAGCAATAATACATCCTAAACTCTACTAATCTAAAGCTACTCCCTGATATTCTTAGTGCCTATATGCCTTTTCCCATAGTTATATAATTTGTAAAGAAAATTTCGAGCAATCCACACAATAATTGAGAATTTATTAATTTGGTTAAATCGGCTTTTGATTTTTTATAAAAATTAGCCAAATTGCATCGTTAATAAAAAAATTATAAAAAAATTAACCATTAACCAAAAGAAAACTCAATTGGAAAAAATGGTTTGATAAATTCGATTTTAGTTCAATCAATTATTCAATTTTTTCAATTAATGGATAGTTTTGCTCACCCCCAGCTAAATTTTTTTTCCCAACTCATTCTTGATCAACTAAGTAATTACATACTTAACATTACTATTCATTTTAATTTAAATATGATCTAAATTTAGTTATAGGCAAGAAGCACACTAGTTAATTATTAAGTTACAGAATTTTTAATAGTTATTTTTATTCTTTGCAATTATTTAGCTCAAATCAATTTAATTTAATCTATTGATAATTATGTAATCTACTGATACTTAAGGTACACTTAATGTTACGAAGTGCAAGGTTCTATTTCTCGTAGTATCACCTACATTGTTTCCTAATAGTTCAATTATATCGAAGGGTCTAATAGCTATTATTTAAATTCATCTATTCTAATTTAATTAAATGTCTTTATTGTATTATAAGTATTTAATTTAATTATTTAGTCAATCTATCATCTAATCATTGCGGATCTGTTCAAGTTTAATGTTTATTGCATATGATGTCCCACACTCTACTTTAGATTTTAGTTGAACTTTTATTCTAATATTCACTTGAGTTAATTTTTAAAATTATAATCAATAAAATTAATTTATTTTAGGAACAACTAAATTTTATATTATTTGGCTCAACTATTGGATAGTTATTTTTTTCTAACTTTTATTACAACTTTATTCATAATGTATCATATTTTTAGGGTTCAAGTCTTAATAAAATCTGCGCCAACTGCCCAAGAATCACCACCATGCATCGTTGTTGAAAACAGACACCGGCACCACTAGATGTTCTCCTCGATGAGCCCAATCAAACCCTCAATCAATTTTAGCTTGAATCGCCACCTTATTGATTAATTTAGCCAAAATCGCCACCAATAACTAAACACTGCCACTCATTACTGCTTTCCACTTCTCTGTCTCTGGTGGTCAAAAATCAAATCCGAAAACCACCACAACACTCCTCTCAACGAGCCCATTAAAACCCATCCATCAATTTTGGATTTTCATCACCAAAACTACCAAAACCATCACCATCACCGCCTTGCTTTGCCACCCACTTTTATTTCTCAATTTATCAATTATTTTTGGAGGTTTTGGGTATTGAAGTGATCACCGTGAAGAGATAAAGTTTCCTATCTATTTAAATTTGAGTTTTGAGTTAAGGTTTAGAAAATCCGAAGCTTGGGAGGTCTTGTGTCTTCATTTGAGAATTAGATAATATTTTCTCCTTCTTTGTATATGTATAAGTTATTTTTCAAATATTTATTTTGACCCTCAAATCTTTGCACCGCATTCAAAACAATCCCCCAACTTTTAACAGTCGTACATTCTAGCCTAAGTTATTAATTAAGCCCTCTAGCCTTTATTTCTTATACATTGACCACCGTTGAGTTTGTAAATTTAGCAGTTAGATCCTAACTTAATTACTTCGCAGTCCCTAGACTTTTGACTTTACCTTATTGGCCTCTAAATTTTATAATTTTGGACAATCAAGCCCTACATTTACAATTTAATCTCTCAACCGTCAATAATTATTTATAAGCTCTAATTAAATTTATCCTATTATTAATCCAAACTCAATTATTGAATTTATATTTTATTTTGCTAAAATAATAACTTTAAGTTTAGGAACCCAAAATTTAGGTTGTTACAAATGTGCCTCGTTCTTCATTAATCCTTCCTTCCATCCTCTTTGAGGATGATGAAGTTTCCCTACTCCAGTGTGAGGACTAAGATTGCTCCCAAGGGACATTCATCATCATATTGAGCATCGTTTTGGTTGTAGCTTGTGCAGAGGTATTCTCCACTAACCCTTTCAAAGATTCTTAAGTCATTTGCAACATTGGTCTTGAAAGGGATATATCTTTTTGCGTAGGCATCTCCTTTAGTGGCAGATGCATTTCAGGCGCTAGTTTCAACGCTAGACGAGACTAGACTTCTAGTAGGTTGTTCACTGCAATCTCATCTCGTGGCGCAACATAAGTGCTGAAGTCTCAAGCCCTATATCTCATTTGCATCTTCAATGTTCCATGCTATAGAAAGAAGTTTCCACTAATGATGCTAGGATGATACTGTACGTAAATAAAGTTGGGCTTCTTGCAAGAATAAACAAAGTAAAACGGGCTTATGCTATTAGGACAAGCTTGCGTAGGTCAAAGCTCGATTTTTACAAGTGATTAGACTAGGGATGCAAATGAATTGAGACTGCTCGCGAGCCTCATGAGTTAAGTTTAAGCTAGCTTGACTCGATCTTAAGTTGTTTCAAGCTCAAGTTAAGCTGAATCCAACTTGAGTTTTATTTCAAGTCAATCTTAAGTTGTTAATATTTAGGCTCATAAGTCGGTATATAATTATATGTTATTTTTATTTTATTAGTAAAACCTCATAAGCTGAGCTGAAGCTAGCTTGGCCCGAGCTCGAGTTGTTTCAAGTTCAAGTTGAGCTGAATTGAGCTCAAACTTTATTTCAAGTTGATCTCAATTCTTTTGTATTTGGGCCTTCGAGCCGATATATAATTAAATATTATTTTTATTTTATTAATAAATGTATATCATATTCCTATTTTTTTATTTTCAAGTTTGAGCTCAAACTTGCAATTATCTACAACTCATTTAATAATTTGAGTCGAGCTTGAACTTAAAATTTTAAACTCATTGAACTCAAGTTTATAAAATATTTTGCAAAACTCAATTCAACTTGACTCAATTGCATCACTAGAGTAGATGTTCATTTTTAGCATTTGAGAATTGGTATTTATATCGATTTAGCCTTAGTGTCCTTTAGCCAAATTGGTTTTGGGCATCCATTTTGTTGGGCTTATTGGCCTATTTCTTATCTATTTATTTACTTAGTTTCGCCTTTCAATTTGTTTTTGAATTTTTTACCCATAGGATCTTATTCTTCCATATCAAGTATTTTGATATATATTTTGAGATTTTTAAGTTTTGATCGTCTTAATGCCAATGTTAAACAAGTACAAAAGAAAAAAAAATTAATATTTTTTATTTTCAGATTTTACATATGGACTAATATTTTTATAGCCAAAGAAATTACTTTTACAATTGGATCAAGGGATGGTTTATGTCAATATTAAAAGCGAACTTAACAAACCAATTTAACAAAAAGAAATATATGCATAATATTTTATAGAGTTTTACAGTCTTTTTAGGTGAACCCAAAGCAGGGGGGGTTTTCTTTTCAACAATTTCCTTTAATATATATTTTTTCTAATTAGATAAATTTAAAATGTATTTCACTTCTATGTGATGTAAAAATCTATTTAAATAATTTAAATATTGCAGCACCAGCGCGTGCGGAACAAAGTTATGGAAAAATGAAGAATTTTTGAGTTATCTTTGACACAAGGAAATTAGACAATTTTGATATAACACAACAGGTATTTATGAATTTTACCAAACTATCAAATAAAGAAACTAATTTGCCCATTCTCTTAGTCCCATTTGGTTTCATTTTCAAATTTCACTTTTATATTTTTTACTATTTAAAAATTAAAAAACACCACTTTATATATATATATATTTTCAATCCAATATATTTTTATTTTTATTCTCAAAACACATTTCTTAATAATTTTTATATCTTCTCCCAATAATCTATGTATCTCTTCTCTCTATTATCATTATTATTATCTCTCTCTACCTATAACTTACTAAATCCAGTATAATTATTATTTTTTTGATAATTTATTCAAATATAAATACATTTTCAATTTATTTTTACTAACTACTTTTTTAAATTTTAACAATGATGAAAATAAATTTATTTTTCATTCTCATTTTTTATTTTCATTGTTTTTAAAATTTGAAAAAATAATTAATGAAAATGAATTGAAAATAAGTTTATATTTAGATAAGTTGTTGACAAAAATAATGATATATTGGGTTTAGTTGGTTGTAGATAGAGAGAAATAATAATAATGAAATAGAGAGTGAATATATATATATATATGAGTTATTGAGAAAAAATGTATAAGTTATTGAAGAATTTATTTTGAGAATAAAAATAAAAATGATATTAGAAACAAATATATAAAAGTGATATATTTTAATTTTTAAATATTAAAAAATATAAAAAGAAAGTTTGAAAGTGGAGCCAGATGGGCACGGGGCACCCTTAAGCATTAGAACTTTGAGAGGGAGCGAGGCCCAAGACAAAGTGCTAAATTTAGTTTTGAAGGGTGCAAAGTGCTATAGTGGTATAATTGGGGTGCAAAGTGGTTTAGTTGTATAATTTGTGGTGCATAAGTGCTAATGACCTGAAAATCAGGAATAAACCCTAGTTCCGTACGCACAATTTTTCACCCCCCCGAAAACCCCAAGCCCAAACTCAAAACCCTAAAGGCCATTGATAAATTGAGGGGGGGGAAAGTTTGACCTAGAAAACATGGATGTTCCGAACAATGTCAGTGTGGATGAAGGCCAAAGCGAGGTCTTCACGACGAACAAACCGTCGAAAATCAGGTTCGAGTATGAAGACGATGAAGAAGGCGAAAACCTAGAAGAAATGGCCGCGGAGAGCTCGAATCTCGAGGAAGACTCCTCCATGTGCGAGCCTGACGACTCCTTGAATGCTGGGGATGATAAGACCAGCGCCGACTATTACTTCGATTCTTATTCTCACTTTGGTAAGTTATTCCTCTTTCTTCCCCCCAGAACTGAATACTTTTTACGTTTCTACTCTCTCTCTCTCTCTCTCTCTCTCTCTCTCTCTC
>JACGDI010005424.1:801851-843717 GCA_014898725.1 Jacaranda copaia | reverse complement strand
AGCAAAAGCCGGTATTCGTTGTAATCTACTTTCGTATACTGAATATTTTGTTTGAAGTTTTTTGGTTGTAGCAAGTGAAAAGATTTGGTTTTTATTTGCTTTTGTTGATTTGTTGTATTTCTTAGCGATTTCCCAATGACAGATAAAATAGTAAGACAATCAGTGGGAATTGGAATGCTGCATTTGAAGTTAAAGCTTAAAGGGATTAACCCTCTCTGTTTTTTTATTATTCTTTTTTCTTTTGATCCTCCACATGCTGTTGTCTGAGGTTTTGATTATTTTCTGAGTCAAAATAAAATGATACCGAGATGTCTAATATGTGGATGAATTAATATGTGTATTTCACTGTGGTTCTTCTGAATTTTCCTTTCTCTTATCCAACTATGACAAAAGATCTTGTAATGTTTAAATTCTTTGTAGTTTGTCACTGTGTGGTGGTTCTTTTCTCCCTCCTAATCAAGTGGTAAATCATGTAATCTTGTGAACTTATGTTGCCTCTTTCTTATGTTATTCTTCCCTCTCCCGCATATGAAGAGTAGTAATAAGTAGTAGTAAGTTCGATCTAGTTGGAACACCTAAGAACAAGTGAATCATCCCCTTCTTTTTCCTGCATAGGTTTTTTGCCTTATCATTGCCTAATTGTAGAACTTATTTTCTTTTATCTTTTCTATGTGCAGGTATTCACGAAGTAAGTAACAAACTTCAGAACAATGCTCTTGGAGTCATGGTCTTTGTTATATTTCCTTGCCACTCGGTCGTTTTGAGTTTACGGTTGAACTCCTCCACAAGATAATTACGCAGTGATGGGGAACTTCCATTTGAATTAATTTGACTTGTTTCCTGTTGTCAGTGGCTTGTTTGAGTTGACTTAAATTCACATTCTTGAACCTCTTCGTGTTGCTGGTTCAAATATTAGTTAATGTCTCTTGAAAAAAAATTGTTTCTTTCCCATTTTTCGAAGCCCTTCTATATGCTTAGTCCTCTTAATCTTTGCATGACCTTGCCCCACCTTCTGCAAATTTGTGTTCATTAAGTGCCATTTATTGTAATATTATGTTATTGAAGAGCTCTCTCAATTACTAAGATAAGGGGAAACATTCAACTTTTAACTTTTTAAATGACATGCTATTTCTTTGACTCTAACTCTAGCTTTTACATACAGGTCCAGAACCTTTTTTCTGCAGCACCTTATTTTGAATTATTTTCTTCAGTGTGGAAAATATTACCAAGAAAATCAAAAGCTGTTGCGTTCCATTTCAGAACTTTTGCAGAGTTGTCACAAGTTGCCACTCTAATGCATTTAACTTTCTTGCAGGAAATGTTGAAGGATGTAGTTAGAACTAAGACATACCAAAATGTTATTTATAAAAATTCCTTCCTTTTCAAGGATAAAATAGTCCTTGATGTGGGTGCTGGGACAGGAATCCTCTCACTCTTTTGTGCTAAATCTGGGGCTAAACATGTTTATGCGGTAATTAAACAACCCAGTTATCCCATTTCCTTTCCTGTAACATGTGCTGTTTCTATTTTCTGTTTTTGTTTCTATTGCGCCATTATTGTGCATTTCTTTTTTTTTTCCTCCTTTTCTTTTGTGTATGGGATTTAAATTCCTGGCAATGGCTGTTTTATTACTTTATTTCCTCATAGATATGAATCTTTTTCTAATTCCTTTTACTTCTTTTCAATTGACTACATTCATAAAAGGTGCTTGCGGCTTGCCATCTGTGAAAATAATACAATTACAAGAAACACTTAAAATAAAAGCTAAAGGAATTCAGAAAAACAAGAAAAAGAAACTATTTCTCTCAAGTTCCAGTTGCTACATAAAGTAATTGAGACATGAATACCTAATTCTCAATGCAAGTATTCAGATAAACTAAGAGAATTTCTGTTTTCTATATATTCACAGTATTCTCAATATCCTGGGGCAAAGATCCTGACTTCCTTTCTGACTTACAATGTTTCCTTGCATGTAAATATTTGAGATTTAGGCCTCGTCCACTTGATTCCCCAGAAAGGGTCAGCATGTAATATCAATTCTTGTCAGCTTTCTTTGATGATCATTGCATGCTACATGCCAGCATGATCTTTTCATAACAATTTTCCACCCTACAGAAGTTCTGTTCTGTGCCTTTCCTGATGAGAAAGAAGACAATAGGAACAAAAAGACTGAACATGATGCCTTATAGACCTTTCATTTTAATAGAGTTTCTGTAATTTTAATCCTTGTATTATATGCCAATGCATGAATGCATTAGATAGATTTTTATTACAATTGATTTCACGTTATTATTATGTCCCTATTGCTTTTGAGTATCTAATAATTCTTGCAGATATCATGGTGTATATATTTTCTCGAAGTTCTGCATATATGTAATTTCTGTGTTCTGACTTGACCTTTTAAACATATATATTTGAATACGATGCCTCTAAATTTCAGGTTGAATGTTCCAGCATGGCAGATACAGCTCAGGACATTGTAAATCTAAATGGATTTTCAAATGGTAGTGCTACTTTTAGCCCAACGCTTCTATGTGATGCATATTTCAACATTATTCTTCATATCTGATTGGTTCTATAGGTTCATTTGTATGCGTATTTCGTCATTACTGTTCATATCTGATTGGTTATATGGGTTCATTTATCCTATTTTTCTTATTTCAGTCATAACTGTTCTTAAGGGAAAGATTGAAGAAATTGAGCTTCCAGTTGCTCAAGTTGACATCATTATTTCTGAGTGGATGGGATATTTTCTTGTCTATGAGAACATGCTAAACACTGTTCTTTATGCTCGTGACAAGTGGCTAGTAAGTTTCAACTTTTTTTAAATTATACTGTATCCTAGTTCGGGTGATAGAATTGTTTCTTAGTTGCCAGTAAGCAGACCAGCTGAGATAGTAATTTTTCCAGTGTACTTATTAAGATGTTATATGTTGATCCAGGAAAAAAGTGTATATATAAAAAATATATTTTAAGATTTTATATTTTTTGTCACTTGATGCTTGCAGGTACAAGATGGGCTTGTATTGCCAGACAAAGCCTCCCTGTATTTGACAGCAATTGAAGACGCTGATTACAAGGAAGACAAGATTGAATGTGAGCTTAATCACCTCTGGCATCGATCCAATTAAGGAATACGATATCTCATAGTTTAGAATTAAGGAATATGATATCACACAGTTTACATACGTATGTATGGGTGTCAAATTTGTTGACTGATATCAGTTGACATGCTTTATAATTCATAGCTGCTATGCCTTTACTCGTGCTGTTTTGTTCATTTGCATTTTCATGGTGATCACAGTTTGGAACAATGTATATGGGTTTAACATGAGCTGCATTAGGAAGCAGTCCATAATGGAACCTCTTGTTGATACTGTAGAGCAGAACCAGATTGTTACCAACTGCCAGTTACTGAAGGTTGAGAAATCCTGTGTCTTCATTCTTGATAGTTCATTGTTAATTAAGTTAATCTGTAAAACCAATAGATTTTGTACTAAACCATCTTTATTTCCTAATTCAACAGACAATGGATATTTCTAAGATGGCTGCAGGTGATGCTTCCTTCACTGCACCTTTTAAGCTTGTGGCGGAACGCGATGACTACATCCATGCGCTTGTGGCTTATTTTGATGTTTCTTTTACCAAGTGCCATAAATTGATGGGCTTCTCTACAGGTATGATATATTTTCGTGATTATTGAAATATAGGGCCCTTGAATTTCTCTCTAGCCACCCACACGATTATATGAACAGAAAGAACTTGAACGGTTATTTAGAGGGATTCTAGATTTCTTGGGCTTTCATGAGAGCTTAATCATTTTTTACGGGTGGGATTACCATTCAACTTTAGGGTGAAATCATAATTGGTGTCATCTAAAGTAGAATAACTGGATATGGATGTATTGTCAAACAGATTTTTTGGCTATTTTTTGCTCTTGGTTGCTAGTTTTGAAAGACAGATGAAGTTATATGGGATTTCTGCTCTGATAATGACTAGAACTCAATATGCAGGACCCAAGTCACGTGCCACTCACTGGAAACAGACAGTCCTCTACCTAGAAGACGTGCTCACTATTTGCCAAGGGGAGGCAGTGACAGGGACCATGACTGTGGCACCTAATAAGAAGAACCCCCGTGATGTGGATATAACACTAAAATATTCACTAAATGGGCAACATTGCAAGGCCTCAAGAACACAATATTATAGAATGCGCTGATTCTGTTGTGCTTGATGTTTTTCAGTGTCGTTTTGCTTCTTGCTGGGAGAAGTTCAAAGAACAGTCGCTTGCTTTCTGCCGAGTACTACTGGTGGCTGATATCCAAAGCGTCAGAAAACTTCTCCCTGTTGCTGCAGTGGTGCTGCTCGCACCTATTGTAGCTCGAATAGCTTCCTGATAAGTGCAATTAGTATTATGCATCTCACAATGCAAGTGGGCTGTATGATTATTAAAATATAAGCTGATGGTACGGTCAATATGTTATTTCTTTTTGAACATTGGACATGACATTGTATCTCTGCTTGCATCAACTTTTTCACGGTCTAGTTTTTTCTGTTAATCATTCACACAATAGCTAGGGATGGCAACTGGTTTGGGTTTGAGTTTGAGTTTGAGTTTGAGGTGGGCTTGTCGAGATCTCTTGATTGTATTGGTTAAAGTTTCGGGTTGAACTGGTTTAGATAGGTTTTCTAGTTTAAAAATATTAGAAAATTAATTATTTTGAGAATCTCATCATGAATTCTTAAGCACGGATAAAGTAATGTTACTATTTAAGAATTAATTTTTATAAAAATTGTATATGTTCGAATGATTTTAAGAATAATATTTAAATTTTTATATATATGGATGTTAGTGCAAATTCTTTAATTTGCAAAAATTAAATTACAAGATAAGAAAATTTGATACAAATAAAATAAAATTCAAATTTATTAATCTTGCATTTAATTTTTAAGCTAATTTTTTGATTTTTTTTTCAAATATAATCTTAAAATTTGATGAGATTTGTAATGAATGTTTTAGACACTATGGATTTTATTAAATTTGATTTGAAATAATGTTAATTCGAGGATTCGCACTTTAATTTCAAATCAAACACAAATTAAATGAGTTCCACAAAAAATGGGTTGAATGCTTGAGATTTTGAATTTGATTAGGAGGATTACTGGACTTTCTCAAAGTTTTTCTTATTTGTTAGGATTTGTGTTGTGTGTTGAATGAATTTTGATCACTCCTTTTACATATGTGCTTGATGGAAAACTTTCAAGGTAACTTGAATTTTTTTGATAGTTATCTCTTTGATAAGATAATATCAAATTTCAAGAAAATAATAACAAAACAAAAAATAATATCAAATATCTTTAATTTGATTGGTTTATAGACATAGACATTTCATTTTTGATACTTGTCAATATTTAATTTTTAATATAAAATAAATACTAGAGTATTAATTAAAATTAACAATTTATCTTTTGGAATTAAATTTAATAAATTTCAAGATAAATAGAAAATTTTGAATTAATAACTAGTATATTATTTTATATGTATCATTCTTCAATTAGGCAAAATTAATATGTTTATAAATGCTCCCACTTCAAAGCTTGGCAAAAGATGTGCCAATTATCCACCAAAGAGGCAAGGCTTGAAGTATTTGAGAATTTTTCCTTCTATACATTTTTCAAATATGTTTGCAGCAAGAAATCTTCCAGAAGCATTCCTTGAGTTATAGAGTCTTTCTACAAACATGTTGTACACTGCCTTCCAGAACTATATTTCTTTATGAAATTTTTATGAACTGTATGGATTGATAATACTTGGAGATTTTTATGATAAAGTCCTCCCATCTGCCTTTGAATCCAATAAATAGATCAAGTCATAACGTAGTTCAAAGTAAACATTCTTTTTTAGGGGGGTGTCATACACAATTTATATTCATGCAGACCAGAAGTAACGTGCACTTTAGGCTCGTGCGTTAAGGAGCATATTTAACTTAAATAGGCATTTCATACTCGTGTCAAGGAGTCTATTTGAATTTGATTGACAATTTATACTCATATTAAAAAATTTACTTAAGTTTGACTTAATAGATAGTTTGCACTCTTATCAAGGAGTACATAGGTAGACTTAAAAATTTTAGATAATTTATGCTCACATCTAGGAGCCTTGTTGATAGTAAGCTCTTATCAAAGAAAATATGGAAAGAATTTAACTTGAGAATTTTAGATTGTTTATGTTCATATTTAGAAGTATTATTAACAGTTTAGACTCGTATCAAAAAGCATATGAAATTTGAAAATGAAAATTAATTGCACCCAACATCTTCATCATCACCATTGGCATCACCCGAGTCTTCTTATTTATCAAAATTCATACATATTTCAATATTATGTGCACAAATTGCCAAATCTTCAAAATTTTTGGTTTACTTTCTTGAAGTATGCAACAAAGACTCCAATGCATTCCTTGGATACACATTTCAATGGCTAAAGCCTCCAATAATTGATCTTTGCAATTAAAGCTCAAATTTCTCTAGTAATTGATGTAGTCAATAACTGACTCTTCTTTTCACTGGCGAAAGTTGGTGAGTTCAATCATACAGATAGTTCTTTGAGTGGTATATAAGCTATTAAGGAGCTCTTGTTCCAATTGTCCCCAACTCGACGGAGTCTGGCTCCAAGTCAATATACCAATCAAAAACATTGCCCTTTAATGATTGAACAATCTATTGGACCAAATGATCTCCATATATGCTAGCATTATTACAAGTCTCAATGAAATGAACTACGTGTCGTTTTAGGTTGCCCTTGCCATCAAATTTTTGAAACTTCAAAGGTTGGTAACCGAGTGGCATTTTCAAGTTATCAATCCTTTGAGTATATAACTTGGAGTAAGTCATAGACGACTTAGAACTTCTGTCAAGCTTGTCTTTGATAGTCTTCATGATAAACTCCTTAAATAGGTCAATAGGAATTAGTCCATCAATTGAAAATTGTAGTTATTTATTTGCAGTCTTTTCATTTTCAGCTGATTATTCCTTTGTAGATATTTCGCTTCCGTCCTGAGCCTTAATTTGTTTCTACACTATGCAACTGGCATCAAGATTATCCACTTTGCTCATCAATTGGAGATTTGAACGTCTTGCTCTTGGACATGCTTTGTGAGTCCTTCAATGGCCCTCATCAAATTTGCAATTTGTTCATCTAAAGTTGTAGCACTTGTCACCATCATTGTCGCCATGCTCAAGGAATTTGATGTTGAGTGGGGAATAGTTAATGCAGATTCTTCCTTCAAGTCTCCATCATCTTCATTTATATCAATAAAATGCAGCAACACTTTTTCTATAGCAAGCAAAGGCGTCACCTTCAAATATGATTGCAACTTCTTGGACACACTTTTTGTGATGACATCAACACTTCTTGCTCCAGCACTTGAGGAATTTGAAGTAGTAATTTTCAATGCAGCAGTCTTGTTGGCAGCTATTTAATACTCCAATCCTAATGAAGGAAAGAGATGAGAGGTAATGATAGTCCTATCAGGCGTGCCAAAATTTGTAAGCGCAGATTTTTTTATTTGCAAAAATTAAATTAAAAGATAAGAAAAATTGATATAAATAAAATAATATTCAAACTTATCAATTGTGGATTCAATATCTAATTTAATTCTCTGATTCTTCCTTTCCAAATATATTCTTGAAACTTGATGAGCTCCGCAATGAATACCTTGATTACCGTGAATCTCCTTGAATTTGATTTGAAATAACGCTGATTCAAGGGATTTGCACTTTGATTTAGAATCAAACACTAAAAAATATATAAGCTTCGCAAAGAATGCCTGGGATCTCCTTGAATTTAATTAAGAGAATTGCTAGACTTCTTTAAAGTTTCTCTCACTTGTTGGGATTTGTGTTGTGTGTTGAATGAACTTTGGTCACGCCCTTTATATAGATGTTTGATTAAAGACTTTCAAATTGACTTGAACTTCTTTGATAGTTATCTGTTTGATAAGATAATATCAAATATCAAGAGATAATATTAGATATCAAGAAATAATAACAAATATATTTAATTTTGATGGGTTCATAGATGTAAACATTTCATCTTTGACACTTATTGATATTTGATTTGAGCATAAATAAAAATAAAAGTATTAATTAAAGTTAATAATTTATTTTTTGAAATTAAATTTAATAAATTTCAAAATAAATAGAAAATTTTGGATTAATAACTAGCATATTATTTTGTACGTGTCATTCTCCAATTGGATAAAATTAATATGCCTACAATGGACAATGTGAAAGTATGAATTATTTATTAATTTTGTTTTCTTTGTGACTAGATATGCAACATGCATACGTATGTGGATACACACACACATATATATTTCATTGAGACATGTGTGTATAAGTCATATAATAATTAAATATGAGACATTATTTGTTAAGTTCATGTTTAATATATTGTTTCACTTGATATCATTTTTATCTTATGTACAATTAATTATCATTATAAAAAATATTTAATACATTTAATATTTATTAATGAAGTGAATAAAGATGAAATGAAAATTGAAATAGAAGCTAGCCTCAAAATCCAACACAACTGATGTGGACACGAGACTACTAGAGGAGCCCGAATTTGAATGGATCCGTTGCTGATCCTAATAATGGCTTAACGTGGTATCCGGTGGTCCCAAAGATTTTATTATCAGGGGCTTCATGCAGCTTAGGCTATTTCACGGCTTAAGTATTTAAAGATGAAATGCAGAACCACCCCCAGAAACAGAGCTCCGAAGAGAAGACAAAAAAAATATTGTTCAAGTAAGAAATTTTTCTGTTGTTTGGCGTGAAGCCTCGAACTCGTTATCAGATGTGGCATTGAAAAGATCACAAAATTGAGCGACAGTCCGACCGAAAAGTTTTTTGTAAAACAACATGACGTTGTACAACTGCTGTGCCGTTGTACAGCAGTGAATCAAAATTATAAAAGGAAAACTCAAAAAGGGAGATAGACATAAAGGCAAAAACTACAGCTCCGCTTTGCCAGGCTTTGAACCCTTGTTCCAGTTTGTTTTCTTGCTCCTCCACCACTGTCTTATTCTATTTGAAACTCTGTCAGCATGACCTTTCAATTTCTGTCCCACATCAACAACTCCTTTCTTCATCCTTTCCTTCCAATCATACTTCTTACTATCTTGTTGTCTCAAGACTTTTCCCTGTACCAGTGTTTCAACAAATGTTTGAGTAATCAACTGGTTAGACTGTTACACTAAAGAGGTATATTTCATATTGTTCTCACCAATTTCGAGGGAAAATCTGCCACTTCGTCATCATCATCTTCCGCATCTTCATCACCAAAATTTTGGTTCATCAAGTCTTCCCTCGAGTACATTTTCATGCCGGGTGCTCCAGGCATTCCCTGATGCAAGTAAAAGTAAACATAGCTAGAAGCTTTAAGACTGGTAAAAAGATATGCTAATGTCAATCATATTATTCCTATGGTACCTCCATGGATTTCAATAGCTTCTCCATTTCTGCCTCTTTCGCAGACTTGGCTACAAATGGCTCTCCAGGAGTTCTATCCTGAAGAGAAAAGAAAGAATACAGATGAGTGTGAGACTTGAGCATGTTGTTCCCTTAACAATGTCGTCTGACAAGCAAACCAGTCATAACTTGGTCTAAGCTATGAAGAATTATCTCTAGCAAAGACAATGTGACCCAATGGAAGCGTATTTTCTTAGAGACATGGCAGTCTCAAAGAAAATAAATTTTCTGAACTTAATGGTTCAATAAATAAATTAAATGATCTTTTTCCTTTTTCCGATAAATATAAGTCAAATTTTCTCACTACAAATGAGGACTTTAAAATAACTGGAACCAACAATTTTTTAGCAAGCCAGGAGAAGAGCTGGCGGAAAGATATTTTTAGCATGGTTCCTTGCTTTAACTAGGAAATTTGGGCAAGAACTAAACAATGAGGTTATAAGTTGCAAGAACAAAGGCATTTTACTAGGGCAAGTTGAGGGCCCAGTAAGTAGGCCTTTCAGGCTATATCGTGCCTATGGGCCCTTTCCTGCATGGAGCTGGGGGTACAATCAGAGCATGGAGGCAGGGTACTGGAAAGATCCTAAATTGTGGAAGGAAATGCAATGAGGACGTTGTGTCACAGCCAGTATCTTTTGTATATGGGAAATCAGAACAAAAAGATTCATTTCTGCTACATGAGGTTTTAGATAAGAGTTAAAAAAGTGAAACAGATTCTTATTTTTATATTATACAAGTAGAGGTTGAAAATTGGTAACACCTTGGGAAATAAAGTTCATCTATTTTAGAACATTCAAAAAAGAAATATGGAAGCAATAAATGGAAAGCAGTATGAGGTAGCAATGCGGACAATGGAGGAACTTGGACATCCCAGCTTTGGCAAGTCAAAAATGAATTCTAACATAGAAATTTTGAACTGGAGTCCAGGTCATGCTTGTCGCTCCTTTTTGGCCCGGATCTGTTGTTAATGTGAACAACCATGATAATCCTTGATCAAAAGACAATTCCTAATAGTTTTTGTGCATAAACACTAGCATTGAGTTCAGAAGCTGATCAAGAAATTCTTCTTGATGATGTAGTGTAATTAACAAACTCGGCTGAATTTGCAGATGCGTATAGTAAAACAACTATCAAAAGTATTATGTCGAAATTCTATCTTAGGGAGGCATGTGAATGATAGAATGCAGTCGCCCATTAGGATTTCTAAAGGCTTGTTCTTTGTTTTGGCTAGTTTCTAGAAAAAAATTTGGAGGAATGAGTTTTTGGAAGAAAATTTGAAGAATGTGCCATGTGTATCTTTTTGTTTTGGGGAAATATGGAAAATAATTTGAAAATGAGTTGTTTGTTTTTTTATATTTTGGGTAGAGACAAACTTCATTGTAGATGTCAAATCAGTTGCTTTTTTTGTTGGGTTTGTAGGGTAAAAGTGATTTTTTTATATATTATATGTATGCATTTCTAAAGTTGGATGCTGTGTGTATGTGTATATATATGAGTGTAATTAATTTAATTGGTTATTTGTTTTGAAATTTATATTATTATAAATTTAACATTAGTAAATGATGTATTATTTGAAATAATATATATATATTAATAAATATTAGTTATTCATGAAATCATAATTATAACTTAATTATAAAAAAAATCAGCTTATACCATAATTATATCATAATTGTTAATATCGACTTATAAAAAAATTTAATTATTATATATTAATTATAAACTAATTACTGTTTATTAATTAAAATATAATTATTTAACTATTCATTACTTACGATTTATGTATAAATAAAACATTGTTATTTATTTAAATAAATAAATTTTTAATAATTTATATATAAGACTTAATAACGATTCATCAAATTAAAAAAATAAATAATATTATATCATATGAAATTACATCACCTTAAATTATTTATTAAATAAATAAACATAATGTTTAATTATACATAAAATATGAAACATAATTAATATATAAATAACAAGTTATTTAAATAAATTAATTAAATTAATTTAATAAGTTATTTAATTATGTTAACTCATTATTTAAAT
The DNA here is from genome assembly GCA_014898725.1 of Jacaranda copaia. Taxonomy (NCBI): domain Eukaryota; kingdom Viridiplantae; phylum Streptophyta; class Magnoliopsida; order Lamiales; family Bignoniaceae; genus Jacaranda; species Jacaranda copaia. The sequence goes on along the minus strand of JACGDI010005424.1, from coordinate 832,129 downwards.
AAATTTAATTAATTCTCTCAACAATTACTTTAAGCACATCAATATTAATTTATTAAAATTAATAGATTATTACTTAAGTATCACTCTATAATCAAATTTGTATTATAATTTTAAATAAATGTGAACATTAATATTTAATGTAGAATATTTTTTTTGAAAAAGATTAATTTATTTATTTTATCAAATTAAAACATATTAATTTATTTATTAAATGAATAAATATAATATTTAATTAGTACATTAAATATTAAATATAACTAATACATTATTTAATTAATAAGTAAATTTAATTAATTTACCAAGTTATTCACTAAATAAATTATTTAGTAATAACATAAATAAAATTTAATTAAATTTAATTCATTTTTTTGACAATTAGTTTAATTAAATTTGTAAACATAAGTTTTATTTTTTTTAACTAGTAAAATTTTAAATTTTAATATTTTTATATATATGTATGTGTATATATATAAATAATTGAAGTGAGAGAGTAATAAATAAATGAGTGATATAAAAGGTAAAGTGAGAAAATGACGAGGTAGGTGTGATTTTTAGGATGTAGGGTTTTTTTGGGTGAATTGAGAGGGGTTTTTTGGGTATAAAATTTGAGTTTGTTGAGGAAATGATTGGGGAATGTGCCTCAATTTTGAAATTTTTTTGGGGGTTGAAAATTTTTTGGGAAAATGTAAAAGAACGCAGCTGAATAGTTCGACAATGTCCATTTCAAATGAGAAGTAAACAACTGCAACAAGAGAGACCTATTTTCAAGAATTGCAATGAACTTAACAGTCAGAAAATTGTCTGCAGCAATGTTGTAATATTGAGAAATGAAAAAGACACAGATCAAATGAACTTTGGTAGAGAATATTTGCTTTCAAACATATCATAGCTACTAAGTATCCTCATCCTCAACCAAACATGGATCTTGAAACTGTCAGGCAAACATAAGAAGATTAAAATGTTATTTTCAATTTTTAAAAGTCCAATGAACTATTTCACATAATAACAAAATAGTATCAAATGATAAAGGCTGTTAAGAAGCACAAACTACTGATGCGCACAGCGCACCAAACACTAATGAGAAAACTAGAATGTCAGTGTTAGAGCAGTACCTTAGGAACTGGTGGAGGCTTTGTACTGCATGCTCCTGTGAGGTCCTTACAGATGAAAGTTACCAAAGAATCGAGCCGGGGCTTGTTTTTAAATAAATATTCTGCAACATCTGTATCAGAGTTCCCTAAAACCTGCAGGACCCCAGATTCAAGAGTTCAGTTTTCAATTCCATATTTTGAGTGCAAAGGTTATTGGTGCCACAAACTTAGAAAAAGTCCAATTGGAAACAAAAGGATTATGTAATTTCAATCAATAAAACAGGGAAAAAACAGGTACACTAATCTATCTATATTTTGAATCCTAATTAATTACTCCAGCAATTAGTTGTTCAGCCATTTTTCAACATATGGAAAATAAAGCAAATCTTCATCATCCATGCATTGTCCATAAAGGCATCGCATCACAAGCTTGGCAGCATTCAAAGAAGCTTGGAAGCGCAAAAGCCAAAGGTTGTCCCCTAGTTTTTCCTGTTTGAAACATGTTTCTAGCGATATTTCCACTACTAATTCCTGCATGGGCTGAAATTCTTTGGAGTCAATTCCTGGTAAATAGATATCATGAAAGTGGCAACTGGCTAGAAATATCAGTACCAAAAACTTAAATCCAAAGAATTTCAGCTCATGCAGCTGAGAAATGACGAAAATAGTATCTGATAGGGTAAACATTTACATCAAGAAAAAAATCTCAGAGTTCTTTTCTAGCAATTGACTGGAAACAACCACAAATATTTTTGCAATCTCACCTCTTGACAAGCTCGCTCTATTGTTTTGCATTCTGAATTACATTGTCCTTCAGAGTCTTGTTCAACTAGCTGAGTACAAGAATTCAAAGGTAAGCAACCTCATTGTCAGCAGATGCAAAATAATCATCCCAAACATGCATTTTTTTTTTCTTTTACCTCCAACTTATCCCCTTTCTCTACGATATCAATTTTAAGGATCCAATCAGCTTCTTGCTTCTTCAGATTACACACATTCTCTGCGATTTCTATAATTTGATATTCCGACATCTGCTTCCATTATTTACAAAAACTATACATCACAATCAAGTCGAGGGGTAAAAACAATAAATCCATCGAGCATCAATAACAATATAAAGCATAAAAATCAAACTCATATCAATAATATGAACACAAAAAAGCCACCATGAGGCCAAAATTGTATGAAAGACATAATTATGTCCGTAATTGCAACAAGACAAAAAGAAAAGAAAAGAAAAGAAAAGATCCAGGGGCCCGATTATTTGCTGAGAAACGAACAAAAGAAACCCAATCAGAAAAAAAAGAAAAAGAAAAAGAACTTGGTCATCACTCGAAATCCAAATTAGAAAGAAAAATAGGAAAAAAAAAGGCTGATACCCAGTTCTTGAATTAACGTACTGTTGAAGAATTTGACAAGAAAGTGCAGATAAAAAAAAACCTACCTTTTTATGTGAGATCGCAGCCTGTTTGGCTTGAACCTGATGGTGTAATTGGGATGCCAACTTCTCGCAAACTTGACATTTTATATAGGGAATGTCTTCTTTTCTAGCCACTCCTACTGGTTTCTTGGCGCAGTGTGATAAGGACATCCATGAGCATATGATCACTAGTACATATATCAGCAGCAACAGTAACTTTTGATCAGATTTCGCCATTGCTACACCCCAAGAACGAAAAAACGAAAAAACGCACAACACACACTGAGGAGAATTGTTTTAGACCATAGCTGCAGGGATTGGCAGAAACGCTATTTTCTTCTCGTTTGGTTACACTTATTGTTTCTGACTGTACGACGTCGTGGGGTTTCTGTAGAGGTGTTACGTGTTTTGTTGATTCTTATTGGTTGATGAGAGCCACGTGTGCTGCCCCGATATTGAATATACCAGATTGACAATATGCTGAAATCTAGAAAATAATTAAATAAAGCTGTTTTATATTAAGACAATATTTTAAAAATAGTATTAATACAGTTTTTTAAATATAGAAAGTAATACATTATTTATTTATAAAATTTATAAGGCACGTCTTATCTTTTGAAACAAATTAAAAATTTGAGATTTTTTTTTTATATTTATACATATATATACATTAAAAATTTGTTGAATTTGAATCCTAATTTTTAACATACAAATATAGAGATGATATCATTGAATTAATTAATCACTCAATAAAATTTAAAATATTATTATTATAAAATATAAAGTATTTATTAATATAACAATATTATTTTATTTATAGACACTAAATTTATATTTTATCTGGGACTATTTGTCATATAATATATATAATAATTGAACAAAAGTATATACAATATTTAAGCATTTGAAAATTAAAAACCGAGTTATGTAATACGTTAGAATATATTTAGTTATGATATGAAAACGAGTATCCCGCTGCTTTTTATATTTCAGGTCCGTCGCTCCATGGTACTAGAGTAGACTCTTGGTGCAGGAGATCTCCACCCAACTTCTAAAACCCTAAAATTCTCTCACCCAATCGAATCTCCCAAATCAATTAGGGTTTAAGCATTTCCCCACTCCTTCAGCCATGGTGTCAACCCTAACTGCACCCGAATCCCACAATGTCTCCAATTTTATTGGAAAAAACTACGAAATTGTCCTCAAACAGTCAGTTGAAGCCCTCTTAACCTCCCTGGAAAGTTCTAATTCCCGAAATTCTACTAATTTCACTTCTGAGCTTCAAAAATTCGTGCAATCTAAAGCTGATCCACCCCTGGAGAGCATCTGGATTTATGCAGCTTTAACTTTTACTCGCCCCAGGACGCCAAAAGCTGAACCTTTCAGTCGAATTTCAGCGATTAAAGATTTGTTTCAGTTTATAGTTTCCTGCTCTGCTTCTTGCAATTCATTGAAAAGCATAGCTTTAGTTGCACCTGTCATATACTATCTGCGTAGTTTTATACTGGATGTAAAGGGCTTTCAGTTGGGGTCCAAGATAGAGAGCAAAGTTACTGCAGAAATCAAAAGTCTGGTGGACTCTATTATTAGCTATATAAGTGTCTGCTGTAATGGGTTTGATGGAAATTTTGTTGAATTGGAGGGTTTGATTATGCCCCTGGGTGATTTGATTAGTTTTTGGTTAGTGGATAATGGGACGCAAAACAAAAATGTAGAATCGAGGGGTTTTTTTCCACTCTTGAGCAATGACATAGTTAAGAGGGTTAGTGCTGAAGGATGTGGAATGATTGACCTTGCGGGTTTTGTGGTTGCTGAGGCATTTTCATTGAAGCTGTGCTGGAAAATTCGAGAGGAGGGTTTTGGAGAGAAGACGCAAGATGAGCTCAGATCTTGGATAGTTGGTTCAATTACTGGATTACGGAGCTCATATTTCTATGGTTAGCATTGACATTACTATCTTCTGCAATAGGAGTATACATATTAAGTTATAGACTTAAATGTTTTTTATTTTCTTGCTTCTGTGCTGGATAGACAACCATGTGTTATTTCGCTGCACACTGGGAAGTTACTGGAAAAATGAATTTAACCTGGCATTCTTTGACAAATAGTGACTTCTCATTGAGATGATTTTCATGAGTTATTCCGCCTTCTTCTTCTTCTTCTTCTTCTTCTTCTTCTGTGTTCTTTACTTCAAATTTTCACCTGCATACACACACCCATACGGATATCTGGATAACCACCACAGGTCTCCATAGTCTTCTGTATGTAGAGTACCACGAGTTAAGGGAATTCCAGCAAAACCATGACCGTAACATCAGTAAGATCATCCCCACAATCCATGACTCCTGCAACACTAACTGCCTTCATCAATGGAGTGCCGGATAATGGAACTTGTGTGTATGTGTTCTCATTTCCTTGTCAATTAAATGCTTTTTACCAATTTGACGACATGATACATATGTAACTGAATTTTCTAAGAGTCTGCTGCAAATGTTTAACCAACTCCTTGGTTGGAAAATTATCATCTAGATGAAAGCTGAAAAATTGAGCTTTATTGGTTTCTGGTTTAATTATGGACATTAATTTTTTTGATCAATGAAAAATACATATGTTGATGGATTGAGACAAGTTTCATAGAAAAAAATAATGCTTTGTGGAGAAAATATCACAAAAAAGTAAACATTTTTTGAATCTTGCCTTTTGGTGCATGTGGTAGAGTAATAGCTATGGAACTATTTATTACACATTGTTAGCTTTTGAATCTTTTTCTGGTGAAGATTTTGGCTGTAACACTGAGATAAGATGCATGATGTTATTAGGGAAGAATAATAATTACATTCTTCACTTATCACATGTCTTTAGTTGATAATCTTTTTTATTGCTCTTCTTCCTGTTTTTGCAGTGACCTTTGTGAGTACGCTGTTGGAACCAGTTCTGCCTATAGCCTCCCTCGTGGTTAGTTGGCTTGTCCATATATCTGCTCTGTACTTAATTACTTTGTCAGTGCTAATTAGAACATTTCATATGCTAGTGCATGAATTGCTTTTTGAAACGAAAGTCTCTTTGCATTTGCTGACAGCCGAATACCAAATTGTGTTGAGCCTTGCTCTACATACAAAAATTGTTCCCTTTTACCTCTCGCTTCAATCTGTCCTGATTATATTGACAATACTGTTTTCTTAACTTTCTGCAGAACCTTGAACATGAAGCTGGTTTGAGGAAAGTTCTTTTTGATGCTTTGATATTGGTGGAGTATTCTTTCCTCCGTCCTCAAAGCTTGGGTAAGCTACCAGCGAAGCATGCCAAACGAGTCATTTTAACCAAATTGATGGCCATTCACAGAGCTATTGAGTTATTTAGGTGGGGATTGATGATAAATGATTTTGTTGCCAGAACAGTTGTCATCTAGAAATGAACTTTATGTAGACATATTGCTGCTACTGCTGCAGGGAACATGGAGACCAGACAAAAGCTATTCCCTATTTGAATGCCTTCACTAATTCTAGTTTGCCTAGCTTAATCATTAAATGGATCAGAAGTGAGATTGGGAATGAATCCCGCTGCAGTGAACCGACAGGATCATCACCAGGAGAATTTATAAGTATTTATAGTACCATTCAGCATGCATTTAGAATTACTGTTTTACTTTGTGTTATTCAAAATGCTCTAACATTGATACCATCCAGGATGGATGCTAAACATAGAGAACAGAGGAATAAAGATATTTGATGATGATATGTCCGAATTCCGTGCTGCATTTAACTCGAAAGAATTTGCAAATGGGGAAGAGGGGAAAAAACCTGATTCCAATCTCTTGTTTTACATAGATAACAATGGCCAAGAAGATTATGAAAATGAGGAAGATGAAAAGATGAGTGCTGCATTTATGGCTGCTGCCCACTCAATGCGGTCGTCGGGACAAGGAGGAAGAAAACGGAAGACTAAAGATGGTGAAAAGAGAAAGAAGGTGAAGTTTGTCGAGTATAATGCTTTTGATAATTCTGCATTGTCAGGAGAAAGGTCTGAGGATCATCCAGATAGTGGGAGTGACATAGAGAATCCATCCTCTGATGAAGATATGGAAATAAGGGAATGAAAGATCTTCACCAGGGAAAGATAATGGACTTGTATGGTCAGCTTATATTCGATCATTTATTGCTATTTTATATAATGGGTTCCTCAACCGCCTAATCATTTTTTAAAATTTTTTTTTCTTTTTAATTTATCACACATGATGCAAATTAGAAGCCTATTAAGGTTCATCTCGTGACCTTTCGTATTGAAAAATTTATATCATTGAACCATATATTTAAAATTATCAATTATACATTATAATTCATCTATTATTAAAAAAAGTACATTTAAAATATTATAAATTAAGAAAATAAATAAATATTTTAATTATTTTATATTATAAAAATTTTACTACAAATATTGAGTGTGCTAAAATTGCCAGCTTATAATTGTCAAGGCAGATGCACATGCACATAATTTTAAACTAATTAAATATTAAACTTAGTCTACTCTACTAAAGTTAAATGGCAAATTAGTCCAATTACATCATAATATAGATAGTGGATTTGTAAATTTTGTGAAAAATATAATTATAATTTTATTAAATCATTATTTCTAAAAGATAATTTTGGAATTCTGTAGTCTCCACTTTATCTTTTTTATGTTGAATTCTCCACTTTATTAAACTATATTAGCTTTTAACTATATTTTAAACACAAAACAATAAACAATATTTTTTTTCATAATAATATAGATAACATCTTTACTGGTCAACAGGTACAATATAGAGCATTTTGTACTACTAGTACTATATCACATGAATATGATCCAATCTTGTAGTTTTTAATTAAAATAGAAATTTCAATTTTAGTCATCAATATACCCTATAATATATACAAGCTTAATTAATTAATTAATTAAAAAGAAAAATTTTAATTTTCTTTTCATATCACATTTTTAGCTCTTTAAATCAAAATCATCTATTTTCTATATGTAATATGTGTTAGTTCGTACAATTAAAAAATCATAATAATCTTTTTTTTTTCTCTTTGTATTGTAATTATTTGTGTATCATAATTATATATCAATATGTCATATATTAATATCTTTACTATTTATAAAACGCAAGGGCTATGTTTGGTTACATTTTGCCAAAACAAGTTTGGCAAAATGTAACCAAACATATAGGTTAATTTTTTCCCAAAATAACAAATACTAATTCACAAAATATCCCTTCAAAATAATTGGTTTATTATCAAAACCCCATATGCATATATATATATATATATATCATAATACGTTATCATTATTTTTACAATTAAAAAATTATATACAATCATCACATTTTATTATTATTTTTACAATAAAAAATATTATTCAATTCCATTTTCACCCCAAAAATCTAACAAAAAAAATATTGATTTGACTGTTACAATAAAAAATTGTTTCATCCCAAAACAAAAATGAATATATCATAAATCTCTAAAATAATTTTCTAATTATTCCCAAAATATAAACAAATATGCATCACATTTCCCAACACAAATTTCATATTCTCCAACCCTACTCTCAAAATATATAATCCAAAACATACAATTTATATCCAAACATTACCAAGGTTTTTAATAACTATTTTGCTATATTTAGTAATAAGATGATAAAATCAATTATATTTTATAAAATAAAGGCAATATAGTTTTATTTTCTCTCTCATTTTTCTCTTCTCCAAGTTTACTTCTTTTTTTCTCAATTATATCACCTTATCAAAAACTTCCTTTTATTTATCTAAAAAACTTAAAAGTTCATGAACATTTACATTATTTAAAAAATTACATTTAAACTTAAAAAATTTGGTTTTCAGTTTGATTAAACCGAACTGAACTGAAATTTTTTGGTTCAATTTCGGTTAATTGAACGAAAAAATAGAACCAAATCAAAAACTAAATTTTTTTAAATATAAAAGCAAAAATCAAACTAAACCTAATTCAGTTTGGTTTGATTTTTTCGATTTTTGATTAATTCGATTGATTTTGATTTTTTCTGGACACTCTTGACTTTGAATCCCTAGTCTAACTTAAAAAATATTAAGAAATTTGGTAAAATCAAAGTTGAACTTCGACACTGCAACAGCAAGTATGTTTACTGAATTTTGTAACTTTAGAAACGAAAAATGGTTGCATCTAGGGGACAAGGGACGAGGGACATGGATGGATTTGGGGTGGGCGGACAGGTCGATTGACCTCTCAATTTTATTCTATTTATATATACTAGTGATAGTTAAACATTTAATAATATAATCGATTCATATAAATAAATAAAAATATATTTAAAATAATAAAGTTGACAATAATAAAATTTGAAAGTTAAAACACTTGTAATCTTTTTTATCAATAAAATATTTATACTCATTAAATAAAATTTCAAATGAAATTTACATGTAAATAAATTGTAATATAACAATATAGATGAAATAAAATATATCTATAATAAGAAGTTAAAAAAGATGGAACAATAATCTGCGGAGAAATTGAAATATGTATAATTTTCATGGTTGTTATCTATGTAGTTATGGAGATTAAAAATTAAAATAAGGATATTTTAGAAAAATTACATGAATACACATCAAAGGGGATAGGGACTTTATTAATAGTATAGATATATTAATTTTATAATAAATTAATTTAAATAATTTTAATTCTAAAAAAATAGATCATTTAAAGGTTAAATTCATTTTGCCCTATTGTACTATGAGAGTCATGTGAAAAATCCCCTTGTGGGCAGGATCAATTGCCCTCCCAATTTTATTTTATTTATATATACTAGTGGTGGTTGCATACTTGATGCTTGTGCATTTAGCATTATAATTGATTCATATAAGTAGGTAATATATGCTAAAATTATAAAGTCAACAATGTTTATAAGAAAAATTGCATTTAGTGGCATTAGAAAGTGCAACTTAAATACTATTATAGTAGCAATTTTATATTTAATGATATTTTTTAAAAGTGTTATTTGTAGTGGTGTAGTTAGAGGTATAAATGTCATTCATTTATCTCTATTGTGACATTAATAAAATGCAAAAAAAATATATTAGATGGCACATTAAAATGTTACAAAAAATACTTTACATAATATACCAAAATGCGATTAAAGAAAATTTTAAATGGCATGCCAATATGCCACAAAAAATATATGTAGTGACATATTAAAATGCCACTGAAATTTCTTTAAATGATAAGATATTGTTAACAATAAAATTTCAAAGTCAAAACACTTGTACTTTTTTATTTTTTTGATCAATAAAACATTTGTATTCATTGAACAAACTTAAATGAAATTTATATATAAATAAATTGTAATAAAACAGCGTGGACAAAAGAAAATATACCTATAGTAAGAAGTCAAAAAAGATGCATAAAAAATTCTGCCGAGAATTGAAATATGTATAGCATCCAGAATTGTGTATATATAATAGTAGTGTGGGATGGTAGTTATCTATGTAGTTATGCGGATTAAAAATTAAAATAAGAATATTTTAGAAAAATTATACAAAAACACACCACAAGGGAGTAGAGCCTTTATTAATAGTGTGAATATATTAATTTTAATAATAATTAATTTAATTAAATTCTAAAAAAATCAATCATTTAATGGTTTAATTTATTTTGTCTTCATGTACTATAGGGATTGTGTCAAAAACACATTTGTGAATAGGGCTAATCGTCCTCCCATTTTTTATTTTATTTGTATACATTAGTGTTCATTGCACATTTGATGGTTTAAATCATTTAAAGGTTAAATTTATTTTACCCCTTGTATTATAAGGATAATGTCAAAACAACCCCTTATGGATAGGATCAATTGCCCTTCCAATTTTATTTTATTTGTATATGCTAGTGGCCATTGAACGATTAATGCATGTACATTTAATATTATCATCAATTTATATAAGTAGATAATATTTATTTGAAATTATAAAATTGACAATAATAAAATTAAACAATCAAAACACTTGTAGTTTTTATCAATAAAATATTTGTATTTATTAAACAAACCACAAATGAAATTTACATATAAATAAATTACAAAAACAGTATAGATGAAAGAAAATATACCCTCTAGTAAGAAGTCAAAAAAGATTGAAAAACAATATGCTGAGAATTGAAATATGTATAGTATAACCTTTATGATTGTGTAAATATAAAGTGGTAGTGTAGGATGATAGTTATTTGTGCAGTTATGGGGACTAAAAAGATTAAAATAAGGACACTTTAAGAAAAGTATACGAAAACACATTAAATGGAGGCAAGGACTTTATTAATATTATAGGTATATTAATCTTAATAATAATTAGTTAAAATTATTTTAATTATCAAAGAATAAATCGTTTAAGGATTAAATTCATTTTGCCCTCTTGTACTATAGAATCGTGTGAAAAATCTCTTTGTACTACAAAAGCCTTCAAAACCACCCTAAACTAGCTAATGGTGTTAACATTTATTACTATGTTACTAATATAACCTTCATAAAATAAGTTAATTACGAAATTTTTTGGCACATTTGGCCTTTTTTTTTCCGCTATAATAAATTAGCCTTGACAACCTAATATTGTGAGAAGAAATAAAGCTCACAAAGAAAATACACATACACGTAGACTTAATCACTTGCAAAAATTTTAGGAATGTATCTTAAATTCAAAAATCCTAAAAAAATTTGATGCTTGAACTCAATGACGCTTGCAAATTTATAGGAGAAACAAAGTAATTAGTTGTTAAAGAGTTGTTTAAATTTGAATTAGTTAGTATACTCTCAGTCTTGAAATCCTAGAATTTTTGGATTTTTTTTCTGAATTATGCTATTCAATTAAGACATTATTATATTTCGTTATTATGATTAGGTAATGTGGCACCCCCTCTTGGGGAATCACTGTAAGCGGAGAAGCCATCAATTCAAGCTTGAAATCTATTCAAATGATAACTAGAAAACTTGAAATGTAACTGTCTCACGTAAAACAAGCACCCATAACATGATATATATAACCTAAATGTCTTAAGTTTATACAGACCAAGGTCTTTGTTATCCCTCACTAAGTCCTTAAGACTTACCCTCCTTGTTATCTTTATTTTCCAGACAGGTCAAGGTGAAAGGGCAAAGGATCATGTTTTGGGAAAGAGTGATGAACTGGAATAACTAATAACAAGATCTTTTGATTGCAATTCAGGCGATCAAATCAAGACTATCAAGAATCTATCTTTAAACTTGAACATGAAACATGTAAACAATTAGTAGACCTATTGTCATCCTTCGTTATTGCTCCTCGACCAATTTAAGCTAATAATCAATAACAATTAATTTGAGCACAAGCACTTTTTCTTATCTCTCCATTTGCTCGAGCACATAGCTTGAAGTGTAACAATTCACTTATATGGCATGGTTGACTGCATGCCAAATCCAACCACTCACAGTTTGCTATCTCTAACTCCTATAAGTCAGGATCTTAGGTGGATACTAGCTGGAAGACCTATCGCAATCAATCTGTTCCACCTGGCCATTTTTCGGATCTAGCCCTGGGCCTAACTTCCTGTGGTGTGCCTCCGGGCATAAAATTATCAAGGGTGTCCCCATGGGTGGCACGAAATAATGCTAATAGATAATAATTTACTTTCAAGCAATAACAAGCATGATAGTTAATAATGGCTGACAAAGCCTATTCCAATAACAAGATACATGAACAATTAGGAGAACAATCAATACGATTAGGTCTACCAGACCATTTCAATATAACATTTTCATTCATCAAGATCAAAAAGGGGTGAGCCGGCAAGGCTGGGGTATGAGGGACAGAATCTAACAATATGAAGAGAGTTCCGGGTACTGAAACAACAAAAATAGATTCGATGTCAAAGAATAACCCTCATAGAGAGCTCAAATCAAATATCAAATAATAGAACGAACTTGATATTGAACAATAACCCTCACAGGGGTCCGCAAATCAAATAGCAAATAACATTTCAAATTTTCAAACAAACAGAGTATGGAATAGAAAAAGAAAACCTACATAAGGGCGTATCACAATCATAGACAGATAGAAAGGTGCTAAAAAGGTAGACCCTCACAGGGGTTTCCAACAAGCACGAGTAGGCTTATACAGGCAATAACCTAGAGTGGGAGAACCTCACATTTGTTAGTGTAGAAAATGCGGTCAAGGTCGCAGTCACTAATCCTCAGTTTTTGCCTCTTCACTACCTAGCCAAGATAGTATAATTATAGTTAAAACCTATGTTTGACTTTTTAATACATCATTATCAAGCTTATAGAATTCATGGTCTCCAATTAACCTATTAACACAATAATTTAAAGCTTAATAAATCTATCAACTCGAAAAAATAGCTCATAATGTTAGTATTCCCCAAGTACATTCAGTTCCCACATCTGTTTCATATATCAGCAATACTAGCCCATTTTTATATCATTTCATCATTATAACCCAATATTTCACTAATTACATAATTCCAAAATTAACCCCATCTTATATACAATTTAAGAGTCATCATAATCCTAGGTAATACATATACATTACTCTCTAATCAAATTTCCATTTCAAACACCATTTAACTTATAATATAGTCCTCAATATCATAATTCAAGTCCAACATGGTATTATTCACAAATTTGAGTCCAAAAATCATATCTACCAACTCTAAATTCCTTGCAGGGGAAAATCAACACATATATGCACATCGTTTGTCTCAAAATCTTGTTCTAGGCAAGGTACAAGGGCATCTAAGCAAGGTACAACATATATAGTATGCATGCATATATATAACATGCTACAACCGAATAAAAGCGCAATTTCACCATAGAAGGTCTGGAATCACAGATCGATAATACTGAAGAAATTATCGTGTCGAGGAGAAGACACTATGTCTCCGTCACAATCGCATCATCACTAGAAAATCGACGTTCCTTTCATCGAGAGCTTTCCAATGGTACCCTTGGTTTTTGGTTTCTCTGCTAAAAAAAGGTCCCAACGCTACCTTTAGTCTCAAAACCACCTCAACTTCACCATCAAATTTCCACTCTCGCTGCTGTGTATCTTTGCCATGTAATGCTCTTGTGAAGGTCTCCTTGCCGAGTTCTACCTGAAGCACCCCTCAAAGTTGTCGTTTGACCTCAAAAAAGTAGAAACCCAGGTGGCCGCTGTGAATTCTCCTTTTCGGTTGTTCTCCGCTGCTTTTCTCTGGTGTCTGTTAGCTATGCATGGTGGGGTCTTCTTGGAGCTGGTGAGGAGGAGAAAAGATTGGTCGGTTTGGTTGGTGAAGATGGTGGTTGGAGAGTTCATCAGGGTTAAGTTTTAGTCTCGGCGGAAAGAAAGAGGAAAAAGGAAAAGTGAAGAAGAAAAAGGAAAGGAAATCAAGAAGAAAGAAAGCTACTGCCTGTTTTATCCAATCCCATTTTTTTTACGATTTAGCTCCTCAAGTTTTTAAGTTATGCAATCATGCCCAAGATTTTAGAAAAAAATGTGATTAAACCCTAGTTAACTTAGGGTTTCTCATTCAAACCCCAAACTATTCAAAAATTTGCACAATCAAGTCTATAGAAATTATAATTTTAACCACAAAATTTCGTAAATTAATTAATAATATAAAATTCATAAATTTTTCAAATAATAACAAGATCATATACTATAAATAAAATCAAGAAAATTCTAGGGTGTCATAGGTAATGTTAGACTACAAGTGAAATAAAATGTGACCAAACGTATTATATATTGCTATTCTTCTACCCCATCATTTTGTACAATACTAAGATACATATTGAACGAAAAAATAATTTGATACTCTAATCAACTTTTTGTATTAGTCCAACAGATGCTCCTTCTACTTACTTTTTCTTCCAAAACTTGGTTCTTCATCACCAGCTCAATGTTTGATATTATATGTGTTTTGATGTAGCTTTTCATTATTAGTTTGAAAAGTTCATTTATTACTTACAAGTTCTTTAATTTTTTATTTTTTGGTCCATAAACGTTAATAATGATCGTCCAAGTCTATTATCTCATCACATATATTTGCACTACAAGAAAATTTTCATTTAATGGCATTAAAAAGTACAACTTAATAGTATTATAGTGATAATTTTATATTCGATGGTGTTTTTTAAAAGTACCATTTGTAGTGGTAGCTAAAGGTATAAATATTATTACTTTACCTCTATTGTGACATTAATAAAATACAACAAAAAATGTATTAGATGATACATTAAGATGTCACAAAAAATGCATTACATAACATGCCAGTGTGTCATTAATGATACGTTTAAATGGCATGCTAATGTGTCACTAAAAATGCATATAGTGACATGTTAAAATGCCACCAAAATTCTTTTAAATGACAAGGTGATACACCACAAAAGTTACAATAAATGATATATTAGAATGTCAAAAAAAAAAAAAAATTTAAATGACATACTATCATACCGTAAAAAATATATATAATGAAGTTAAGATGCCACAAAAGATTCCTTTAAATGACATACCATGTCATAAAAATTAATTAAATAACATGCTCAATTAAATAACAAAAAAGACTCTTTTGAATGACATCTTAATTTACGTCCAATAATCTATACATGAGACTTTAACATGCTCCAATTGTTTTGCATAAAACTCGAACCTGTAATATTTTATTTGAAAATATATGAGTTTACCGTCAAACTACTTACCAAATGTTCATCATAAATATTCAAAAATATTATTATATTTTTATTCTTTAAAAGCATATTTTCTTAATTATTTAAATATATGCATAAAATTATTATATTAAATAAAACATTTAAAAAAGTGTGAGACATTAAATTTAGAGATACAAAATAGTCAAAAAAAATAATGTATAGGTGAGGAGAAAAATGGATAAGAACTTTAAATTTTTTATACTTCTTAAAAAATATTGTTAATTTAGTTGATACATTTAAATTACATTAAATAGTTAATTTAATCAATGCATTATGATATTATATACATATATAAATTTTACGATTATTAATAACTATATATATTTTATCTATTTTTGTATAATATTTATATTATGTCACACCATAACTAAATTATAAGTGATATTTTTTTATTTAAATGCTTTTAATGTATAATTATGTTAGTAATTTTAATAAAATTATATTTTTATAATATTTTTAATTAATTACCACTAAATATTATATTATAGTATTTTTATTATTATCAATTATATTAGTTAATGTGTCACTATACTATAAAACAATGTTAAATCAAGTGTTCACTAAATAATTTGTGGTATTTTTTTCAATTGACCCCGTAAATAAATATGAATAGTATTTCTTAAGAAAAATTAGTGACACTCATTAAGTACCTTGCAAATATATTTATGTTGAAATTTTCAATCAAATGTCACTATTTCTTTTGTCACTTATTAATCAGATGCCACTAAATATTAGATTACAATGATATTTTTCAACAATTATCACCATATTGCTCTTTGTGTCGTTACTCCACCAAATGCCATTAAATATTGTGTGGCATTTTTTCTAAGTGACATTAGAAATAAATATAAGTGACATTTTTTAAGAAAAATTAGTGGTACTAGTTTAATGTCTTCAAGTTATATTTATATTGACATTTTAATCAAACGCAACTATTTTATATGTCATCTAATAGTTAAATGCCACTAAATATTTTACTAGAGTGATATTTTTTTTAAATATCACTGTATTACTTTTGTGTGTCATTATACTATAAATGCCACTAAGTTAGTGCCACTAAATACTTTATGATATTTTTTTTCAACTCACACCATAATTACATATTAGTGGCGTTCTTTTAAAAAAAAATAGTGACACTAATTAAATGCCTTTAAAATACATTTATCTTGACAATTTCAATCAAATGTCACTATTTTGTTTATTATTTAATAATCAAATGCTATCAAATATTAAATTATAGTGGCATTCTTTTACAACTATTACCCTACTACTTTTTTGTGTCATTATATCATAAAAATGTCACCAAATTGGTGTCATTAAATGCCAGTTTTCTTGTAGTGTTGGCTCAGTCTAATGCATAAATTTGCATCTACTTAGCTTTTGTTATAAAAATGAATAGTTAACAAAATCATATATAGTTAAAAATTTATAAAAAAAGAATATTTACATTCTAATTGCAATAACAGACAAAATTTTGTTTCAAGATTATTTAGAAACTGTGAAGTGCTATTTTACTAGAACTGCACAATACCCTTTGAATATATATATATATATATATATTTATAATGAAATAGCAATTGTTATCTAATAGTTTTTTATTGTAATAGCTACTTGACATTGTAATGAAAATCCTAATTAAGAAGATGATTGTTGTTCGGAAAAATAAAAATAAAGATAAAAATTTGATGTTAACATTATAAAAATGGAGCATGCTCGAAATTTTGGTTCATTCATCAATAGAATGAGGACTTTAGGGGAATTTTTGAAGATTTTTACAATACAAAGGTGTTTTTTATACAAGTCTCATAGTACCAGAGGAAAAATAAATTTATCCTTACATATCAAAATGACAATTCAGATATAAAAATATGCATAAGTTCAACCATTAATATACTAACAGTAGGAGGAGCTTAGGCTTTTTTTACTTGTTTTTTTTCCTGAAGTTTTTATAGCATAAAGAACTTTTTGACAAACTCCTATACTGCAAGAGGACAAAATCAATTTAATCTATCACTTAATATTAATTAAAAGTAATTAATTTTTCTTGTAATTCGTTAATTTTATAAAATTTAACTTTTCTTATTAGGACTTAAATAAAATATTAATTATTTAGAAATATTGGATTAATTTTAATTAAAGATAACAATTAAAATCAGTTAATTCAACCTTTATCTATTTTCGTTTTGTAAAACTCAAAAAAAAAAAAAAAAAAAATTCTAGGCCCACATTGACAACAAAATAATCAAGTGAAGCGAAAATAATTAGGTTCATTGGGACGCATTCATTTCATTTGTTTGTAAAAGTGTTACAGAAGACTTGTAAGACAAGCAAACTTTCTTTTCTTTCGACTTCAATTATAGACTGAAACAAAGAGATAAATGTAAATAAATATTTTAAAAAAATTGAATTTTCTTTCTCTTTCAGCAATTACAAATAAAAGAACTTTTCTAATCCATTTTTTGTAGGTTATTTTGTATCATGTTATATTTTGACATTTTGTTTTCTTTTCCGTTTTTAGTTTTAGTTGAAACTCAAATGGGTGGAGTTGTATTTTTTTTTTCTCTCTTTGTTCTTTTCATGCATCGATTAATTCCATTTGACCCTTTTCACTATCTTTAAGATTTCATATTATTTTTGATTTTACTTCTTGTTCTTCATTTATTTTTTTGCTATATACCTTGACATTGTGATCACAATAATTGTTTATAAGGATGTCAATTCGAGTAGGTTGAGTGGGTTCGAGTTGACTGAGGTAGGAATATAATATAAAAATATTCAACTCAATCTGATGTTAAATTCAAAAGACTCAACCTTAACCTGACCCATAAAATTCCGTGTTAGGTTTGGGTTGGCTTGATATTTAGTCAAGTCATCCAACAACCTGATAAACTCGACCCGACCTATTCTATTTATTTCATTTTTCATATTTATAAATTTCAGCATCATAATTGAGTAGAGATTTGATCTTCAATAAAATCTAAAATTTGGCATAATAATTAAGGTCTAAGAAACACAACAACTTGTCATGTCCATGAGTACTCCGAATACAAAAAAAAAATAAAAAAATCACCGTTCAATTAACAATTTTGATGACAATCATCAAATAATCAAAATGCATAATTAACTAGAGGAGGTTAGAGTTTCTTGTTTTTTTGGAGTAGGAGGGTGAAGAGGGTTTTGTTTCGTGATTTGATCAATCACCTTTGAATTGGAAAAATGACATGTTATTACTTATTTATTAATAATGTTATTATAATTTGTAAATTTGTAAATTATAATTGAATTTTCAAAATTTAGATTTTTTAATATATATTTTTATATTTTATTTTAATTAGTTAAAATTTTTAGGTGGGTTGGGTTGGGTTAGGTTTATTGGGTTATTGGATTACCCACTTATTTTTTTTCAGGTTACATGGGTTGACTAGAAAACAACCTAACCCTATTATTATTTTTTTCTTGGGTCATTTTCGTGTTTGACCCAAACCCCAAAACCCCAAACCCATACTTGATTTTTTTCAAGTGGGTCTTTGTCGGTTCATTGGGTTGGGTTTGATTTTGACACCCTAATTTCTTTAAGTAACCAAAATTATGTTTGAATTGATTGTTCACTTTCTAATTTTGAACTTTACTTTTTTTTGGCCTTTGAAATTTTTTTAGGGTGAAATACGGCTACCACCTCTGAGGTTTAGTGCAATTATGAAAAGTTTTTTTTTAAAAAAAAATTACAAAAACCCACCATAAATCGACAGACCTTGTTGTAAGGTGGACGAAAAATGAAAAAAAAGTCAAAAGTACCCTTGATGGAAAAATAATTAAAAATAAAAAATACTGAAGATTGATTTGATGGTTAAAGTCCAAAATGCCCTCTATGTGTTATAATATCTTAAAATTTATATAATTAATCTATTTAAAACAATCTACTTATATAATTAAATTTATCTAATAATATTAAATAATAAAAAAATTATTAATTGAGTTACATATTAGACAATATTAAACTAATAAGGATATATAATAATTTAGCTAAATTTAATTAAAATACTTATTAAAATAGAAATCATCTTTAAAATAAAGATATTTATCATTTATTCAAATAATAAATATAACTAAAATAATTCATAAAATTTAGTTAAATTTATTAATTAATAAAAATAATGAATACAGAATTAAAAATTATATTTGATGAGGTTGAAAACTGTTTTACTAGATTGGGTTGTGTGTGAAGTAAATCGACTAGGGTGGTTGAGTGATCCAACAGTGAAATCTTCATAGGCTGAGATCTGTAACAATAAGCAAACATCAGACTAACTGAGGTGCCCCTTGTTAAGGCACTTCGACGCTTAAGTTAGTATTAGTCATGTAAGGGAATCGAGCAGTAGAGTAAGAGTGTATAGTAAAAATGACATACTTAGAGGGTGGTTGGCAATAGGGTATTTATAGCCTTCTCTAAGTAGATGATATTTCTAAGATGCTCCTATCAAGTGTAGAGGGCTTTTGTCCTTGCCTGGGAGCTATAGGTTATTTCTCATTCTTGTATTATTCTAGGTGGCATCATCTTCGACTTTTTTGAGAGAATAGTACTCTAGAGGCATGCTTCCTAATAGAGTTGGTGGCAGAGGCGATACTAGGTCAGCATGTGCAATTAATGTGGAGGCACCCTAATTGTCAGGGCATTGAATGCGGTAGGGATACGATTTGACACTGAAGTGAGCACTTTAGTCGATGGTGATCGACCATAGAAAGTGGTCGATCAGAGAAATAGTTGAATGGACTAGGTGGCTTGAAGCCTCCTATCGAGTAAGGTCAACCTGGCAGTTATGGTTGAGTGACTTAGCCCTGGCTATTGCATAGGCAAAAAAGTGATGTTTAACGGCCCAACTAGGCTTGGACATGTAGTTGGGCTTCAAATGTGAAGTGGGCTTGGAAGCATTCTCTGGAGTCAATAACTGTAGGGTTAGGCCAGTTGGGATATCCCATATCATGAGTCCCCTCTACTTATGATTTTTATTGAGCTTGTCGGCGAGAAGGAGTAAAGAGTAGACAGCTGGTTGACGGTTATGCACATTTAATCGAGGTTTTTGAATTGTCAACTTGGGATTTTGAATTATCGACTAGGATTTTTGAATACTTAAACAGGGTTTGGTGAATTTAATAATTTTGGTACATTGAGCCATGCGAAGTGTTAGGTTACGGTGGTGTAATTACTACTACCGTTTGGGTTCCTACGTCCGAATGTCTATAAATAGGTGTAGTAAAAATATTCATTTCACACTTTTATCGCATTCAATCTAGTCAATTTCTACATTTAGAGCCCTTAATTCCTTTTTGCATTTTAGAGCTTTTCATCAAAAACTTGTAGGTTTTTCTTCTAGTTTCTATTTTTCTTCAATTGTGTTTTAAGCATGTCACGCACGTCAGATAGTGAGGACACTAGGTCCCAGGCTGCACAATTCCATGGGGAGGTTGGGGGTAAGAACACATTTGATAGCTCATTAAGTTATAGCTCGACATCCAGTAGCTCGAGTGATGAGAGGGCTATTCTAGGGGCAAGGTTGGCCCGAGTGAAGTGCCAGCGTTGTGTGGTTGATTGTTCACACCTGACCACTATAGCGAGATAATTTTTGAGATTACCCTTGCTGCATTAGGGAACTTTATCATATCCCTGAGGAGTTTGAGCTTTTGGTATTTGGTCCGTAGGGTAGGATGTATCGACCTCCAAAGAAGTGTATTATGGTATTTGAGGAGAGGTTTAGATGTGGACTTAGGTTCCCACTTGCACTTGCCATAATCGATCTCCTAAGAGGTTAAGAAGTCTACATAACGTAGCTCCTGCCCAACTGTTTTGCAACTATGTATAGTTTCATCATGCTGATGTACTTATTCGGTTAGTCGGCCTCCTTCACAAATTTTTTAAATTTGTTCCACCTTCCCATGTCTTGAAAGTTAGGTAGCATTGAGAAGTTTGGGTTCTACTAACTAATAGTGCATTCGCATAAAAAATTCTTAGTCACCCCAGCCTCGTCATATTGCCAAGAATGGAAAAAATACTATTTATATGTTCGAGGGCTCAGAAAGTTTAATATTCCTAGGGGATGATGGAGGGGGCATGTTGAGATGCTAAGAAACCCAACCCCGAGCTAGTCCAACACCTTTGTTTCGGACCTAGTCAAGTTTAGCCAAATTGAGGCCTTGGTACTAACTAAAGACAGATGCTTGGTACTGGCAGGCTTATCACTGGTTGAGCTGAACTTGCCCGTGGATGACCAATTAGGTAGAAATTCTTGTCGACTATGATAATTATGAATTTTCACATCTTTTTTCTTGGTTTTAATTACTCCTTAGATTATCTGTTGTTGGCAGATTGAGAAAAAATCACAACTCATATGAGGTAAAAGGTGTTGGCCAGGGCACAAAGGAATAAGAGGCGTCATCTGATGGCTGCTCAACGAGACGGGGCTTCAATGATGGCCACAGCATCTTCGATTGCCACCCCAGCCTTCCCAAATATTGCATAGGTGCCATAGCCCACTTGACCAGTGGAAAAAGTTGGCAGCAACCCCTCGAGTTGGGGTAAGAGGTAGATAGTCGAGTAAGGAGGCCTTGTGCCCAAGTGGACAATAGGTGATAAGGGTAAACAGAAAGCAGCCACGGGTTATGACCTATTTGGCAAGTACTGCAATCGAGTCTTAATTCAAATACCTAGGCTACAATCGCCCTAATTCGAGACTGATTTAACCACAAAGATGATTAACTTGCGCTCGATCATGTCTTTGGGTATCATTTTTATTGAAGGTTAGAGTTGGCTTTAGCTGACCATGAACAAATGCAGGAGAGAGGGGACTTGAAGACTCTTATAGTTTAGCTTGAATTGTCCCAAGTTCAGGTTGACTAGCTAACTAAGGAGGTGGTTGACCTCTAGGAGTAGCTCGATATGAAAGATTAACAGTTGGTTGAGGTTGTGTAGGAGAGGAGTCAAATGGACACGGTGCTGAAAAAGGCTTAGCTGGACCTATAAGTGAGCTACGATTCTGGTCGAATAGTTGGTCATAATGTTGCGCTCGAGCAGGCCCGAGCAATGTTCTTTCGGAAGCTCCTTTTCATGCAAAGGGCGATATTACAATAGTTTATGCTCAACTCGGCTTTCCAAGATATGAGCATGGTCTTCTCTCTTGATGATGCCCGCATAGCATTCGATAAGGTGGTTGAGCAACTCGAGCACTTATGCTATGCCTTCTGGGCTGAAGATAAAGTCAAAATTAGCCCAATTTTGGATGAGAAATTGCAACTTTATCCCGAGCTCGAGGAGACTTCTGGCTTAGGTCAAGAGGAGTCTTGCTGCTCTGGCAAAGGAGTTTGCCTTCGTTGATGACTTTACCTTCCAAATCAGGGATAGATTGGTTGATGTCGCCCAGTACATGTTGCGCTTAACTAACTGTATAGCTGATGTGATGGGGCCTTTGTAGCTAGTGCAAGCAATTCTTCCCCTTGCATCAGCAATGCTTGAGCTCGACCACGATGTTCAGAAAGGTGCCCAGGCAGGTCAGGTGGAGGGTGCTGGGTCGAGCTATAGTTGATACTCCTGCCGAAGGTTATAGTCGGATAGGTTATCCCAAGTGGCTCTTTTGTAATCCCCCTCTCCTTTATTGCTTGATGTTGTTGCTTTGTTTTTATTTTTCATGTAATGAAGTTTGTACTTTAGTTTTCGTAATTAAAAATTTTGTTGAATGAAATATTGCTATTACTTTAATCAATGTGTAGTCAACACTTTTATAGTTTTCTTGTCGAATACAACTATCCTGTTACAAATGTATGGTTGGTAACTGAATTAATTAGCATAAGCCCCATAACAACTTTACCATTGATTGAGGTTACTATTGCAAAGATACACATGATCTTGTGAAAATGTGTTTGACATTCTATTTTAAAATTGCCTTCAACTTTATAGTCGAGTTTCATTACTTTGATCGAGTTCAATAGTATTTGCCATGATGCATCATAGGGTGTGAAGTCATTTAAATGGGTTAGCGATGAGGTCGACGTTTATCATATGTTTGCGAGGCTTTGGTTTCTTAATTTTGCAATAGAAAGCTAGTTCGTTGGTCGACTACAGGGTCGACTGCAAAGTTGGGGATGAAAAGCTTTAATTGGGTAGCATGAAGCTATTTGTTGGATTGACTGTGGGGTCGACTACATAGTTTGGGTTGAAAAGCTTTGAATTGGCAGTATGAAGCTACTTGTTAGGTTGATTATGGGGTCAACTGCGTAGTTCGGGCTGAAAGCCTTGATTTGGTAGCATGAAGCTACTTGTTAGGTCGACTGAAGGGTCAACTGTGTAGTTCAAGCTAAAAGCCTTAATTTGGCAGCACAAAGCCACTCGTTGGGTCGGTGCGGGGTTGACTACATAATTTAGGCTAAAAAGCTTTGAATTAGTAATCTGAAGCTGCTTTTAGGTCAACTACAGGATCGATTTGAATTTACGCGAGTCTAATAGGACTATTCGCAACTGTAGCGTTACAAGTGAATGATAGTAGTATTGCTAAAACTTTATTTATATCATAGAATACTAAGATGAATACAAAGCATTCTTATACATGGAATTTCTTCAAGCTGATGGCATTCCATAGGTGAGGAAGCTCATCCCCATCGATGTTAGTAAGTTGATAGGCGTTGTGCTTTGATACCTCACGACAGTATAAGGCCCCTCCCACTTTAGGTCACATTTGCCAATATTTTTGGATACCTCCACCTTCTTGAGAACAAGGTCCTCAACTATAAAATGATGTAGCCTGACCACTTAATTGTAGTTCTCTACCATCTTTTATCTATAGCGTTGCATGGTGTTATAGGCTTCTTGTCTTCGTTCATCAGTTATCTTTAGGTTGAGTTTCCTTTTTGAGGTGTTTTTGATTCGGTTAAAGTGGATCACTCGAGTTGTGTGTTGTATGAGTTCAGAAAGAATGATTACTT
Source organism: Jacaranda copaia (assembly GCA_014898725.1). Taxonomy (NCBI): domain Eukaryota; kingdom Viridiplantae; phylum Streptophyta; class Magnoliopsida; order Lamiales; family Bignoniaceae; genus Jacaranda; species Jacaranda copaia. The sequence goes on along the minus strand of JACGDI010005424.1, from coordinate 807,904 downwards.
CAGAACCGTATACCAAACTATAAAGGCTATGACCCGAGGTTGTACGGAGGGTAGTCCTATACGCCAATAACACCCTAGGGAGGTCGATTGCCCAGCTCAACCTGATCCTTTGTATTTTAACTTTCAAATGGTCAAGGATTGTTCTATTCGTTATTTGGATCTGGCCGTTTGATTGAGGGTTACCCACTAATGTAAAGTGTTGGGTGATTCTTAAGGCCTCGCACCAACTTCGAGTATTTCTATTCTGAAATTGTGTCCCATTATTTGAAATGAGGATCTTAAGGAGACCAAAATAACAAATAATATTTTTCTAGATAAAACTTTTGATGGTTGCGTTAGTTATTTTTGGGATAACTTCGACCTATACCAATTTGGTGAAGTACTCAACTACCACAATTATGAACTTTTGCTAACCCACCATCTTTGGCAATGTCGATCCCTACTTGTTGAATGGCCAAGCGATTTGAGCATTAACCATGGGCATCGCGGCTTGGTGCAGGAGGTTCAAGTGGACTTCGCATGATGGATACTTTCGAGCAAAGTCAACAACGAATTTTAGTAGAGCAAGCCATATTCGTCGAGTGCAAACTTGGCGACTTGTCCTCAAAGGTGTTGTGCCTCATCTTTGTCTTTAAGGACCATGCTGTGACTCAAGTAGAGCTTTATTAGATTTTGCCATGAGAGAATTATCTCCTCGATACTCCTTACCAAATTCTCTTTGACGGTGCTTATTGATAGTTTGTCGGTGACCAGAATAGTTATTATTTTATCTCTTGTACCTCTGGTCAAGCTAGCAAATTTTGATAGGGCATTTGCGCACTCGTTCTCATATCAAGGTACCTAGTTGAGAGTGAATTTTTTGAATGACTGATGCAGTCTTCTAACCTCTACCAAGTATTGGTTCATTGTTGAGTCCTTGGCCTCAAAATTTCCATCGACCTGTTCCTCCACCAACTAGGAGTTGTGATCACTGCCAGGTGCTTGACTCTTCAGTTAAGTGTCGTCCTCATCCCTGCAAGGAGGGCCTCGTACTCAGTCTTGTTATTGGTGACTGTATAGTTAAATTTGATAGCAAAATCATATTCTTTTGTTGTCGGGGAGTGGAGAGCCACTCTTGCTCCTTCTCCTAACGTGGTCGATGATTTGTTATTGTGTAAAGTCCAAATGAGAGGAGTTTTGCTGATCTTTTTGAGGCGATCGACCCACTCAATGATGAAGTCGGCCAAGACCTATGCTTTGGTGGCTGTTCTGGGTTGAAAGGTGATATCAAACTTTCCCAACCCAATGGCCCATTTTGTTAACCTTCTAGACATATCTGGCTTTGAGAGTACTTGTTTCAATAGTTGGCTTGTTAGCACTATTATTGCATGGGTTTGGAAGTATGGTCACAGCTTTCGAGCTGCAATAACTAATGCTAAGGTTAACTTTTCGATTTCCAACTAATTATATTCTGGCCCTTTGAGTACCTTACTTCAATAATAAACAGGTCGGTGGTTTTCATCCTTGGTCAAAACTAAGATTGAACTGATTGATGCTTTCAAAACAGCCAAGTAGATGTGTAGTACCTCTCCAAGCTCTAGCTTAACGAGCATGGGGGGTGACGATAAGTACTACTTTAATTCGACTAGAGCTCGATCACACTGTTCATTCAATTGGAAACCTAACTTCTTGGTATTCTAAGAATCTTAAAGAAGGGTAGGCTCTTGTCGGCCAAATGGGTGATGAATTTTCCAAGGGCTATAATCCTCCTGACCAATTACTGTACATCTTTGACTATTTAAAGTGGGATGATGTCCAACATGGCCTGAATTTTCTGCGGATTGGCCTTAATGCCCCTCTAACTAACCATATAACCTAAGAATTTGTTTCCTCAAACTCCGAACCTACACTTATTTGGATTTAACTTCATATCGAATGCTTGCAATATGGAAAGGGAATGGTTGAGGTCGAGCAAATGATCCTTGGCCTTCTCAGCTTTGACAATTATGTCATCGACATAAACCTCCATAGACTTGTCGATCTTATTTTTGAATATAAAGTTGACCAGTCTCTGGTAGGTTGCTCCAACGTTTTTGAGTCTGAAGGGCATGACTAAAAAGTAGTAAACTTTGTTGGGGACTATAAAAGAGGTTTTGTCCCTATCCTTGGGGGCCATGAATATCTGGTGATACCTTTAGAATGTATCCATCATACTCAATAGTTCACAACCAGTCGTGGAATTTACTAATAAATCTATACGAGGCAAGGGGTAAGGATCCTTAGGGCAAGCTTTATTCAAATAAGTGAAATCATTACGCATGCGCCATTGCCCCTCATTCTTGGGGACGAGTACAATATTACCAAGCTAAGATGGGTATTGAATTTCTATAATATAGTCTAATCTAAGAGTTTGTTGACTTTCTTTTCGATGATCTGGCTCCTCTCGGCATTAAAGGTTCTTATCTTATGCTTGATCGGCTTGTATGAGGTGTCAATGTTGAGGTGATAAACAATCACACTGGGGTTGATTCCCTAGATATTGAATGCCTTCTAGGAAAAGATGTTGGTATTTCTTAGTAGAAAATCGACCATGAGATATTCCATATGGGGGCCCATATTTATTTTGATCCTAGTGGTCTTGTTAGGGTTTTCTAGCTCCAGCTCGATTGTTTTGAACTCGCCGATAGGCTCTACTCTAATATCTTTCAACTTTCTCTTCTTATTAGCTTGGCCCTCCTCGAGTGCCATTAGAGAGACATCCCCTGAGGTCTTTAGTTGCGTCAAGTCTTCTACTCGCTTGACTTGACCAAAATGGTGTAACATCACTAGGCTTCCTTGATGTTGTATAGTAGCTTGCCTATGCCTATCGGAGTCAGGAATTTGATTTTCATATGATAAGTTGATACAATAGCTCGAAAATCGTTGAGAGTTGGTCGATCAATTATGACATTATAAGCAAATAGAGTGTCGATTACCAGATAGTTTATCATTAGTGTCCTCTTACGGGGTGCTTCCCTGAATGATATAGAGAGGTTGATGGAGCCTTCAGGCATAATTTTTGACCCCCCAAATCTAACCAAAGAGGTATGCAAGGGCTCGAATTTCAACTGGCCCACGTTTATCCTTTTTAGTGTTGAGAGAAAAATGATGTTGGCAGAGTTGCCATTATCAACCAGAATCTTCTTGACTTCAAAGTTGGCAACTTCAATAGAGACCACCATGGGATAATTAGCTTTATAGCCCATGTTTTTTCATTCGAGGTGGGCCATGTCATTGTTAGTGAAGGAGATGAGCTCTGCACTGATGGATAAATGGAATGTTGTTTTAATTGGGGAGGCTTTGGTCGACTCTAGTTTTCTCTATGCCTGTCTTCTCACTAATTTCGAGTCCCCCCAGTAGAACCCCTGTAATCATGTCAATTACCCCTTGAATGGGTGAGCGGTTACCCCGGGTGAGTTTTTTTCCTTTATCATCTATCCTCAGGCTAATCGATCTTTCTCTATGAGGAGTTTGGTTGGTTCTACCCTCTTCAGTCCTGGTGCCTTCAGCAACATATTATTTGAGGTGGGCTTACCTAATCTGCCTCTTAATTTCATCATGGAGATTGAAGCAATCCTCTGTTTGATACCCCATTTACTTGTGAAAGTGGCAATATTTCTTTAATTTTTGCATTGCCTCAGTCTCAATAAGATTTCTTAGCTTCTTAAGGAGGTTATTGTGCTAGATTATGAATAGTACCTCCTTTCATGTGTGGTTTAGCATAGTGTAATCATGTAAGTGTTTTATTGGAGATTGACAACCCTCTCTTTGCTTATAGTCATCTTTCTATTTGTTTTTCTTTTTCTTAACCTCATGTTGCTGAATTTTAATTTGTTCATTTCCTTCTGAGTCATGTATTTCTCTGCTAGGTTGAGCAATTCTTTCATCAATCATGGGCAATCCTGCACAAAAGTATTGGTGTATTTTTTATGTCGGTACCCTAAGAACAACATATCGATTAGGAACTCGATCCTGGGGTTATCAATCTTCAATACCACCATGTTGAACTTGGTAAAAAAGTCATAGAGGGACTCCCCCTCGTTCTGCTTCATGGTGTAGAGATGGGTGTGGGGGAGATTCCCCTTTCATTGATTGGTAAACTGGTGCGGGAACTTATCACACAACTAGTCATAGGAGTATATTGATGACAGTTCAAGTTTAACAAATCTATCAAGCGCAACACCTTAAAAAACCAGCATCTTCGCGTGTATGTATTCATTATATCCATGTAGTTGCATCATGTGCTCGAACTGCATTAGGTGCTCATTAGGATCAGTTGAGCCATCATACCGTGGGAGCTTAGTCTGGACCTTTGCGATGATAGTAATGTGCTCGTTGATTATCTCCTGTATGAACGGCAACCTCTGTGGGCCATCAGGGTTGGGCATCCTTTCAGTTTTTCTCCTCGACATGTCATTGAGGTGTTTATTCAACTGTTGGACTTGGGGAAAAACTTCTTTCCATTCTTCTCAATCCATCTGGGTCATGTTGCGGTCAAACTAAGGCCTCACGTGCTTAGCCTTATTGCGCTGCAAGGCTCGAATAAGCTGGGCTGCATGATCCACTGATTTATTGATCTCTTCACACTGTTCTAATCTTGAACATTCGATCCTATCACGCTGCGGGTCTCAATTAGGTCGAATGTAATGGTCTATAGAATCAGTAATATCTTCCATTGGCTCCGATCACCCCCTTTCTCAATAGAGGCACCTAGGGTTGGCTTTTCATTTGGTTGGCGGGTGCCTAGACTCTGTGCAACCGTGACTGTCTTGAGAGAACCTCACTTCTAGCAGTGGCGGTTGTGGGGTTGCATTATCAGTTGAGGCGGGCACGATTGTATGCCTATTCAGTGCCGCAAAAAGCTAAGAAGAAATTTGAGTGGAGATTTGTTCACTTATTAATTGCATTAATTGAGGCATGGTCGGGGTAACAACTTGCTTCGATAAGGTGTTGGGGCCCATGGCATGTGATCCTTGTTGAGGCTTAGGGGGAGGAGAAGATACTGTTCTTCTATTTTTCTCTCTCTTAAATATAGCTCACTTGGTGTTTATCATTTTTTCAATAGCAATCTCAAGTTTCCCACAAACGGCGCCAAAATGATGAGGTTGAAAGCTATTTTTCTAGATTGGGTTGTGTATAGGCTAAATCGATCAGGGTGGTTGAGTGATCTAATAGTGAAATCTTCTTGGGTTGAAATTTGCAACCACTAGCAAATGTCAGACTAGTCGAGATGCCCTAGCTAAGGCACTCTGATGCTTAAATTAGTACTGGTCGAGTAAGAAAATCGAGCAGTAGAGTAAGAGCGTATAGTAAAAATGGTATACATGGAGGGTGGTTAGCAATGGTATATTTATAGCCTTCTCTAGGTGGATGATATGTCTAAGATGTTTCTATCAAATATAGAGGCTTTTGTCTTTACTTGGGAATTATAGGTCATTTCTCACCTATGTACTATCTAGGTGGTATCACCTCTTGCTTTCTTGGGAGAATAGTACTCTGGAGGCACACCTCTTGACAGAGTTGGTGGCTTAGGCAGTGTTAGGGCAACATGTGCAATTAATACGGAGGCACATTGACTGTCAAGACATTAAATGTGGCAGGGATACGATTCGGCACTAGAGTAGGCACTCTGATCAACGATGTTCGATTATAGAAAGTGGTCAACTAGAGAAATAGTTGAATGGACTAGGCAACTTGAAGCCTCATGTCGGGTAGGGTCAACTTGGCAGTTATGGTCAAATGACTCGACCTCGACTATTACATAGGCGTAGAAGCAATGTTCGATGGCCTAATTGGGCTTGGAAATACAGTTGAGTTTTAGATGCGAAGTGGGCCTGGAAGTATTCACTAGAGTCAATAACTGTTGGACTATCCCATATTAATATTATTAAAAATAAATAAGTAAAAATAATTAAAAAAATATATTTTTAACTAAATTATTTATTAATTAGAAAAGATAAATTTATAAAATTTAATTACATTATTTATTAAAATAATAATCATATTTAAATTAAAGATATTTAAAATAATTAAAA
>JACGDI010005424.1:752784-801579 GCA_014898725.1 Jacaranda copaia | reverse complement strand
TGTGGGATGGGACGGTTGATGTGTATACAGTATATATACATATATCATATGTATATATATTATATATTTATACGTTAATGTGTGTGTATATATCATATGTTTATATTATATATGCATTTGTATATATATAGATAAATTTTTACGTAGTTTTTAATATATAATTTTAGGACATTTTTCTACGTGCGTGATGGATTTTGGGGCATTTGTACTTTCAGCCAATAAGTTCATTCACTAAAAGTCAGAAGGGCAATTACGGAATTTCATGTGATATTTTTAACAGAAATTTGTAAAAACTCCAACTGCAATTGATGGCTGGATTAAATTGCTCGATGGAGAGAAACCTCAAGAGGTTCTTGTAATTTTCGAAAAAGTGGGGTCATTTTCGTAACCACACTAAACTTCATGGATGGTAGCCGTAATTCACTTTTTTTTTTTTTAATTGATTAGAGTCACTTTATTTATTTATCATATGCAAATATTGACTTTTTTAATTTTTCAACAAATCAATGCACTCATAAATGTAATTATCAAATTGATGGTACCGCATTGCTTCATTCTATTCTTCCGGTAGGATTCTCTATTTTTGAACTCTCTTTGGATAATTTATTTTGGCATGCGGAAAATATGAGAACACAACATCTTCAATAATTAATTTTGAATTACTGTTTCAAATTTTACCCTAGTTTTGTGCTGTTGATTTGCATTATCATGCTGTTGTATTAAATATTCTCCTCTCATTAATTTAAGTGTTATGATTCTTTTATTTCCTAACATGTTTGATATATATGCACTTTATTATTTCTTAGTAATTATTATTATTGTACACCAACCTCAATTGAACCCACCACAGCAATACGTTCATCCGTTATTTGCTTGAAGTTTTGGTCCACAAAGTGTGATAGGGCATTAGGCAGCGCGCACTTAGCACGAGTGCACAAACTAAATCCTTTGTTCAATGAGTTCAAAATGGATGCAGGCGAAAATTTCTCAACAATATTTTGCTTTTGGATGGACCGCAAACTTTTTATGCCCCCAAGTTTTTGATGTTTGATTCATGACCAAACAATGAAATAAAGACTACCATAAAATAGCGTACACGACTAAGGTGTTGCTTTAGATTCTATAAATTGTGCTATGCACAAGGCTTTTGTTATGCTACTATTATATTATATAGAGCCCAACTGTGTTTGATCACAATTAAGCAATTTTGACAAAATTCAAAATTTTTAATATTTTAAGTTTTTTAATTCAATTAAAAAATTTTCATTGCTTGTTGCTATTCATCTTTGTCTAAAATAATCCAAAACTAATTCAGATAAGAAAGAACTTCATCAAATCTAATTATAATTATTTTCTTCATGAACAACTAAATATTTATTAACTACTTGATAAATTAGTACTAACCTCATAAAAATATTTAATAGTTAAAATAAAGCCACTGTATTTTCATTTTACTATTTTTCTTAACCAAATTTAGGAAAATTCTAGAGATAAGAATTATGTAGCATTTATGTATAAAATACTCAGTGCATTTCCATAATATATTTCATATATCATATATTATTCATAAACTCACAATAGATAGGGAGAAATTGCTCTTAATTTTTAAGGTACTTCCTACACCAATATTTGTTATTATTGAATGTTAAAATCTTCCTATAATAGATGGAGGAATCAACATAACGGGGTGGCAATTTGGATGGGTTGGGTGGATTTGTGTTAGGTTGGAGTAGGCGTATAATATTAATTTACTCAATTTCATGATAATCTGAAAATGCCTAACCCTAACTCAATCTAAATCGTATCAAGTTTGGTTTGGGTCGACCTAATTTTTATTAGCTCAACCCGCCAATTGAAATCCACCCAATCCAACCTGTCAACTTGATTTAAAATAATTATTTCAAACATTGGTTTTAATTTTTGTAAGTTTTTTGGTACTTTTATTTTTTAATTTTATATATTCTTAATTATTAATAAATTAAAATAGGAGTGAGGAATTCTCATCATAAATTCCACAATAGAAGCTTTGAAAAATTTCAATTGAGCCACATAATATATTGATTTTAGGAGTTTTTTTCTTTTCAATTTGTAGCATCTATCAGCCATATAAAAATATTGAAATTACAAAATATCTTATTTTTAAAAATAGCATACTTTTTCAAGTTTTATTCACCCACTCTCTTTATTTTTGTATCTTTTGTATCAATCAAATTGTCTCTTTTAACTTCTTAAAATGACATTATTTTTTCACTTTATATTGATTCAATTAAGCAGCACATAAATCAATAAAAATATATCATCAAACAATTAAGTAAACTAGTATTTTAGTTGGATACATAATTTATTGTAAAAATTTGCTCAAGTCATTTGAATTTTTTATAACATTTTAATAAAAAGAATTCTTATTTATTTATATATGCAAAATCTTACATTGCATAGGGCCTAAGAAAAATTTCTAAGACAATTCAGTAGTCAAAATAGCGTTTTGTCAACTCTTTGCAGAACAACTTTCATGTCCACTTGGATAACCAAAAGTAACAATTAGAAACAGTATAAAATTATAATTATCCATCCTATATGTTTGTGAAAATAAATAAGATTGAAAAATACCAAAGTAGTAGTTTTGATATTGCTAAAGTTAAAAATTTCAAGTTTTATTTTGTAATTTTATATTTTTACTCCTAAAAATTTAACATATTTGTTTAATTCAGGTTGGGTTGAGTTGGTTTAGGTGGATTTTAGTTGTCGTATGATACAAAATCAAATTTTTGATTGTTTATGTAACTTGAAATTCAACCCGATCCAACCCATTACATTTTTTTCAAGTTTTTGTTTTTGTCAACTTTATTAGTCTTGAACCCAAAATGAATCGATTCAAATCCAATTTTTTTATATTAAACTCATATTATGTTAAAAATTGTGACCCCTAGATTAACGTTGTACATCACTATCGGTGTACTTCCCACTCCAACATATGAAATAGGTGAAGAAATCAGTCATAAAGGCAAAAATGATAAAATAATTGTCAGTTTCTGTAAATGCTATCAATCGGACTTTCTTACCTGAAAGGGTATTGCAAAAATGAATTGCTAAGAAATTTAAATAATTAATTATATCCATTAAGATTTAAAAAATGTAAGGCTAGGTCATCTAAAACACAAACAGATTATTCAATTAGTTTTGAGTAAATACGTAACTTTTTTATGAAAATTTTAGTGATATGATTGTCCTGTGCTAATAATCGTTTTCTTTCCATCACAAATGTAGCAAAAAGTTTCAAATGTTATGAATTTGTGCGATGGTTTAGAAAATATGGACAGATAATTGCTTATTCTCTTGTCTTTCCAACTTAAAAATTGAAATTTAAATGTATTTCTAACAGACTTGAAATTTTACTTTTTATAAAAGAAATCATATATGCACTTTCTATTTATAGTTCTACTATACCCATTTTGTGAACTATATACTTTTGTATTATAATTTTATTATAATTATAGGATGATAAAAGTTATGCTCTGATATCTAAAGATTAAGCAAAAATAAGTGCATATTTACAATAATAAAGAAATGCAGCAGAACCGAATATATTATTTATTCAACAAGGGTTTTTTTATTTTTATTTTTATCATAAGAAAATAGTTGTTAAGTAAAGATACCAAAAAGACAAAAACATGTAATCATAATTTCTTCTAAAAGATGAACAAAATACATTACAACTAAGGCCCCGTTTGGTTTTATTTTCATTTTCAATTTTTCCCATCATTTTCAAAATTTAAAACACTAGTTAGTGATAATGAGTTGAAAATTAGTTTGTATTTAGATAGGTTGTTAGAAAAGTAATGATTATATTGGGTTTAACATGTTATATGTAGAGAGAGATAGTGATAATAAAATCGAGGGAGGAGATATGTAGGTTATTGAAATATGTTTTGAAAATGAAAATGATGTTGGGTAAAAATGTGTAAAAAGTTACGATGCCACAAATTTTGGAGTGGAATTTGGAAAATATTGAGAATTAACTTAATTCGATTTTAAGTAATTAATTCAAATAAACAAATTAACAAAATTGGACTCAATTGCAAGAATTAGAAAGCTTGGTGGGCTAATATGGGAATAAGGAAAGTTGGGGGAGCCAATTGAAGAATCAAGGTCAAATGTAAGTAGGGGGTAAATGGGTATTAAATGAATTCGACTAACTTTTCAAATATTTGAATTTGAATATGGATTCAATGGATATTTAAGTATGATATCTGAATTCGTATCTATCAGATATCCATCGAATTTGGATATATCTGTATTTGATTATAATTATTCAGATGCATCCATATTCTATTAAACTTACTTTTATTCAATTTTTTTTATATTCATATTCAATGATAATTATTTAGATATCTGTTTATGAATATCCAAATATGTGAATCTGTTAAACCATAACAAAAACATAGTTTTAATTAATAGAAGGAATCATACAATTTCATTAAAAAAAGCAATAAAATAAATAGCATAATTTTTATTTAATAATTGATTTTATAAATAGTTATTAGCACTAATTAACATTAATAATAATATTTAAGTATATTAATTATAAATAACTATTAAAAAATATAAATAATATATTATTTAATAAATATATATTCGAAGCGAATATTAAATTGATTGAATATGCATTTATTATATCCGTATTTATTTATAATTGAATATAAAAAATATCTACTTTAAACGGATGCAAATAGATTTTATATAAATGGATATGAATACGAACAGTAAATGAACTTTTGAATTTCCATTAATAGCCCTAAATATAAGGCACTCAAAAATTGGGGGACTAAAATTGAAAGTGGTGGAAAAGATTTGGATGGTCAATTTGAGATTTAGAAAAATTAGAAAACATAAAAGAAGCCTCTAGAAATTCTTCTAATTTTCAACATGCAACCTAGCTCTCCCTATTCAACTTTTCACCATCCTCATAGCCTAAAACAAAAAACTAGGCCAATTGCCATCTTCCTCTCCTCTAGTGGAATTCATTGGTACCAAATTTACCCTAAACCAACTAACAAAATGCCACAAATTTGAGCTCAATGGTTGTGGGTCTTGATGGTGATAGGTTGTTGGATTCCGGCGACTAAAACTTGAAATAGAGAGGTGGTTATGATGGGTTCAACACAATGAATCCTTCAACAACTTCAATTTCATGATTTAACCATTGAAGGAGGAGAATCAAATATGGAGGCATGCGGCGATGTTGGCCGGTGCTTGGTGATTTTGCTTGAAATCAGCTGATGAGGTGGAGGGGAAAGTGAAATTAATTGAGGGGTTCTCACCAGCATGTCGAGGCACATATCCTGGCTAGTGGGGCTTTTGCTCTGGTAGCAGCAGATGGCAGTGATTTAGTGATCGAACTATAGGAACATCGAAATTTGATTTTTGGCTTGTTCGCATTGATGTAGGCTCTGAATTGGACTTCAACCTGGTCTAATTTGGTAATTTTTTGGGCTATTAAGTTGTTAATTTGATTAATTGTTGATTTGATTCAATTGGGAATTGATTAGTAACCAAAATACAAATTAAATTTAACTAAGATTTCAATCAACCAAATCTTGGCAATAAATTAAGATTTTGACCTCGAATTGGTAAAGACTTGATTGGAACTTTGCAAATCAAATTGGTTGAAGTTAGAAAGATAAAATTTAGTTGTTTTTGAAATAAATTAGCTATAATGATTGTCATTCTAGGAATTAATTTAGGTAGATGTAAAATACTAGTTAAGTTTAAATACAGCTAGAAATATAGCATTGGATGGAGACATTAAAAGAAACAAGAGTTGGTACTTTCAGATGTTTCAGCTTATCCTAGGTATTAAGTTGAATTCTATAAGATTACATGTATCAGTTAATTGTTGACAAAGGCTTTAACTTAGATTACAACTAATTCAGATCACGTTCCAAACTGAAGTATGTAATAATTAGATGTATAAGTGTTTGATGGGAATATAAGTAGAGTCATAGTTCAAGTATTTTAATGTTAGATTCACATTTTAGTTAGGTAACCAAATAAAATAAATCTTGTACTAAGCCTTAATAAGGACCAATACAATTTCGTAACTGATATATCAGAGATTAAGTCATATAGTAAGATTTAGGGGGATTACTGAGAACACTGGCATGAGATCTAGTATGCTCAAACTCATTGATTAGGAATTTTGATATAGAAGCGAGATTAGGAGACATGACAAGTTTAGAATAAATTAAGCACTAAATTATAACAAGGACACTAGGTATATCAACATTAAGTGATTTAAAGAATTCATATGATATTAATTCCAATCATCTTATTATAAATTCTTGGGTTGATTAGTAAGCGAGAACATGAGTGACCTAAACAATTTGGAGAGTTCCTTCGCATCTATTAGGTGAGTTTTATACTCGCTAATATGAGAATTTCTTAAGGAACACACAAATATATATATATATATATATATATGAAGCTATGACCTTGTTGCATGATTCCTAATGCATGTTTTCGTGATATTTTAACTTTGATGAATATTTTCACATATATATGAAAATCAATGTTCACATAGTTCTATTCAATAAAAGTTCTTTTCAAAATCTAGTTTCTTGATTGTTAATCCTATAAAATGCAGTTTGACATATGGAATGATCACATTGCCACTATTTAATATTTTATTGAGATTCAATTACAATATTTCCCGATCTCGATTATATTGATGATTTTAAGTGTGGCGAATAAGTTATGACATGAATTACACTAATATAATATATTCTTAAGTCCTTTGGGGATGTCCTTTGGAAGTTCAAACCTAAAGGAATGGTAAGAGAAGTTGGGCTCGAGATTAGGTCCAAAAAGACAATTGGATGGAATTGACCAATGGTGATTGGTCTCTCGGCTAGTACCCACTCACGATCACAACTCGTAGGTAGTTGGAGGCAGCTATTTGGGAGTGGCAGGATCTAGCATGTTGCTGGCCATGTTACATATGTCAATTATATTTGAGCTGATCACTTAGAATCTGAAGGGATAAGAATTTCAGTATTTTCGAAAGTGGAGCAATAAGGTTGGAGACATCAACAGTCTTTAGCAAAAGTGATTTAAACATTTTGATATTTATATTTTGAGCTTGAGTATTTTATAAAAGTTGACTGATTGTCTGAAAACCATTTCAATCATTATGATTTTTTTTCTTAAGGTTTAAAACTTCTTCTAGAAAGGTGTTGAAATTTGTGAAGTCTCAGCATTGATATGTGATGATGTTGAGATGGAACATTTAAGGTTTGAGGAAAATTCTTTTTGATTGAAAAATAAATTAATTATATTTTATCCTGTGATCAACATGAGAATATATTTAAAGTATTTATCAACATGCAAACTCACTAAGTCATTCAAACTTATGGTTACTTTTGTATTAATTTTATATTCTTTATCCTAGATAGGTGACGATAGGAACTGAGCAATGTTTTATACAAGGTATATGGTTTTGCAGATGTATATAAATGCACAAATGGTAATTTTCTATAGTTGTTATGTAAATAAAATGCATATGATTGTAGTGTGACTTTGGTTGGTTTGAGAATAAGCTTGAACTGTAGAAGGTTGTTGCTTAAGAAATTTTATTTTATTATATTTTCTAAGTGTTGATGTAGATAAGATTGGAGGTGTTTTGGCAACATTAAGTGTAAATTTTTTCTAGTTCCAGTTATAGGTTGATTTGTTAAAAGTTGGTTGTTTGAAATAAATGATTTGGAATTTGAAAGGATTGTTTTATCCATAGTACTTGTATATAAATTGAGTAGCATCTTGGTTCGGAATAGGCACCTTCTCGTTGGGGTGCTACAAAAGTAAAGTGCTTCTATTTTCAAATAGTAGAAAATATAGAAATAAGGTATGAAAATAAAACCAAACAGGCTTTAAACAAAAATGTTTTCTAATCATTCCTCTCTAAAAACAGAAAGCCAATGGGAACAAACTTTAGTTCTTCTCACCACCTGTAGCAACCCTAATCTTGTAGAGAGCACAAGCTATCTCTTTTCTCTTCTTCTTTGCCCTCTTGTGGGCACCCAACTTTCTCTTAGCTATTTTCAAGGACGCTTGCTAACTTGGAAACTTCTCCAAAATATTAAAACCTCCAAAATCAACTAATGTGTACATAAGACCACCTGAGCAATCTTTGCCCCATTTTCGCAAAATCCCTAAATCCAAGTCTTATGTGCAGGATATATAATACTTCCTTGTCAGAATTAAAATTTTTGGGTGAAATTAAGTCAGACTAAATTTGTTAAAATTGGTAATGTGCAGCTTTCACTACTAAAATAAAAGTAAGCCAAGTTATAGGAATGCAAATGCATTAATTTTTGCTTCTATTTTGGGGATTGACATCTATATGGATTGGGGAGATCTATTCTCTAAATATTTATGTATGAATTGTTCATAATTTTAAAAGAATGCAACTTCTCTTATAAATATAATTACATTACAAACAAACATTTTAAATTTTAATCTAACAAACATAAAAAGTTATACATGGTATATTTTCATATCAACTAAAATTAGTCAACAGATAAAACTATAGTATCTGACAACACATTCGACATTGGACTTGACCATAGGACTTCTAGAGTATTAAAGTCTAAATTTTATAATTAAGATAAAGTTTAATAGGTTTGAAGTTGATATGGGTATGGGCCCAATATAAGGTGGCCCAAAAGTTGATGTCATCGTTAGGCCTAGTAGGACAAACTTAAGGTAGATGAAGTCTAGATCCAAGAGAGCATTGAGCTACTCAACTAGAATAGGTTATCAAGCGAGTCAACTAGAATAGGCTATCAATATTCTCTAACGACCAGAGCTATTGAAGAGGTTGGTCACAACTAGAAAAACATCTTGACCCTAAGAGGTTGACTTACAAGATAGAAAGATGTTTCTTGCCACTGATCGTTGTTGCATTAACTGCAGCTTAACTATCATTTTGCCACATTTAACACATCACTAGGAGGCATGCCCCTGTGCTAAAGCATATCTCTATCATACCATAGCTTGCCTCTGCATTAAATGCAGAGATCTCTATCATCTCTTGGAAGAGAGGGGGATGCACCACCTGGAAGAGGATTTCAGGTGAGCAAGGACCTAAAACCTCAAACAAGGATAAAGGCCCCCTCTGCAAGGGCAAGGGCATCATTGACATTTTGACCTCCCACTTGGGATTATAAATAGCATGTTACCGCCTAGCTATGAGGTATGTTCATTATTACTTTGGCCTTTACTTTATTGCTCTAAATTTTGATTGATTATACCGACTTAAGCTTCGAAGTGCCTTAGCCGAGGGCTTTCTTAGCTAGCTTCACGTATGTTGCTTGGTTGCAAGACTCGACCTACCTTTATTATATCTATCCCCAACCAACTCTTAAGTCAATTGCATCAGGCTTGGAGCTCATTTCTCTAACCCCTAGATAACCCATCGTCATTTGGCACCATCGCGGCTGCTGGTGCGAGTCCACTTCTTTTCCACTAAGAGAAATAACCCTCACAAGATGAAAAATTAAGAAATAAAACCCATTGCCATACTACTAGGCGTGATGTTATCCTGAACGACAACTACAAAAAGATACACCCCATCAACCAAGTGAAGAGATAGCAGACATAGTTGATCATTTCACTTTACCCTATTGTGAGTACAATAGGGTCGAGTACTTGAGACCTTAGCTAAGTAAAGATTTATCTTGAGCAAACTACAAGGAATAGGAGAAAGTTTCGCACTAATTCCAGTAGCTAAATAGACGCTTGGAGGAAATTTCCAAATGAAACATAGAGAGAAACCTCCAGCCTGATGGTGTACCTTAGCGTCAACAAGAAAAAAAGTCCTCTTTCATTCAGGAGATAATTGAGGAGTGCATAGCAATTAATGTGAAGATCTTGATTGGCCTCCATAGGTATAATAGATCTATTGATCCTAATGAGCACTGCCTATAGTTAAAACATGTGATACAGCTCCATGGACATAATAACCACATTCATTATAAGATGTTGGTCACCATACTTCTAGGAATAGCACTCAAATGGTTTGTTAAGTTGGAACTTGCATCCATATTTTCCTATAACTAGCTTTATGATAAATTCCTCAATCAATTTGCTAGCAGAAAAAAAGAAAAGCTTTCCCACACTTACCTCTATACAGTAAAGAGGATTAAAGGAGAATCTCTTTGGGATTTCTTTGCCAAGTTCAATACTGAGGTGTTGAAAATCGATATTCCAAGGATTGAGTTCCTAATCAACGTGCTATTCCTTAGACTTGGGCACAAAGAATGTGCCAATGCTTTGGTCAAGAAGAGACACACTCCATGGAAGAGCTTCTTAATCTCGTAGAAAGGTAGAAGGCCAAAGAATACATGAATATGATGAAATATGGTAGCATGAAGAATGATAAAAAGAATATAAAGGAGAAAGATGACAGATATTACAAAAACAGCCATCGATCCCTCATAAGGAGATTCCATAACTACACTCTGCTTAACACCTTAGGAAAGGAAGTCTTATTGGCGTCCAACATGACAACCTCCTTCAAAAACCAAGAAAGGTCAATGTAATGGCTACCATGAAAAACTCCAAGAAGTATTGCCATTTTCACATGCAGAAAGGCCATGACACGAAAAACTATTTCAACCTCTATGATGAAATCGAATGATTAATTCAATAAGGACATCTAAAAAATTTGTTGATGATAAAGCCTAATAGAAAAGCCTGACAGATTAGACTCCCTATAGAGAAAGGTTGATCAACCTAAAAAAAGATGATAAAGGTGGAAGGTCGTAGATGAGCGCCCCCCCTTTATGAGGTGTGATAGAAACCATTGTAGAAGGACTAACAAGGGGAACCAAAAAATAGCAAGAAGGCAAGTCCAAAGGTAACTTGAATCCACTAAATCCATGGAGGCTAAAATAGTCTTTCAATTATCCACCAACGTGGAGCTTATCTCTTTCTTGGAATCTATCATCTCACACCTAGGGGATCGGAGGGCTAATAACAAATTAGATTATCTATTGTTGTGATGGTGGAAATTGCTAATTTTTAAGTCATAAAGATTTTGGTCGATAATCATAGCTTTGCTAGCATTATTTTCTTATCAACCCTGGAAAGGATAAAGTTGGGTAACCTCAAATTCGAACCAATATATGCTTTGCTTGATAGATTTGGAGGGGCTGAGATCACCACAGTATGATCTATATGCCTTATCCATTTCATTTAGTGAAACACCCAAGAGATAGACCCTGATGATAAGTTACTAAGTGGTCGACGCCCCATTCGCATATAATGCCATCATTGGGAGGCCAACACTGTAGAGTTGTTGCTGTGACCTACAATATGAAGGTTAAGTTTCCCACAGGGGCTAAAATCGGCAAGTTATTTTGCAATATGAAATAAGCATGGCAATCCTACATAATCTCGATCGAGGAAATGAGCAAAAGCCTTGACCAAACTAAAATGCTTGGGGGGACAGACTAATAAGAAGAGGAAAAGAGAAGAAATAATGGTCAAGCCAATTGAAGAGTTCAAGATCATAGAAGTATAGCTCGAAAATCCTGGTAAAACTACAAAGATCAGGACTAAGTTGAGGAGTAATATAGAATGCATGCTAATCAACTTTCTCAGTGGCAATATTGATGTTTTCATTTGGAAGGCAGCCAACCTACAAGGAATTGAACCCTAATTTTATTATTTACCATCTCAATATGGATCTAACCTTGAAGCCAATTAAGCAGAAGGCCAAGATATTCAATGTAGAAAGATGTCAAATTATCGAGGATGAGGTTAAAAATCTCTTTGAGGTAGGCTATATTGTAGAAATTCAGTATCCTAGTTAGCTATGTAATATAATCCTTGTCACCAAGAATAAGAGCAAGTAGAGAATATGTAATGATTTTCACTGATTTGAATAAAGCATGCCCTAAAAACCTTTACCCACTACCTCAAATAGATTTATTAGTTGAGTTAACAGTAGGGTGTGACCTCTTGAGCATGATGGATGCTTTCTAAGGATGTCATCAAATTTTCATGGCTCCTAAAGATAAAGACAACTTCTTCTGTGGTCCCAAATAATGTATATTATTTTTTGGTCATGCCCTTTAGGTTCAAAAATGCCGGAGCAACTTACCAAAGGTTAGTGAATTTTATGTTAAAAAATGAGATCGATCAGATGATGGAAGTCTATATTAATGATAAGATTGTCAAGTCGAAAAAGAAGGTGAATCATTTAGCTGACCTTAACCATACATTCTCCATCTTAAGTGCATTTAGGATAAAACTTAATCCTAACAAATGCACATTCGGGGTAAGAGGCAAAAAATTACTTAGGGTACGTGGTCAACTAAAAGAGTATTTAAGTAAACCCACAAAAGATTCAGGCAATCTAGGATATTCCTCATCCTACAACATTTAGAGATATCCAAAGACTGGTTGAGAGGATCATAGCTTTAGGTTAATTTATTGCCTGAATGGCAAACAAAAGCTTACCATTTTTTAAAATTCTCAAGAATGTTCGTACGTTTTAATGGACAAAAGAATGTGACTGGGCCTTGGTAGACTTAAAGTAGGACCTATCCTCTCTATCAATGCTCACCAAGCTTGAGGTCGGTGAGATCCTTTCTCTATACTTAGTGGTTTCGATAGCAGCAGTCAGTTTAGTTATAGTATCTAGATGACAGAGCACTCATAAACCAATATACTACATCAGTAAAGCCTTACAGGATCCTAAACATAATTACTTGGAGATTGAAAAATTTACCCTCACCTTAATTATAATAGTAAGAAAATTGAGACCTTATTTCTAGTCACACTCTATCATTGTTCTCACAAACCATCCCTTAAAGTAAGTGCCAACAAAACTAGACATGTCAAGCAAATTAACCAAATAGGATATAAAGCTGGGAGAATTCGATGTCAGTTTCCAACCCTGAACAACCACTAAGGTTCAAATGTTGGCTAATTTCATAGCAAAATGCATCGAATTGCTTGTAGTAACAAAGTAATATCCAATTATTTAGTCATTACATGTCAACAGGTCAGCAACATCGTTAGTTGATGGAGCACAAATTTCTTTGCGCTCCCCCAAAGAGAAGAATATGACTGTGCCATCAAGCTCGATGACCCAGTCATGAATAATGAAGCAGAATACGAAGCCTTTATTTCAAGTATGAGGATGGCCATTAACATAGGAGTTAAGAATTTGATAGCTATCACAGACTCACAGCTTGTCGTTGAACAATTTGGAGGTAATTTTGAAGCAAAAAAAGCATCCATAAATAGATACCTTACGAAGATCAAGAAGTTGGAGCAATAATTCAAGAAATTCACATTTAGTCAGGTACCCAGGTCAAAAACTGAAAGAGCAGATGCACTATTTAAGTTTACTAGCTTGACCAAAGGAAACATAGATAGAACCATCGCATTTTTAGTCGCAAATAAACCCACTATGAGCAGTCCCAATAGAACCAAGTATGGGATAGTTAGGAATTGCCTCTCAGTTGGTAAGATGAAATCAATGCTTATTTGATGGAAGGTATGATACTAGAGGATAAGGCAAAAACTTTAAGTTGGGAGGATGGGCGGCCAAATTTGCCTTAATGAGTATGGTCAATTATACAAAAAGTTTATCTCAGGTCTTGATTTAAGATATCTAACATCAAAACAAGCCCAACAGTTTCTATAAAAGATCCATATAGGTCGTTATGGAAATCACTCTAGGGGGGGTGAGCTTTAGCCCACAAAGTCATTAGACACTGCTACTTCTGGCCTACCATAATCTAAGATGCGGTCAATTTTGCTAGAAGATGCCTATCTTACCAGATGCATGTCAATATATGCCATCAACCAGCTTCGATCCTAGTCTTAGTGCATATCACATGGCCATTTGACCAGTGGAGGGTAGATATTGTAGGATCATTTTAGAAAGCCACTAGCCAGAGAAAGTACATGATAGTGGCAACCAAGAACTTTACCAAGTGGGTCGAAGCAGAGGTGGTTCTAAAGATAACATATGCAGCAATTAAAAGCTTCTTATGGAAAAACACCATCTGTTGTTTTGGTTTACCAAAGGTACTGATATTATACACTAGAGCCCAACTCCAGAGCAAAATCATGAGAAATTAGTGTGAAAATTTTAGGATATGACAACACTTCATGTTGATTAGCCACCCATAGGCAAATAGGTAGACATAAGTCACCAATCAAACCATTCTAGACTATATTAAGACCATATTAGAGGAGTGTTGTGCGCTTACAGGACAACCCAAGAACTACAACAGATTGCAGCCTTTACAATCTAGTTTATGGCTTAGAAGTAGTAGTCATTGGGGAATTAATACAACATACAACTTGAGTGATTCACTACAACCCAAGCTGGAACGAGGCCAAAAGACTACTCATCCTCGAAACCATTGATCAATTGCGACAATAAGCATACATGAAAATGTAAAGGTACAGGTCGATAATGACAAGGCATTATAATAGGATAATCACCAAGAAGCTTCTAGGTTGGAGACCTTATCCTTAAGAAGGTACAAGTATTAAGATCCATGAAAAAACTCGACCTTAAATAGGAAGGATAATACGCAGCTGTCAAGGTGGCTAAAAATAACTTCTATAGGATAGTTGATATAGATGGGAATGAACTACCCTGACTATGGAACACAAAGAATTTGAAGAAATTTGAAGTGTAAAAATGAGATCCTGAAATCTTAGTTAACTACCTCCAAGTCACATGAGATCTATTCTTCTTGAAAATGTGCAATTGTAATTTTCCTTTTGCCAATGGAACCTCATTTCTCATGAAATGATTTTGAAATGGGAGTTTGATCATGAAAATCCCTCTCCTAAGTGTGCGTAATAAAAATTGGTTCAAACCAATCAATGAAAAAATGAGCATACACCAACCCCATATTCGCATAACAAAATATGGTTTCAACCAATCAATGAAATAAATGAGCATATATGAACCCCTTAGTCATGTATTAAAAAGTGGTTTCAAACCAATCAATGGAAACGTTAGCATATGTTGACCCCGTAGTCACATAATAAAAAGTAGTTTCAAGCAAATCAATGAAAGATTGAGTATACGCTGACCATAGTCGCGTGATAAAAATTGGTTTAAATTAGTCGAGGAAGAGATACACATACATTGACCTCACAGTTAATAGGTTTCAAACTAATTTATGAAGATATGAACATTCATCAACATCACAACTAAGTCGGCTTCAAATCAGTCAATGAAAAATGAAGAATTTTATCTCAACCCTATTATTAGGTTTGGACCACTCGACAAGAAATAAATCAACCTCAAAGGTTGCCCATATGATCACAAATAGGTTGCAATGACATAATTAAAATTAAAAATAGTTAAAAACATTCAACATCCCCAAAAATAAAAAGTAAATCGTTCAAGTGCCTATTCGGGAATTACAACATCACAAAAATAATAGTAAATGTACATCATCCAAAAAAAACACAAATCTTTCAACTAGACCTTACTCTTTTCCCTCGACTTCCACATACAGTAGCCTAGATGGCAACCTCATCCATAACTTTTTCTAGCTCATTGGTCATCTCAGCTACAATAATATGAGGCAAACCCTCGAGGTTGTATCCCCATTGCTCGACCTGCAGAGCAATCTAACATTAGGACCGCATAAACCACTACACTAAGCAACCCAAGCAAAAACTTTACCATGTTTTCATGATAGACAAAAGTTGTTAAGGTATCTAGCTATGGTGGGTCGAGCATCTTTTCTAGTCTTCAAGGAAAAGGCCGACAGTTAATATAGCTAGCAGGGTCTCCTCAGTTAGCTCTTACTCAGCATTGACACAGTGTTCGACATGCAGAACTTGGGACCAAAATAAAACTTAGAGAAATTTGGCAACTCAAATAGCTTGTCGTCAAGTAACATTCGATATGTGTCCTCATCAAGGGCAACAACTTTTTTTTTTCCTCTTTTTTGCTGCCATCTTCTTCAACACAGTAGAACGACCATGCTCCTTGACCTTCATGGCTTTTCTCTTCAAACGAGTAGTAGGACTCATCGTTTCAACCACACTTTGGAATGGTGATAGGTGGAGTAGCTAGGGCTGCTCCTCTAGTTTAAGCAACCTAAGCTACCGTCTCCTGACGAGCAGTAGCAACCTTCCAATACTTTTGTACCTTTTATTACCTCACCATGGCCTCTTGCATGCACGATTCATAATAGATCAACCTATAAAAATACAATTTATCGATCAAACACTAATCAAAATAAAGAGAAAGGTGTCAAGCTACCTAAACATGTATTCACCTACTACCTCAAAGGGGTGGTCGACAATCCTGCTAACAACTAGTTTCTCTTCCTAGTGAACCCGATTGCCTTTATCTCCCCAAATTCAATCAATTCTCATATAAAGATGTTATTCCAAGTTGAATTTTCATTTGTGGGCACCTTGCCCTAAGGGATATTGGACTTATCCTCGCTAGGGGCCTGCACAAAGAAATATTTTTTCTTCTAGGCTTAGCCATGTGAAGAAGATAGAGTTACAATGATTTTTCTATGAGGTTGAGTGGTTACATAGTAAAAACTCAACTCCACAGAATTTCCCAACTTACGGGACATCGGGAGATAAAAAAGATAGCTAAAGTTTACAAAGGATAAGGGTTGGTTATAGATCATCATCAAAATCATAGAACTATATAAAATTGAGAAACAATTAGGTAGAAGTTGAGTGGTGCAAATGTCGAAAGTTGTTAACAAGTTAATTATGGGTTAGGTAAGTGATAACCAAGGGCTGCACTTTAAAGCATCCTCAAAGACAGTAATACACCCTTCAAAAGATGTACTCATCCTATCCTCCGCCCTAAGCCTGATCAACTAAACTCATCAGGAATATAATACCTCCCCTGAATTGAGCTCAGGTCATCTAAAGTAATCTCAGAGACAATCTCGCTATAGTGGGCAATCGTAAACAACCTTCCTTTCGACATAGGTGGTTGATCCATCTCTCCATGAGGTCATCCCTCATCTACTGCAGGCACTGATGAGCTAGCCTTGTTGACCAGGGAACTAGAGTGCCTAGCTTACTTATGAGCTTCTAACCATGGCTTGTTACCACTCGTCACCCTTGAACTTATTGGAACCACTCGACCCCTCACTCAATGATTTAGTAAAAGTAGACTTACTACTATCACTCGTAGAAGTACTTGACAATTAAATTGCCTAAGAGTCATAAGATTTAAATCTCTCCCTCTTAACTAATATAGCTATCTTTGTAATTTCTAAAAGAGTAAGATAAAACAACATAAATGGACTAAAATATGAGAGCAAAAAATACTTATGAAAAGATAAAGAAAAATAATGCACAAGAATATACAGAACTTAATCAGAATTTTAGAGCTCGACCTCTCAACAGCGTAGTAAAAGTAGAAAGTAAATTGTTAAAATGACTATTTATAGTCTGGACCCAGTATATCAACCAATTAAATTGACCGGCAATTGGCTAATCAATGCATAACCACTGGTCATCGCATGTAATTACCGAGGTAACTGTCTAAAAATACTCCCACAATTGAATCCCCAATCAACATTCAAAATTGATTCTTGTCTTCAAAACGTTGGTTGGCAACTAAAATTAGGCCTAAGCTATACACTTTACTCCAATCGTATAAAAGGTTGATCGGACTTTAGAGTGGAGAGGACTCATGATATAGGCATGGCCCTAATATAAGGTAGCCAAAACATTGATATCACTGTCAGGTCTTGTAGGACCAATCTATGATAGACAAACTTTAGATCCAAGAGGGAATTAAGCTGGTCAACTAGAATAGGTTATCAATATTCTCCATCAGCTAGAGCTTTTAGAGAGATTGCTCGTGACTAGAAAGGCATCTCGACCATAAGAGGTCAACTTGCAAGACAGAAAGGTGTTTCCTAACACTGGTTCTGTCACATTAAATATAGCTCAACTACTATTCTATCACATTTAACACATTACCATAATGCATGCCCCCACAATAAATGAGTGTATCTACATCGTACCAACAACATGTCTCCACATTAAATGTAGAGTTCTTCACCATCTCCTAGAAGGAAGGGGGATGAGCCACCTAAAAGAGGATTTCAGGCAAGTAAAGACCTAAAAACCTTTAGACAAGGATAAAGGTCCCCTCTGTAAGGGCAAGGGCATCGTGGACATTTTAACCTCCCACTTGGGACTACAAATAGCCTGTTACCACCCAGCCATGAGGTACGTTCACTATAACTCTGGCCTTAACTTTGCCACTTTAAATTCTAATTGATTATATTGACTTGAGTGTTGGAGTGTCTTAATTGAGGGCACTCTTGACTAGCCTCATACATATTGCTTGGTTGCAGGTCTCAACCCACCCTCATTATATCCATCCCCCACATACTTTCGGGTCAATTGTGTCGGGCTTGGAGCTCATTCCTCTAACCCCTAGATAACCCATCATCAGAAATGAATATAGTATAAATTAAAGTAGGCCAAATTAGAGGATTAATATGAAATTTTATCTTCATAAATATATTAATACATAAGAATATCAAATTCAGCAATATGCTTGTATTGTTTTGTTTTAGAAATTAATAACATACATTTAATTTGTTCAAAACATCTAAAAGCAATCTTGGATTTATTAAGTAAGACTTTGTTTGTTGTAATAATTTTATCTTTTTTTTAAAAAATTGATATTGATTTAAATACTCTCTTCCATCATTTTTGTTAATCGATTTTCTTTTCAATCAATTGCCGTAAAATGTATGACATTTACTCACTTAAATATATGTCATCCAATATTTTCAATGAGGTCTTATAATTTAATACCCATATTTTTGCAAATAAATTGATCGTGGGGATTTATGACATTTATTTGAAATATGACTAGAGTCAACATACAATAGTAATAAGAATAATATATATATATATATATTGTTATTAGCATTTTCTCTTATGATAATAGTCTTTTATGTGCAACACATACTTTTTTAGTTCTTTTTGAAATTGCCAAAACAAAAGCTTTATAAAATCATAGTAGAATTAGGGGCGGTAATTTTGAACATGACACGAACTGATATGATATTATTAGGTTTGGATTGAAAATTATTGGGTTGGGTTAATATTGGGTCGACTCGATAAAAAATATGAAAGTTATGAATTGGTTTGGGTTGGGTTTCGAGTTACTCAATAATAACATGAAAACATGATAATTTTACTTAATTGTTCCTTTGATTAGAGGTGATTAGTAGCAATTTCCTTATATTTTGAATTGAATTTTTGTAAAGGAAGTAGGTGCTTCTTTATTTAAACTTATGCTAAAAACTCTCATGACTTGTAGCCCGTATTTTATTTATAATATATATCGAACCTATTCCAAATATATATCATATATACTTCTTCTATGATTAATACTGTATACTTATTTTTTGTAGCAAACTTCAATTAAAAGAAGAGGATAGCAATGAAGAAATTTGACTCAAATTAAAAGTTGGAACATGCTATGTTTTTTGCATTTTTAAGTAATGACTTGTTAGTTTTGAGTAATTTAACTCTAGATTGATTTGTAAGAATTGATAATTATTATTTACTATGTAAGTCTTAACTACTTGGTAATGTTGAGATGATTATTAATCATTGAACGGGATGAATTATATTTTTTTGTTGGAATTTGACTTCATTGTTATTAAAATTAAGTTGTGCAAAATTTTTTATTTGATATGAAAATTTGTATGTTATTGGTATTGTAGAGAAAATTAAATGAAATCAAATTATCAAATTGCTTTATGGTACAAACGCTGAGTTACATGATTATAATGTTGACTTTTTCTAAATTTTTTGTGTAAGTTTACTTTTCTCAAAATTTTGGTATGAATTGATTATTTTATTAATATTTTAGTTGAACATAAAATGTATAGATTTTTTAAGATGAATTATTAATAAAAAATAATCATATGCTGAAACAAGTTAAGTTTGGGTTGATATGAAAATTTTCAAATTAGGTTCGGATTGGGGTTTATTGAGTTGGACTCAAATTGAGCAAAATTTTATCTCAATCTAACACGAAACAATCCAAATACGATACGATTGCCACCCTAATTAGAATATAATTTTGATCTTCTTACACTTAGAGAGAGAGAGAGAGATCATGCCGACGTTTTGATTGCAGGTACATTTCTCTAATTTTTATTGTGAACACAGTTATTAGTACTTCATTTGAAAACCAAAAACGAGATTGTTGACTAAGCAAAACTTGAATTGTTTTGCAGATAAATATATTAAGACTTGAATGTGTTCTGCTGATATATGTTGGACAAGTCCACGTAAGGCTTAACCAAGGAAGGAAGTCACTTTCAATTGCTTAACGAAAGCAATGGAGTTTGACAAATTTGATTCCAGAGTACATGATTTGATTGCGTGGCAGTCTTTTCTTTCTTCCTTCCTTCGGAAATTAATTAATAATACTCAACTATGATAACATATGAAAAGCGGGAGATGGCTGACCTTTTGGCGGTATATCAGTTTTTTTATGGAACAAATCATTATCAGAATAATCATCATCCATGAATTGGAACAATTGGAATTTTTGTGTAGGTAATAATAGTTCACCAAGATTTTGCTTATCATGTTCACACTCCCAGTTTCTAACTAGTGCAGGTCTTGAGATATTCTTTTTATGG
The DNA here is from genome assembly GCA_014898725.1 of Jacaranda copaia. Taxonomy (NCBI): domain Eukaryota; kingdom Viridiplantae; phylum Streptophyta; class Magnoliopsida; order Lamiales; family Bignoniaceae; genus Jacaranda; species Jacaranda copaia. Next base: position 780,862 of record JACGDI010005424.1, on the reverse strand, counting down.
TTGTGGACCTTAAGGTCACTTGTGTTCTGATTATAATCGTTTTAATCTATTAGTTTATGTTTGTCCATTAGTTTAATCTTCTTTCAGGTTCGATTGAAATAGACATGCAATAATCTGACTTAGAAAACGTTGAACCTAACAATGGCAGTCATTAATTTGTTACCTGCTATGTTAGTTCGCCCATCTGAATCAAGATCCTTCGGCCTCTGAATTTTCTTAATTACACAAAAAATTTCCCCGTCTTCTAACTGGAAATGGGCTTGATGAGAGATCACTAGTTTCCTCTTGCACCATTTTTGGCTCAATGTCTAATGGCTAGCATGGCCATGGCCTTAACCAATATAACCACCGACGAATCAGCGCTTCTCGCATTGAAATCCCGACTCACTATAGACCCCTCTCATATTCTGTCGAAAAACTTGTCAGATTCTACCTCTGTTTGCAGCTGGACGGGAGTTACTTGTGGTTCTCGCCACCAACAAAGAGTGACGGCATTGGACATTTCTACTATGGGTTTAGCAGGAAACTTGCCGCCAGAAATGGGAAATCTCACCTTTTTTGTGTCTCTCAACTTGAGTGGCAACAGTTTTCATGGTGGCCTGCCCCAAGAATTGTTGGCTCAGTTGCCAAGACTGGAAGCCATTGATTTAAGCTTCAACAACTTTACCGGGGAGATTTCTTCTTGATTCGGATTCTTGGCTAAACTTCAGTTCTTGAATTTTAGAAATAATAGTTTCACTGGTTTCGTGCCAAATTCTATCTCCAACATGTCCAAGCTTGAGACATTGGATCTATCGTACAATTCTACAATTCTACAACTTTACCGGGGAGATTGGAAATCTTTATAACTTGAAGATGTTGAGTTTGCTGTTTAACAAGTTTAATGGCCTAATACCAATGACAATCTTCAACATCTCAAACTTGGAATCTCTTGCTCTTACTGGGAGTAGCCTCTCAGGTGATCTGCCAGCGAACATCTGTCATGGCCTTCCAAGAGTCAACGAGCTATATTTGTCTTCAAATGAGCTGGAAGGCCAGATACCTTCAAATATTTCTGAATGTTCACAACTCCATCTCCTTTCTTTGTTTCACAACAAATTTCTGGCTCGCTACCAAGAGGAATTGGGAACTTAAGGACACTTGAGATATTGTATCTAGGCTCCAACGATTTGACAGGTAATTCTTTTCCTCTGTCTAAAACAAAGCTGGAATAATTGACATTTCCATATCAAGTTTGGGCATGAAAAGAACTATTATACAAGCATAAAAGACTACTTGTTAATTACAAAGTTGTATTTTCAATTTCTTTATGTGGGCTTTTCTGTCAATTATCTATGCTCATATTTGTGTAGTGTTATTATTATACCCAAGTCCTTGTGCAATTTAGCACTTGGACAGGTGAAATCCCAGAAGAGCTGGGTAACCTCTAGAGCTTGAAGGAGTTAGGCATGGAAGATAACTTTCTTAAAGGCTCTATACCTTGGACTATCTTCAACGTTTCCCCACTTCAATATATTAACATTGCAAACTGTAACCTAACTGGTTCCCACCCTCCTAACATGTGCTTGCATTCTTCTCAACTTGAAGAGCTCTATTTCCATGTCAATGAATTAGTTGGTGAGCTTCCAAAAAGAATCGATGAATGCTCAGCACTTGAGATTGTGTCATTATCTTATAACAACATAACTGGAGTCATCCCAAGAGGGGTTGGAAACCTGACCAAGTTACAGATGTTTTATGTTGGCTATAACAACTAGATTGGTATGTCTTAACTACAGATTCTATGGAACAACACTTCTTATGACATTGATGACTTCTTGCTCTATCACTTCAAAAGTTTTATATTAATTTTATGTTTCCACAAACTGAGAGCATCATAATTTTGTAGGCACAATCCTCAATCTTCATAGTTTGGAAGTTCTTTACTTGGGAGTAAACAATTTGAGGGGTTTTATTCCAACAGAAATCTTCAACATTTCAACTCTCCGAATGCTTTCAGTTTCAATGAATCAACTATCAGTTACCTTCCATCCAATTTTGGAAATGGGTTGCCTAATCTTGAAGAACTTTACCTCAATAACAATAGCTTCAGTGGAGAAATCCCTCATTCTATCTCAAATTCTTCTAAACTTATTGTCATAAACTTTTTAGTCAATAATTTCAGTGGACTAGTTCCCAACTCCCTTCGGGAATTGAGTTTCCTGGAAACTATATACTTGGGTGGAAACAACTTTTTCAATGACTCTTCAGAGCTAAGTTTCATCAGTTCATTGACAAATTGTAGATATCTAAGAATTTTAGCTCTAGGTGACAATTTATTCAATGGCATTCTTCCAATTTTTGTTGGGAATCTGTCTAGTTCTCTTGTATATTTCTATGGATATGATTGTGATCTTCATGGCAACATTCTAGGTGGGTTTGGCAATCTTACTAATTTTCTCATTTTAAGCCCTTTTGGGAATCAGCTGACAGGATCAATTCCAAAGACCCTGGCGAATTTGCAAAAGCTTCAAGGATTAACTCTTTCCAGAAATAGAATAAGTGGACATATTCCAGACATTATATGTGGATTAACGAATTTGAGATGAGGTTGAAAGCTATTTTATTGGATTAGGGTAGTATTTGGGCTAATTTGACCAGAAAGGTTGAACGATCCAACAATGAAATCTTCCTTAGGCTGAAATATGCAACTACTAGAAAATGTTAGACTAGCTAAGGTACCCCCAGCTAACGTACTCCGATGCTCAAATTAGTACTGGTTGAGTAAGAAAATCAAGTAGCGGAGTAAAAGCATATAGTGAAAATGGCATATCTTGAGGGTGGCTGACAATAGGGTATTTATAGCCTTCTCCAGGTGGATGATATGTCTAAGATGCTCCTACCAAGTATAGAGGGCTTTTGTCCTTGCTTGGGAGTTATAGGTCATTTCTCATTCCTGTACTATTCTAGGTGGTACCACCTCCTATTTTTCTGGAAGAATAGTACTCTGGAGGCGCCTTCTGACAGAGGTGGTACTGGGGTGGCATGGGCAATTAATGCAGAGGCACGCTAACTATCAGAGCATTAAATACAGTAGAAATATGATTTAGTGCTGGAGCAAGCACTCTAATTGATGGAGGTCGACCATAGAAATCGCTCGACTAGAAATACAGTTGAATAAAATAGGTGGCTTGAAGCCTCCCATCAAGTAAGGTTGAGAACACTTTACTCGACCTGAAAAAGACAATGGTCGATGGCTCATGTTACTGCCTAAGTGAAAAAGGCGATGGTCGACTGTCCAACTAGGTTTGGAAGCGTAGTTGGGACTTAGATGCAAAGTAGGCTTGGAAGCACTCTTTAGAGTCGACGACTATTGGGCTGGGCTTATTAGGCTATCCCATATCATGAGTCCCCCCGCTTACGGTCGTAATTGAGATTGTTGACAACAATGAGTAGGGAGTAGATACATAACTAATTGATGATTCTGGACATTTGACTAAGGTTTTTGAATTCTCGACCTGGGTTTGGTGCATTTAATATGTTTATTATGTTAAGGCATATGAAGCGCCAAAAGACGATTGTGCAATTTTTACCGCCGGTTGAGTTCCCACGCCTAAGTGCCTATAAATAGGCATGGTAAAATTACTCATTTTACACTTTTATTGCATTTGGTCTGGTCGAGTTTTGAATTCACAAAACCTTTGTTCCTTTTTGTGCTTTTAGAGTTTGACCAAGAACCTATAAGTTTTATCTTTTAGCTTTAGTTTTTCTTTAGTTATTTGTTGAGTATGTTGAATACTTCAGATAGTGAGGACACCAGGTCCTAGGGGGCACAACTGCATGAGGAGGGTGAGAGAGAGAACACATCTAGTAGCTCATCGAGTGATAGCTCAATCTCTAGCAGCTCGAGTGATGAGCGGGTTGCTTCTAGGGGCGAGACTGACCCAAGTGAAGTACCAATGTCACTTGGCCGATTATTCACACTTAATCATTACAATGAGATTGTTTCAAAGATTACCCCAATCGATCTGGTATGTATTAGAGAGCTTTACCGTATCCCGACTGAGTATGAACTCTAAGCTCCTCATCCACGGGATAGGATGCATCGACCTTTGAAGGGGTGTGTTACCATTTTTGAGAAGGGGTTTAGATGTGGGCTTAGGTTACCTCTTGCATTAGCTGTGGTCGACCTCTTAGGTGGTCTGGAGGTCAGCATAATGCAGCTCTTTCCAAACTATTTTTCAACTATATATAATTTTGTCGTGTTGATGCACCTGTTCTACCAACCAGCTTTTTTTGCCAACTTCTCCAATCTTTTCCACCTCCCTGTGTCCTAGAAGTCAAGTAGCACTGAGGAATTTAGGTTCTACTACCTCACAGCACGATTACATCAAAAAATTTTAGTGACCTCATCCTCCTTCTACAGCCAAGAGTGGAAAAAATATTTTCTTTATGTTTGAGGGCTCAGAGGATTTAATATACTGAGGGGGTGGTGTTTGGTGTTGGCTAGTTTGTCGCTGACCGAGCTGAACTTGCTTGTAAGCGATCGGCTAGGTGTTACAATTCTGTTTCATGTATCTTTTTGCTCAAGTTTAATTATTTTCCTTTTGTGATGTATTTGTAGGTTGAGAAGAAATAATGAGCAGAGTAAGAAAGGAAGCAATAGCTCATGCTCGAAGAAATGAGGAGCGTCGATAGGCAACAACCTCAACTATAGTTCCAGCGCCCTCAACCATCCTACCTAAACCCAATGTTATGGAATCGAACCCCCATTAACTAGCGGAGATGACAGACAGCAGCCCCACTAATTGGGGCAAAAGGCTTATGGTTAAATAGAGAGGTCTAGTTCTTAAAAGGCCCACGGGCGAAAAGGGCAAAGAGAAAGCTCCCACTGGCTATGACCTATTCGGAAAGCATAGTAATGGGGTTCTGTTTCAACTACCTTGACTGCTATCTCCTAGGTTTAGAATGAAGCTAAACATAACTATCTATAACTCGACTTCAATAATGGCCTTTGGGTTGATAGAGGCCACAACTCTCAAATGTATGGTGGCCGAGCTCTTTATGTCCAACCAAAGAAAATTCTTGGACTTGAGCCAGGTTGATGCGCTTAAGGCTTTAGCGTACCATGTAACATGGTAAGTGTATGGTTGATTTGATTTTCTTGTTGAACATTCTTTTTTTATGGTTGATCAGACTTTTCTAATAAACAAGTATTCTTTTTAGGTAAGTCAGCTTGGGTGTTACTTCTAACAGAGGTCAGAGCTAGCTCTAGCTGATCGGTAGTAGCTGAAAAAGGAGGAAAGATATGGAAACCTTGAAGGCACAGCTCGAGTCGTCTCAGCTTAGGGTCAACCAACTAAGTAAAGAGGCCATGGATCTCTACAAGCAGCTTAACACTAAAGATTAGTAGCTAGTGGCAGCCATCAATGAGAAACGCTGGATGGATAAGCTATTACATAAGGCTCAACTAGACGCGCAGTAGAGTTGCAATTCTGGTCAAATGGTTGGGTGTCATGCTACGTTGTAGAAGGCTAAAGTAAAATTCTTTAGGAAGCTATTGCTAATATAAAGGGAGACGGCACAACAATTCATGCTATGCTCGACCTTTCAAGATGTGAGTATAGTTTTCTCGCTCGATGATGCTAAGTTTCATTTGAGAAAGCCATCAAGCAACTCGAATATCTGGGCTATAACTTTAGGATAGAGGATAGGGATTATATCAACCCTATCTTGGATGAGAAGGCCACTGTCGGAAGAGGCGCCGAAGTGCGTATTGTAGGAAACACCCTATCAAGGCCATGACCATTGCTCAATGGAGTAGATGGAGGTGTTAAGGAGGCTCACCATTATGGAAAAAGAGTTTGACTTCACCAATGACTTTGCCTTTGAGATTTGAGATGGCCTGGTCAATTTAAGTGAGCATATGTTGCGCTCTAAGGACTTTTTGGTACACGAGGCGGTGCTTTCACAACCAGCACAAGTCGTTTTTCCTCTTATGTCAACAATGCTCAAGCCCAAAGTAGTGGTACTAATTTTATTGAATGATGAGCTTGATGAAGCTATCGAAAGGGCACCCAGGCAACTAAGGAAGGTGTGGGGTCAAGCAACAACTGAAGTTCCTGCCTTTCAAGATTGTGGTCGCCTAGTATAGGTAATGTTGCACCTTTTTAATCCTTTTTTTTTTATATTTCAAGTTTTTAATCGACAGCTTCATTTCATGAAATATAACAGTTATCTTCATTGATATATAGTTGATTCTTTTTGTGTTTTACTTTGCTTTGACCCAATGGTCTTGTTGAATATGGATGGTTGACAACGAAATTAATTAACATAAAACCCCATAACAAAGTTTAGGGTCAAATTTTATGGTCACCGTTTAGATAAACACGACTATATGGTAGCAAGTTCCTGCTCAATTATGTGGTTGATATGTGAATGATCATTTTTTGGTAAAATATTACGTGACTTGGCTTAGTCGGGTCAATTATAATCGACTACAAGAGCTAAAGGGTCTTTAATTATTAGCGCGAGGTTGTTGAGTTGGTCAATTATGGGGTTGACTGTAAACTTGGGGTTTATGGTTGCTGTGAGGCTTTGATTTGGTAGCTTGAAGCTGCTTTTTGGGTCGATTTGAAACTTGGGCTTATAAGCCTTGATTTGGCAGCTTGAAGTTGCTTCTTGGGTCAACTACGAGGTTGATTTGAAATATTAGGCTTAAAAGCCTTGGTTTGGTAGCTTGAAGCTGTTTCTTGGGTTGACTTGAAACTTTGGGCTTAAAAACCTTGATTTGACAGCTTAAACTTACTTCTTGGGTCGACTCTGGGGTCAACTTAAAACTTTGAAGTTAGAAGCCTTGATTTGGCAGTTACTTCTTTGGTTGACTATGGGGCGACTTGAAACTTTAGGCTTAGAAGCTTTGATTTGGCAGCTTGAAGTTGCTTCTTAGGTTGACTATGAGGTTGACTTGAAATTTTGAGTTACATGAGACAGGTGGGAGTGTTTGCGGCTATAGCATTACAAGTGAACGATAGTAGTGTTGCTAAAACTTTATTTATACCGAACAACATAAGAATTATTATAAAGTATTTTTATACATAGAATTTTTTCAAGTTGATGGCATTCCATAGGCAAGGAAGCTCGTTCCCGTCGATGTTGCCCAGTTGATAGGCATTGTGCTTTGACACCCTAACGATGGTATAGGACCCCTCTCATTTTGGGCCTAGTTTGCTAATATTTTTGGATACTTTCACATTCTTGAGGACTAGGTCTCCGACATTAAAATGGTGTGGCTGGACCCTTTTATTATAGTTCTCTGCTATTTTTAATCTATAGTGTTGCATTGTGTTATAGGCTTCTTGCCTTCATTCATCGATTATCTTTAAGTTGAGTTTTCTTTTGAATGTGTTTATGATCGGGTTGAAGTGGATCACTTGATTTATGTGTTGTATGAGTTCAGAGAGGATGACTACTTCAGAACTATAAATCAAATTGTAAGGGCTATGACCTGTGGCGGTATAGGGAGTGGTCCTGTACACCCATAATACCCCCAAAAGGTCATTTGCCCAGCGCAACCCGATCCTTTGTATTCTGGCTTTTAGATGGTCGAGAATTATTCTATTCATTACCTCTATTTGACCATTTGATTAAGGGTTCTCTACTGAGGTAAAGTGCTAGGTGATCCTTAAGGCCTCACACCAACTTCAGGTGTTTTTGCTCTAAAATTGCATCCCATTGTCTAAAATGAGGATCTTAGGAAGACCAAAATGATATATAATATTTTTCTAAATGAAACTTCTTATGACCACATTAGTTATTTTTGGGATGGTTTCGGCCTTGACCTATTTGGTGAAATACTCAATTGCCACAATTATGAACTTCCTCTGACCTATCGTTCTTTGCTATAACCCCATAATGTCGATCCCCTATTTGTTGAATGGCCAAGCGATCTGAATATTAACCCTAGGAACATTGGGTTAATGCGAGAGGTTTAAGTAGACTTGGCATAATGGACACTTTTGAGCAAAATCAATAGCGTCTTTTAGTATAGTAGGCTAAACGTATCCATATATGATGATCTTATCGGTAAAGGATCTTTCTCCTGAATGGTTCCCATACATACTTATGTGGATATCTTGTAAGACCTCGTGAGCCTAGTCGAGATCCAGGTACCTTAAGGGTGGTCCAAAGATCAACCTTTTATAGAGCTTGTTGTGTTCGTTGAGTGCAAACTTGGCGACTCATCCTCGAAAGCAGCATGCCTCATTTTTGTTTTTAAGAACTGTGCCATAACTTAAGTAAAGTTTTATTGGATCTTGCCATGAAATAAGTGTCTCCTCAATACTCCCCACAAAATTCTCTTCGAGGGTGCCTTTTGATGGCTTGTCGATGATAAGAAAAATTATTATTCTGTCTCTTGTACCTCTGGTTAAGCTAACAAATTTAGATAGGGCATTTGCCCACTCATTCTTTGATCGAGGTACCCAGCTGAGAGTGAACTTTTTGAATGACTACTGTAGTCATTTGACCTCGGCTAGGTACTGGCTCATTGTCAAGTCCTTGGCCTTAAAATTTCCTTCAATCTATTCTGCCACCAACTAGGAGTATGTGATTGTTGTCAGGTGCTCAACCCTTTAGTCGAGTGCCATCCTCATTCCAGTAATAAGGGCCTCATACTCAGCCTCATTTTTGGTGACTGCATAAGCAAGTTTGATTGCGAAATCATATTCTTCAATTGACGGGGAATGGAGAGCTGCTCTTGCTCCACCTCCTAATGTGGTCAATGATCTGTCAATATGCAAAGTCTAAACAAGAGTGGTTTCGCAACTCTTTGTGAAGAGATCGACCTTCTCATCGATGAAGTCAGCTAAAACTTGTACTTTGATGGTTGTTTTAGGTTGAAAAGTGATATCAAACTCTTTTAACTTAATGGCTTATTTTGTTAACCTCCCCAATGTGTTTGGCTTTGAGAGTACTTGCTTCAACGATTGGTTTGTCAGTACTATTATTACATAGGACTGAAAGTATGGTCGGACCTTTCGAGTTGCCATGACTAATGCTAGGGTAAACTTCTCAATCTCTAAGTAGTTATATTTTGACCCTTGTAGCACCTTGCTACAATAATAAACTGGTCAATAGTTTTCATCTCTGGTCGAAACCAAAACTAAGTTGATCGAGGCTTCAGAAATAGCCAGATAGATGTGTACTACCTCTCTAAGTTCCATCTTAGCGAGCATAGGGGGTGAGGCAAGTATTACTTTAATTTGACCAAAGCCTGGTTACACTATTCATTCCATTGGAAACCTAACTTCTTAACATTTTTGAGAATTTTAAAGAAATATAGGCTTTTGTCGACCAAATAGGTGATGAACCTGCCAAGGGTTATAATCTTCCTAACCAATGCTATACATCTCTGACTGTTCTATAAGGCGCAATATCTAACACGGCTTGAATTTTTATGGATTAGCTTCAATGTCCCTTTTACTGACCATATAACCTAAGAATTTGCCTCTTCAAACTTTAAATGTACACTTGTTTGGATTTAACTTCATGCTAAATGCTCACAATAGAGCAAAGGTGTGGTTAAGGTTGAGTAGATGGTCTTTGGCCTTCTCTATTTTGACAATCATGTCATCGACATAAACCTCCATAGACTTGCTAATCTCATTCTTAAACATAAAGTTGACCAGTCTCTGGTAAGTCACTTCAGCATTTTTGAGCCCAAAGGGCATAACCAAAAAGTAGTAAACTCCATTGAGGACTACAAAAGAGGTCTTGATCCTGTCCTCAGGGGCCATGAATATTTGGTGATACCCTTGAAAAGCATCCATCATACTTAACAGTTGACAACCAGTCGTAGAATCTACTAATAAATTTATATGAATTAGGGGATACGGATCCTTAGGGCAAGTTTTATTCAAATTAGTGAAATCGTTACGCATGCACCATTTTTCCTCATTCTTGAGGACGAGCACAATATTATAAAGTTAAGATGGGTACTGAATTTCTATAATATAGTCTACATCTAAGAGTTTTTTGACTTCCTCCTCGATGATCTGACACCTCTTGCATTGAAAGTTCTCGTATTCTGCTTGATGGGCCTATACGAGAGGTTAATGTTGAGGTGATAAACAATTACACTGGGGTTGACTCCCTAGAGGTTAGATGCCTTTCAGGTAAAGACATTGATATTTCTCCATAGGAATTTAACCATGAGACAGTCTATGTGGTAGCCTATATCTATTCCATTTTTGGTGGTCTTGTCAAGGTTCCCAAGCTCTTGCTCGATCGTTTTGAACTCTTCGATGGGTTCCACTTTAGTGTCTTTCAACTTTCTCTTTTTACTGGCTTAGCCCTCCTTGAGTTTCGTTATAAAGGTATCCCTTGAGGTCTTTAGTTGCGGTTGAGTCTTCTGTTCTCTTGACTAGACCAAAATTGTGTAACATTGCCAAGCTTCCTTGATGTTGCATAACAGCTTGTCCATGCCTGTCGAAGTTGGGAGTTTGATTTTCATATGATAATTTGATACAATAGCTCAGAAATCATTGAGCATTGGTTGACTAATTATGACATTTTAAGCAAATGGGGTGTCAACGACTACATAGTTTATCATGAGTGTTCTCTTGTAGGGTTCCTCCCTGAATGATGAAGAGAGGTTGATAGAGCCTTCTGGTATGATTTTTGACCCTCCAAATCTAACTAGAGGTGTTCGTATGAGCTCGAATTTTAACCAGCCCAGGTTCATTCTTTTCAGTGTTGAGAGAAAATTGATGTTGGCAGAGCTGTCATTGTCGATCAAAACCTTTTTTACTTCAAAGTTGGCAATCTCATTAGAGACCACCATAGGACATTCAGCTTTATGGTTGATGTTTTTTCCCTTAAGATAGGTGAGGTCATTTTAGTTAAAGAGATGGGCTCTACACTGGTGGACAAATGGAATATTACTTCGACTGAAGAAGCTTTGGTCGATTCTAGCCTCCTCCGCATCTGCCTCTTTGCCAATTTTGAGTCCTCCCTAGTGGGACATCCCATGATCATATTAATCACTCCTCAAATGGGTAGGCAGCTGTCTTAAGCAGGTTTCTTTCCTTTGTCAACCTTCCTTGAGTTATTTGACCTTTCTCTATGGGGTGTTTGGTCGATTTTAGCGCATTCTATTCGAATGCCTTTAGTAACATATTACTTGAGATGGCCTTATCTTGTCAGCCTCTCAATTTCATCATGGAAATTGAAGCAATCTTCTGTTCATGGCCCATTTTCTTATGAAAGTGGCAATACTTCTTTAATTTTTTTATTGCCTCAGTTTCAATGAGCTTTCTTGGTTTCTTAAGGAAGCTGTTGTGCTGGATTGCAAACAGCATCTCCTTCCTCGCATGGCTGAGCAAAATTCAATCATGAAAGCTTTTGATTGGAGATCAACAACCTTCTCTCGACCTTAGGGTTGTCAAATTTTAATCTATTTATTTTCTCCTAGGTCATTTATCTCTCGATCAGGTTGACCGGCTTTTCCATCGATATTAAGCATTCTCATACCAAAGCCATTGGCTCACTCCTTATCTTAGAGCCCCAGGAAAAAGACATCGATTAGGAACTCGATTCTGGGGTTATCAATCTTCAACACCTTAGTGTTGAATCTAGTAAAGAAGTCATGAAAAGACTCCCCCTTATTTTGCTTCACAATATGGAGATGGGTATGGGAAAGCTTCACTTTTCATCAACTGGCAAACTGGTGCAAAAACTTATCACATAGCTGGTTATAGAAGTGTATCGATGTTGGCTCAAGCTTGACTAACCAATCGAGTGCAATACCTTGAAATGTAGTAACCAGCATCTTTGCGTATATGTATTCATTATGTCCATGCAGTTGCATCATGTGCTCAAACTACATGAAGTGCTCATTAGGATCAATTGAGCTATCATACCGCAGAAGCCTGATTAGAATCTTTGCATCAATGGCAATGCGCTTGTCAATTATCTCCTAGGTAAATGGTGACTTTCTTTCATGATGAAACCTTTGAGGGCTATTAGTGTTGGGAATCATTTCCATGTTTCTTTTCAATATCTCATTAAGGCGTCAATTTAGCTGTTGAACTTGGTGAGATACTTCTTCCCACTTTTCTCGATCTACCTGGGTTATGTTTCAATCAAAATGTGGTCTAGTGCACTCGGCCCTATCATGCTGCGGGGCTCGAATGGGTTGAGCCGCATAATTTGTTAATTCTCCAATTTGTTCATGCTAGTCTAGTATCAAACATTCAACCTTATCATGCTGCAGGGCATGATTAGGTCGAAGTAATGGTTTATAGAATTGGAGATCATTTTTTGTGGCTTCGATAGACCCTTTTCTCCGTGGAAGCACCTGGGGCTGGCTTCTCGCCAGGTTAGTAGGCACTTGGACTCTAGATGTCCACAACTGTCCCTAGGGGACCTCTTTTTTGGTGGTGGTGGTTGCGGGGTCACATTAGCAGCTGAGGGTAAATATAGTTGTATGTCGATTCAATGCGGCAGAAAGCTGAGCAAAGATCTGGGAAAAAATTTGCTAATTAATTAACTGTATTAGTTGGGGCATAGTCAAGGTAACAACTTGCTTCAGTGGGGCACCGGGGCCGATGGCATATGATTCATGCTGAGGCTAAGGTAGAAGATAAGACGTTGTTTTTCTATTTTTCTCCATCTTAAATGCGGCTTGCTTGGTGTTCACAATTTTTTTTATTTTTGATTGCGCTATCAAGGTTTCCCATAGACAGTACTAAAATGATGAGGTTGAAAGCTATTTTATTGAATTAGGGTAGTGTTTGGGGTAATTTAACTAGGGAGGTTGACTGATCTAATAGTGAAATCTTCCTTAGGCTGAGATCTACAACTACTAGAGAATGTTAGGCTAGCCAAGGTGCCCCAGGCTCAGGTACTTCGATGCTCAAATTAATACTAGTCAAGTAAGAAAATCGAGCAACAGAGTAAGATCATATAGTGAAAATGGCATACCTTGAGCGTAGTTGGCATTGAGGTATTTATAACCTTCTTCAGGTAGATGATATATCTAAGATGCCTCTACCAAATGTAGAGGACTTTTGTCCTTGCCGAGGAGCTATAGGTCATTTCTCATCTTTGTAAAATTTTAGGTGTCACTGCCTCTTATTTTCCTAAAAAAATAGTACTCTGGAGATGCGCCTCCTGACAAAGGTAGTGGCAGAGGTGGTACTAGGGTGGTATGTGCTATTAATTTAAAGGCACACTAACTGTTAGAGCATTAAATTCGGTAGAGATACAATTTGGTGCTGAGGTGGGCACTTTAGTCGACGGAGGTTAACTAGAGAAATCGATTGACCAAAAATGTAGTTGAACAAAATAGGCAACTTGAAGCCCTCCCATCAAGTAGGCATTCACAGGGCACTCCTTAGGAGTATGTACAGTAGCGCATTGTGTGGCTAGTAACTGGCCGCTCGAAAGCTACGTCCACCAAAACTCGATAACAAAACCAACGAGAGCCCAACTACTGTCAAGCTCGATAACTGACAAACCACAAGAGCCCAACAATTGTCAAGCTCGATAATTGTCTACTAATAAGAGCCCAACCACCATTAAGCTTGATAACCGTCAGCAAATATGAAAGCTTTAAGAGGCACGATCAACTGGAGAGAAAGCTTGCATTCATTGATGAAAATAGCATTACAATATTTACAATTGCCAGAGCAACGACAGACGTTGAGGGGGACTCTAGCAAAGTACAGTACATCTCAGCTTTAACTACGCATTCCCCCCTATAATAGGCTAAAAAAAGATTTCTATTGTGACAGTACTAGATATTGAAAAGCTAAAAATTACAATAAAATGGTAGCATCCTGCCTACATATTTACAAGAGGAAAAACAAAAGAAAAGGCCTACACCTAGGACACGGTAGATGAACTCCTTGGAGTGCAAGTCCATTGATATAGGTTGATTGAGGGGCCGAAAGGGCGGCCTGAGTGCCCTGTGGATGGTTAAGGGACTCGAGGGTAAGGGCGACCCTTGAAACCCAGGCTAAGGTACTTCAATGCTCAAATTAATACTAGTCAAGTAAGAAAATCGAGCAACAGAGTAAGATCATATAGTGAAAATGGCAAACTTTGAGGGTAGTTGGCGTTGAGGTATTTATAACCTTCTTCAGGTGGATGATATATCTAAGATGTCTCTACCAAATGTAGAGGACGTTTGTCCTTGCCGAGGAGCTATAGGTCATTTCTCATCTTTGTAATATTTTAGGTGCCACTACCTCTTATTTTCCTAAAAAAATAGTACTCTGGAGATGTGCCTCCTGACAAAGGTGGTGGCAGAGGTGGTACTAGAGTGGCATGTGCTATTAATTTAAAGGCACACTGACTGTTAGAGCATTAAATTCGGTAGAAATACAATTTGGTGCTGAGGTGAGCACTCTAGTCGACGGAGGTTAACTAGAGAAATCGATTGACCAAAAAAGTAGTTGAACAAAATAGGCAACTTGAAGCCCCCCATCAAGTAGGGTTGAGAACACTTTACTCGACCTAGAAAAGGCGATGGTTGATGGCTCATGTTACTACCTAAGTGGAAAGGGTGATTGTCGATGGCCCAACTGGGTCTAGAAGCACATTTGGGCCTCAGATGCTAAGTTGGCCTAGAAGCACTCTCTAGAGTCCATAATTGCAAGGCTATCCCATATAGGAATATTACTTCACCAAAATTAAATCACAAGTGCTATCCCTGACTGCATTGGCAATCTTACTGCTTTAAGGGAACTCTACATGGGGAACAACAATTTGAATTTTGGCATGCCTACAAGCCTATGGCAACTCAATGATATTCTTGAGTTGAATCTATCTTCAAATTTCCTAACAGGCTCTTTGTCTTTGGATATTGGAAATCTAAAAGTTGCAACATTTGTTGATCTATCAATGAATTAATTCTCAAATATTATTTCAACCACAATCAAAGATTTGCAAAATCTGATTAACCTTTCATTGGCACATAATAGATTTGAAAAATCTATTCCCGAATTAATTGGTAAGCTAGTGAACTTAGAGTTACTGGATTTGTTGCACAACAATCTTTCTGGCAGCATCCCAAAGTCCTTGGAGGCACTTCGATATCTCACTTATTTTGATGTTTCTTTCAATGATTTAAGTGGCTCGATCCCTTCTGATGGTCATTTTAGCAACTTCTCTAGCCAGTATTTCATGTCTAATGAAGGACTTTGTGGAGATCCTAGATATGGTGTCCTCCCATGCCACAGTGTTGCAATTCATAAATCAAAGAAAAGGAATTGATTCTTCAAATTATATATGCTTTATTGGGAATTGCAACTTTAGGTTTTTTCCTAGCCTTAGCATATTTTATATTTATAAGATATCGAAGGGAAAAAAAGGTAGAACGTCAAAAAGATTTGTCATCTAATGCAATAACGTTGAGAGTCTCATATAATACTTTTTTACAAGCAATTGAAAAGTTCAACGAGAGCCATTTACTTGGCATTGGGGGGTTTAGCTCTGTTTATAAAGGGACTCTTAAAATGGAGAGAATGTGGTAGTTGAGGTATTCAATTTATAATTAAAAGGTGCATTTAAGAGTTTTGACACATAATGTGAAGTGTTATGTAGCCTTTGTCGTAGAAATCTCTGCAAAGTTATCAGTGCTTGCTCCAATGAACATTTTAAGGCCTTGGTTATGGAGTATATGCCAAATGGAAGCCTCGAGAAATGGCTATATTCATCAAAGGATTATTCCTTGGAGATCTTGCAAAGAATTGACATCATGATAGATATAGCATCTGCATTAGATTATCTCCACAATGGTTACTCAATACCTATAGTTCATTGTGATTTAAAGCCTAGTAATGTATTCCTAGATAAAGATATGGTCAATCACTTGAGTGATTTTGGGATTTCTAAGCTAGTAGGTGATGGAAATAGCTTTGCACAGACTACTACTTTTGCAACATTAGTTACATTGCCCTAGGTAAAGTTGCACTTTTGACATTCTAGTTCTTTTAGTACTATATCAATGAATTTCTTGATGTTTCTTTTGACAGAGTATGGATTAGAAGGTTTAGTATCAACAAGATGTGATGTTTATAGTTATGGCATCATGCTAATGGAAGTTTTTACAAGAATAAAGCTGAGTAATGAAATATTTGTTGGTAAGTTAGACCTAAGGAGCTAGGTTAAGGGTTCTATGCCTAACGTAATAACTCGAATAATGGATTCCAAATTATTGAAGCTGGAAGAAGATTATTATGCTTATATATTAGAATGTTTATCATTCATAATGGAGTTGGTTTTAAATTACTCCATAGAAAACCCTAACGATAGGATTAGCATGGAAGATGTCATTGTGGCCCCAAAGAAGATCAGGTTTAAGCTCTTGTCATTTTTGCCAATAGACTAAAAAGGTCAAATCGTGATGTAATTTAATACCATTTTCTCCATTAAAAATAGATGTTTGTACTCTAATCCAAAATAAAAGTGGATAATAGATTTTTATTTTTCACTCATGCATTGTGTCATTTGCATGCATAAAAAGAAAGACAATGTTGATTTGCTACGACAAGCGATTTTAGTTAATTCATGAGGTATAATGTCGTAAATTGGTCACAATTTTCTTCAACTTGCATTAGATGCCACAACTTATGAATTAATCCATATATTTATATTTGAACTCTAGATTTTAATGAAAAAAGATTTTTATTTTTTTTATTTTGTTTAAGGTTAGAATACTTTTTCTAAAGTCCAAACCAAGAAGGGTTAGTCCACCAAAATGGATATATCATATTCCCTGGAACAAAGAAAGCTGGCCCAATGAGCCAAACCTAAATGTGTACAGGCTTATTCTAAGTTGGACTTGCTGATTTGATAAGGCCCAATCTCTTTGTTTATCCCCCATGTATGGTGTCCATTTCACTTTAGTCACTCATTTTTCAAATGTATTATTATAGTTCCTCATTTCTAAAATACATATCATGATCATCCCTACTTACAAATTCCATTAGTGCTAAACGAAAGTTCATCCAAAGTTCAGTCAAACTAGAAGGATAATTTGGACTTTTTGCTTGTTTATTTTCCTTCCACACATTTGTTCCATTTTTGCTACTAAATTTGTATATAATGACATAAATGATCGTGTAAAATTCTAATCTAAATTCCATGCAGGCCACCTATTGTCATTTGCAAAGTGTAATCAATGTAAATTAATGCTATTTTAGACAAACTCTGAATTGAAAGGAAATAAAAAAATTTGCCAAAACTTACTGTAAACTAGTGCAATGCAGCCCATCTTTTGTGAAACAACATTATTCTAGTTTCAAAATTTTGTTGTGAGCAAATCCTTCTTTTGTTGTGAGATAATTAGATATTTTCTCTTTGTTGTCGATATTTTTAGTAGTGTTCTCTACTGATAGGAACTAATGAATAAAATTAGGTGTTTTTTTACTTTTACCCTTACCCAATAGAATATTCCATCCATTTAGGTTAAGTTTTCATCAAGTAATAATGGAAGTTTATAAGTAGGGATGATGGTGATATATATTTTAGAGATGAGGGACTATAATAATACATTTGAGTGATGACGGACTAAAGTGGGATGGACATAATACATAAAGAATCAACAAAGAGATTTGGCCACTTGATAATAATGTATTTAGAACCAATCAAAAGAATTAATAGTAGATAGACTTCAAAGGAAATTAAAATATTCAACTAAGGGAGATAAGGATAATTTGAATTTGAGGAAGCAAAATATATCTTGATTTATCCTATTTAAAGAGACAAAGCTCTTGCAGAAGAACACAAAATACAACATAATCCTATTCAACACAATAATCACACTTCAGTTATAGCATTTGTAGTGCAATATGAATTCTGGATTCTAATCTCCTAACTTTTTGTTGTGTAATGATTTTCCTACCAACCCATTTTGTAGTTAAAAAAACTCATTCTTTTATATATGCATTCCCGTTTTGTTACATCTTTATTTTTAACTATTCATTTAAGTGCAACTTTTTTAAAGCTAATTAACCAACATATGAATTGAGCAAGGTCCTATACACAGTAGGCAATACAACCCCATAAATCCTTATGCCTTTTAATCTACACTCTCAATTTTTTTTTACTATTTTTCTAATATAAACTTTTAAAAATTAAGCTATATTTATTTCTAACTAAAAGGGTGTTTGGCTAAACTTATTTAAAATGTTTTATAAGCTCTAACATCTTATAAGTTGTTAGATCTTTTTCTTAAAAATTAATTTTTAAAGTGTTTGGATAAAATAAAATGAAGCTTATAAAATGTTAGTAATGACAATTTTGTAATTAATATTATTAAAATTAAGAAAGTTTATTAAGATTTTAAAAATAAGTTAAGAACTCTTTTTTCTTTTTTTTAATGGAGTTTATATTATAAGCTCATAACATCTTATTTAAGAAGTTTATAAGCTCTTTTTCAAAAAAAATTACCACACATATTTTGAGAAGCTTATATGCTCACTCAGACACTCTCTAAATCATATGTAATCAATTTAATGTATTTATAGAGCTAGGTACCCTGCCCCCAAATAATTAAGAATTTTTGTGGTTCCTAATTCCTAACTTGTTGCAAAATGAAGGCCAAATCCTCCATGAAACTTACGTATGCCTAAAACAACAATAAATTTATGTTTAAGAGCAATGAGATTTGTAAAGAAAATATTAAGAACAATAATTAAATAGCTGCTAAAATCTTTGATACATTTGCTTTGATACATTTGCACTCCTATTCTCAAACTTGCCTAGTTCTCCTAGTATCCAAATACGTTGCTTTTAAAAGAAACTATATTGATCGGGATTCACTTGTGCATGTGTTGGATCAATAAATAAACTTATTCAAGCATATAATTCACGTGCAATACTTTATGATTGCGATTGTAATTCCATTGAATTTGCTTATGGAACTTGGCTGCAAGCATCAAATCAGAAAGCAATAATTCAGAATTGGAGAGAGGCAACTCTGATATGCGTTACTGGAAGAAAGTTCACTAGAAATTGGATAAGAGAAGGACTGGATGAGTATCAATGGAATGATGTAATCATGGAAAAATATCAAGGCATGGCAAAACATTGCACTAAACATGGCAAGATCATGGGTTAAATTGGGGAAAGTGGGTCGGTTACAAAAGAAGGAAATAAACTATCAGTAGAGGAATATGGAGATTCTAATGTGCTAATCATCTCTGATCCCAAAGGGTGTCATACAGAGGATGGTTAAACAATTTGGAAATGGATGAGTTTAATAGGCTAAGCCTATTAGAAAATGATAAGTTGGACTTTGGGCCCAAAAATGTTCAAATGACAGGTGCTGATTTCCAAGCCCATAAAGAGAAATGAGTACTCTAAGTTGAAATTATCGTGGGCTTGGGAACTCACAGAGAATTCAAGTCCTAAAAGACTCAGCTAAGTCTAAGAAAACCAATATTATATTTTTGATGGAGCCAATGGTTGACAAAGGTAAAATAGAAAAGGTAAAGGTAGAGCTGGGTTTTCAAGGTCTATTTGTGATTGATAGTATACGTAATGGAGAAGAATTGGCTATGATATGGAGAAAGCAAGGTATGGCAAACCTTATTGGTTATTCTAGGAACCATATTGATATAGAAGTTCATGTCGACGACATAGAAATATGGCATTTAATAAATTTTTATAGTTTTTTGGAGAGAACTCATTGCAGAAAGCATAAGCATTATTATGTAATCTTAAAGATAGATTGCCCCTTCATTAGTGCTGCATTGGAGGTTTTAATGATCTTCTCTATCTAGCAGAAGAGTGGGGGTGATGTCCTTACCCTTTTTGGATCTTTAAGGGATTTTCTAGCAGCAATTGATTATGTGGCCTTTGAGATTTAAGGCTCTATGGATATACCTTTACAAGGGAAAGAGGTAGAGGAACAAATTAGTGGGCAAAGAAGAAACTTGATTGTATGTTAGTTTCTCAATTATGGTTTAATTTTTTCAAAGAAGCAAATGTGCTCAATTTAAAATCGGCAGGATCAGATCATAACCTTATCTTTCTTCAACTTTACCAGAATAAAGTTTGAACAAAAACTAAACAATTTTAATTTGAGAATAATGGTTGAGAATTGATAAATGCCATGAGGTAGTTGCAAATAAATAGATAAAGAGTAATGGATTCCCAATTTAATAGAGATTGAAAGAGTGTGGCTGAGACATTTCCTTCTGGGGCAATAAATATGTGATTAGATTTTAAGAACGAATTCAGCATTGTAAGTCCAGAATGAAAAATTTGAAATATCAACAAAATCCAGATTCAGTTGGGTAGTTTTTGACCATACAGAGGGAGTGCCTATTGGTTCTTTAACAACATTATAACTTTTGGAAATAGAGAGCTAAACAATTTTAGGTCCAAGAGAGAGGCACAAACTCAAGGTTTTTCCATGCTATAGCTATGTATTGGCAAAAAGTGTAATACTATTACACAACTCCATGATTCTCAAGGGAATTGGAGGAAGTGGGATGATGGTTTGGGAATAATCATTCATGATTAGTTTGAGGATTTGTTCACATTGCAATCCTATTTAGACTTTTCGATGCTAGAATATGTTCATAGAAAAATTACAGACCAATAAAACAATGAATTATTAGAGGAGTTCAGGCTAGAAGAAGTAAAGAAGGTGATTTTTTCTATGTATCCAGATAAATCGCCAAGGTCGGATGGAATGAATCCAACTTTTTTTAGAAATTTTGGCATTTTATTGGAGAAGATGTCACAGTGGAGTGTTTGGTGATTTTGCATAATTATTGTCTTCCAACAAGTTTAAATGACACACTAATCACCTTAATTCCTTAAAAAACAAAGTTCAAAGGTTATCACAGAGTAGAGGCCTATAGCCTTATGCAATGTCTTCTATAAGATCATCTCAAACATGATTACTAATAGGCTAATGCGTCTTCTGCATTTGATCATTTTAAAGTGTCAAAGTGTTTTTGCCTCGGCTCGCCTTATCACGGATAATGTTCCAATAGAATTTGAGACTTTACATTACCTCAAAAGGAAATCTCAAGGGAAAACTGGGATAGCATCTCTAAAGATAGATATGAGTAAGGCACACAATAGCATGGAATGGAGTTTTTTGAGCCAGATAATGGAGAGATTGGGATTTGATCAATGATTTGTTAAGTTGATTGTGATGTGTGTTGTTTCTGTCAGTTACAAGATAGTTCATGATGGCCATGAAATGTGCTAATTTATCTGAGTTGGGGACTATGACAAGGAGATCCATTATCTCCTTACCTCTTCATATTGTGTGTAGAAGGATTATCGTCGATGCTCAAAACTAAGGAAGAATAGGGTAGATTACACAGATGCAGAATTGCTCGAGGTGGCTCGCCTATTACTCATTTATTTTTGGATAATGATCAATTGTTGTTTTTTAGAGCCTCAGTGGAGAAATGTGAAGTGATTAAAGATTGTCTTAAGGCTTATGAAACTGTCTTAGGCCAAATTATAAATTTCCAGAAGTTCTCAATTTTCTTCAACTCAAACATAGGAAAAGCTATCAAAACTGAATAATATGGAAGACTAAATGTTTTGTTGATGGAGGATCATATTTTATACCTTGGCCTTCCTTCTTTAATTGGGTGAAGGAAGAAAGACATCTTTAAATTTGTGAAGGAGAAGGTCTAGAGTCAACTTCAAGGTTGGACAAAAAAATGCTATCTAGAGTGGGAAATGAGATTTTCCTGAAGACGGTAACTCAATCAATTCCTAACTATGCTATGAGAGTGTTTCTCTTTCCAAAAGATCTATGTGATGATTTGGAAAAAATGATGAATACTTTTTGGTGGTAAATAATTGAGCAAATGTAAATAGTTGTTTAGGGATTAGGTCTAAAATATTTGTGAAGTAATCACCTAATTCATACATGCAAAAAGGAATGAAAATTTTCATGATTTTCCAGAAATAAAGAAGGAAAGTTTATGTTAGAACTTCACATTGCAACTTGTAATGAAGAAAGAGTTCTTAAGGGAAGATATCTACTGGATCAATCTCCAAAATAATTGTCTAATTCATGCCTAGAATGAAGGAAGGAAAATTTGTATGATGTTCCAGCAACAGGTAAAGAAAGTTGATGTTGAAACTTCAATATGGCAACCTGCAATCAAAGAAGGAATGTTACCATTAGAGATTTACATAGCAAAATGACCAAAAGTAATTCCATATATTTAAAGAAGAAAGGAAAAAGGAATGATGCCTTTTTATATGACAACTTGAAGTCAAGAAAGTAAAGTTATTCTTGAAATTTTATATGGCAACATGACGTATCAAGAAGATGCAAAAGATCTTGAATAAACTTCGTCCATTTAAAGGAGAAAAGATATATGTAAGAACCAACTTAAGCCATTTTCTAATAATTAGAACCCTGAAGCTTTTAATCTAAAAATTGCTTCCATTGGTCCATTTTGTTAGGCTCTTTTTGACAAGGAGCTAGTTGCTTATAGTTGTTGATTTATCTTCATTTGAGATAAGAAAATAATCAATTGCTTTTCGTAATCTTAACCTGAAATTAAATCCTATACATTAAGCCTTACCTCGGCTCACCAATTAATATTAGCAGAACCAATTCAAGTTTTGGTCAATTGAAAATATTGCTGTTTCTTGTTTTTCAAATAAACTACTCATGCATGCACTTGCCAATCAAACCTTAGCTAGCATGCTTAATTTTCTTTTTTCTTTTCTTTTTTTGTATCTTTTTTTTCCTTTGTTAAGGTAACAATGGTAAGTGAAAACATATCCAAAATTCTAGTTAATAATGGTTTCATAAAGTTTTATTGGCTCTTTAAAGAAGTAGTACAAAATTATTATGTTGCCCATAGAAGATTGTGGCACAATAGAATATAATAATAATAATAATAATAATAATAATAAGGATTTGCTTGATAGGTTATTTAATGCTAATATATTTTTTAAATTTGATTTGAAATCTGGTTATTTTTCAGATTTAAATAGCTAAAAAGGATAAGTTTAAAACAACATTTAACGTTTCTTTTGGTCAATATGAATGGAACGTAATCCCCTTTGGATTGAAAAATGCCCCCTTAGAATTTCAAAAAATTATGAATGATATTTTTAATCCTTATAGCCACTTTATAATTGTTTATTTGGATGATATTTTGGGTTTTTCTAATACAATTGAAAATCATTTTAAACATATTCATATATTTAAACAAGCTATTATTAATAATGGTCTTGTTATAACCAAACCTAAAATGGTTTTATTTCAAACTAAAATTAATCTTTTTGGTCATTATATTGAAAAAGGAAAAATTATTCCTATAAATAGAAGTATTGAATTCGCTTCTAAGTTTCTCGATAAGATAACTGATTAAACACAATTACAAATTTTTTTGGGTAGTTTAAATTATATCTCTCCACATTATAAAAATCTTGCACAAGATGCTGCTATTTTATATGATGGACTAAAAAAGGCCTTTAAGCCTTGGAGTGATAGTCATACACAAGTTGTTCTTACTGTTAAAGAGAAAGGTAAAAAATTACCTTGTTTAATGCTTTCTAATCCTAATTGGGATAAAGTGATAGAAACAAATGCTTCTGATATAGGATATGGTGGTATACTTAAACAAATTGATCCTAATAATAAAAAAGAGATTCTTGTTAGGTTTTGCTCTGATAAAAGGAATGGTAGCCAACAAAATTATGCTACAATAGCTAAAGAAATATTTGCTATTGTTAAATGTGTGCTTAAATTTTAAGATGATTTATATAATCAGTTTTTTATAATTAAAAATGATTGTCAAGCAGCTCAATTTGTGTTTAATAAGGACTTTAAACGCAATGTTTCAAAACAAATCTTTGCAAAGTGTCAAGCTTATTTGGCTACTTTTGATTTTAAAATTGTTTATAAAAGGGAATTGATAACAGTCTCCCAAATTTTCTTACCCGTGAATTTTTACAGGAATGATACATCACAATAAACGTGGTGGTCACAATCCCTACTCTAATAGAGGAGGAAGAAATGCAGGTATGCCAAGGATGCCATTAATATAACATGGCAGATAGAAGCTAATAGCTTTACCAGTCTCTCAGACATCCCCTCTTTGCATAATTTCTGCAATTCAAACAAAACAAAGAAAGTTCTCATAGAACTCCTGGTTCTGATGAACTAGAAGAATCTAATAGATCTTCTACCAATACTAGCTAGTCTCAAAAGCTTGAAGGATCTAATAGACCTTCTTTTATATAAGTTGCATCAAATGCTGCTTCTCCAGTTGATGAGGATTCTCTCACAACATTTGAACAAAAACAGTACAAGGATTTAATAATGATCCTTGATCATGAGGATCTCAGATGGAGAGATGATCCTTGGATTATAATCTAATGTTACCTTGATACAACATCATATGCTGCAGGATCTTATAAGCCCAGATCCTACTTTGAAAATATTTTAATAACTACTGGTTCTTGTGAGATTTCACATTTTTCCAAAGCTCACATGACAAATCCATTTTTAATTTTAATAAAATTATAATTAAAAAACTTATTCCTATTGAGGAATGGGGAATTTCCTCATTAAAAGAAAAGGAGTTTTTTTATTAGGGATAGCAAGATAACTTATAAATTTAATTTTTGGGATTATATCCAAGCTTTTCAAAATGTCTTTTTATATGAAAATTCAAGAAAAAAAACATACTTGGTTTATAAAAGTTTGCCCTAATGTTTTCAAAAATCATACACCAAATTGGTTTTTCAATTGGTGGAAATTTTATGGTCCAAATCATCATATCCTTCCAGACCAATTTCGTCAGGCTTTTGATCAATGGAACAAATATTCTTCTAAACTTATGGAGGCAGAAGCAGAAAACCAAATGGTTGAGAACAAAGCTGCAATTTTCTTCTTTATTGAATTCTCAATCCCCCAGATTTGGAAATGGGTTCTAGAAGTTGGTGTCACTAAGGATAATATCCCATGCTTATATTGTTCCTTTTTCATAAAATGGTGGAATAAAATGCTTTAGACGGACAAAGAAAAAGGCTAAATGGAAGGTCAAGAAACCTTAAATAATGTTGTTGAGGTTACTCAAGTTTATAGGGAAAAAATGGAAAAAGATAAAAAGAAAGAAGCTTCGTCAAATCTTGGAAAAGCTTCAGAAAAAATTAAAACGCGCAAAGGAAAATTGCCTAAGGCAGATTTATTAAAAGAAGTCCTTAATATGGTTCAAGAGGAACTTAAGGACCAATTTACTGAAGAAGAAAATGATGAATCTTCAAGTGATGCAGGTTATACAGTTTCTATGGCTACCTTTTCAAAATCAAGAACATGAGAGAATCAATTCGATTTTTTGGCAGGTGAATCACAGGACCTAGAGGACAATATTCCTTCGATACATGATATTGATAAAATCCTGGCATCCCTTAGACAAGGAGGAGTAGATAATTAAATTTTTTTTATTGTTATCAAATAAGCCAAAAACAATAATAAACTATTCACACCTTTTACTGTTCAGATTCAAAAATTTTGAAATCCGCACAGTGTTTTACTTTTTACTATTCAAATTCAAAATGTTTGAAATCTGCATAGTATCTTCTTCTTCTTTTAAATAGGTCAGATTTTAGAATTAGAGCAAGCTTCTTGAAGTTAGGTTTTACTCCCTTCTTTCTCCATATCCCTCTCTGTAAAATTTTTACTTTTGAATATTTATTGGTATATTGAAAACAAAAGCTGATTAAAGCTTTTATATCTCTGGTGTTCTATTAAGGTTAGTTTAATTTCATCTTTTAAATTATTTATTTTATATCCTAGCCTAACAAAAGGTTAAGGAGTTATGTGTTAAATAAGCATGAGTTAAATACTTCCTATATTATCATGGTCATTTTAGAATAGAACTGTGTTGAAGGATTTAGATTTATTAAATGAGTTATCTAGACAAGTTTTGAGGCTTAATGGCACTCCAAATATGTTTGTCTTTGGACTACCCTTCATTTACCCTTGTTGGCTGGGTTGGCATCTATAGATTTTTGAGTATTGATTTAGGCATATTTGGTGGGTTAGTTAAATTTAGATAAATGAATTCCTGTTTACTAGTATTAAGGATAATAATAATAATAATAATAATAGGTTCTTGGTTCTTATTACTATTTCATTTTGCTTTCTCATTTCAAGATTTTGTTTTTAAAACAAACTTCTAGTCAGATTCCAAATAAATATTCTTCTTCATCATTCATTGATTTGCAAAAGTAGGGCTACTAAATATATGATCTTTCTGAAGTCATCACCTAATATATTATAAGTTTAATTGAATAAATACTCACACAATTTAACGATAAATGATAGAAAAATAAATAAATTAACATAATTGACTAAATAAAGTATTTAAAGAAGCAAAATCATTGAATATTCATAATCCAAAAAGTAATGTAACTCAAGCAGACTCTATTCTATATATAAAATACAATTATTTGAATTAATTTCGGGTTGCATTAAGTTCTACGTTTGTTTGACATTGATGATTCACGGTGTTGTCTAATTATTTAGTCTCATAGAAAATTTCTTACCTTTTCTTTTGAATTTTCTACTATTTCGTCGTCCACACTAAAACTCTAGATTTTGATCTAGCATTTTTTTTTATTCTCTTTAACAATAAAACAAAGGAATATAGACATGAACAACAGAGCATGAGTATTTTTCTTTCTTTCTTTCTTTTTTTTTTCTTTTTGCTCCTTTCAATTGTAAGTTACTGTTGTACATCTAATTAATCAATATCAATTCATCAAAAATTTGAGAAGATAAAGTTATAACAAAAAAGAAGTGCTTGCTCGATGATTTGCATATTTTAAATGTAAGCTTCAGTAAACAAATTGTTTTCAAGCATTTTTAATTGATTGCATATATAACCCAAGCAATTATATATTCTGTTGAATTTTATCATTTTATATGAGTATAAACACAAAATTGCGCTTTAATCCTTTAATTTGGCCTATATGTTTCCCCAAAGTGATATTATTTTGGAGAAATACAACCAAACATATCTCCATTTTTCCTTCAAAATACACATTTTTCAATATATACATACATATTATATATATCATATATATTTTATTATTATTCTAATATTAAAAAATTGCTTAATTTCATTTTTACCCCCAAAAATCCAACAAAAAAATATTGATTTGACTATTACAATAAAATATTTATCGCTGAAAACATAAACAAACATACTAAAAAATAACTTTCACATTCTTCAATATTCATTCTCCCAAAATACATATTTTAAACATATAATAAAATAACATAAAAAAACATAACCAAACATCCCCTTCGATTTTTCCTATTAAATCTTGAGGCGTTTGCACTCATTGTAAAATTTAGATTCTAATACCCTAGAGGTCTTGAGCTAGCTGAGTCCTAGAGAATGTGTGGCTAATATATGTTGAAATTAAGAGATTTTTTTGCCCCTCTTCTCTTTTGTGAGAAATGGAATATGATTTGTTAGAAATAGTTATTTATTGTTCTGGTTAGCCATTGATATTGATAGTAAAGCGATCAAGAGAGGGTAAATTGATCATTCAAGAGAATAATAAGAGATTTTTTTTTTTAGTTCAAAATACTTTTAAAAATTTGATAAAGAACTAGTTTTAATAATATAAAAGGATAATAAGCAAAATATAAAAAAACAATAAATAAAATAAACATGAGGGTTTACAATGGTTCAATAAATCTACATCCACTATCTAAGGTATAATTTTAGAATTTTTAATTTGTAATATTATTAAAAATTTAAAAAACAATACAATAGATAATAAGAGATAATTTTGATCACAATTTTGATTCTAGACTGTATTTTGCTTCCTTTTCCCGTGAGAATTAAAGCCATTAAATTGAATGAATCATAATTCAAGAAGAATAATCCAGGTTTGATCATACAACTATTATAACAAGACAAATGGCTAGTACTAATTAATGCTATCTAATGTGTAGTTGGAAAACTTCACATGCACTATTTACTAGATTTATCGCACTACAACAAAATATACATATCATGACATTTTATGTGGGATATTTTTTTTAAATGTCTCAAAAAAAAAAAAA
>JACGDI010005424.1:739006-752684 GCA_014898725.1 Jacaranda copaia | reverse complement strand
TATATAAATAAAAGTTATTTAAATTTTATAGATAAATTTATATATATGTATATACATATGTCATATATGTATATATATGTATAAAATGAGAATATATGAATTAATGAAAAATGAGAAATATATGAAATAATGGAGAAAGAGAGAAATAAGGAATAAAAAGAAAAGAATGAAAGAAAAGGAAAAAAATGATAATAAAAGGTTATTTAAATTAAATTGAAAATATATTAAATAGTTAAGGACAAATTAATCTTTTCATATTAAAATTATGTTAAATAGGCAACAAATTAGAAGGGGGAGGCAGTATGTATGATTTTTTAGAACGTAGAGAGGTATTTTATATATTTATTTTTTAAGTGAGGTAAATTGCAATGAACCTTTAAAGTAATTATAAAAAAAAAGAAAAGAAAAGAAATAAATAAAAAATCACGAAACCATTATAATTAACTGTAATTTTGATATGGACCCTTATTGTCTCAACAAAGAAAAACGAAAAAAGAAAAAAAACATGTTGAAGTTTGGTGAAAGTACTGAAGCAATTAATGATTTTGTTACCTAAGATGAAAATGGAAGTGGTGGAGCTATTTTGTTGGGCTTGGAGGTTGACAACTTTGATTCTAAATGATCTTTTCCTTCCTTTATTGGGAAAATTAATAACCATTATTGAACTGATCATGAGGGAAGAAGAATAATCCGGGTTTGATTAATTGTACAATCATTGTACCATGCGAACAAGACAAATGGCTATATATTATAAATAAATTAAATGCTATATATAATGTCTAGTTGACAAGCTTAAACCGCACCTCATATGAACTACATATTCACCAGATTTGTGGGAAATGATTAATTTAATTTGTGGATTTCAACGGCACTATATCCTTAGCTGCTAAAAAAAATTGTGGTGGCTTAATTCCATTAACTTATAATTATGTATATATATATGTGTGTGTGTGTGTTTCTGTATGTACATATGCACATTTATAAAATATTAATGTGTTTATATATATATATGTGTGTGTGTGTGTGTGTGTGTGTACATCGTTGTATATCTTCATTTGACATGAAACATTGGACAAATAACAATATTCATATATACAAAGGTTTGACTTCATTTGTTTATCTTGTCAGATGATACAGAGAAGATGATCCGGTCCGTAATTGTCATTCTTGTGGAATTACAAGAAGATGAAATGCTTAACGTATATAAATATGTATATGTTAGAAATTATTTTTTCTTAAATATATTAAAGGCTACCTTTTCATGTTTTGTCTTATACCTTCAATTTTGTTGAAGGGAACGCCAATGCAATTTTTTCATTCCTTTGATTATAATACTCAATTAAAAATTTCTTACAACAAATGGTCATGATACATTTGTTAAAATTTTTTAAAAATATATGGAATCTAATGATAAGCACTTCATTTATTATTATAAATTTATCTAAATTTTCTTAATGTTTTTAAAATGATATGACTTTATCTTAAATTTATAAAATAACTTACAATGTAAAGAGCAAAATATAAAATTAAAAAAAAAAAATGCTTGTCTATTTGATAAGATTATATTTCATGGGGGTTTTGATGTAATATAGAAGCTTGCTCCAATGGACTTGACAAGGGATCAAGCTTAGGGTTATTGTAGAGATGCAGGGCAAGTTCTGCAACCAAAGTAACCAAGTAAGACTTGTTGAGGTGGCCATCAGTGAAAACCTGTCTATGCTTAAATTAGAATAAGCTTGATGAAAGGGAAAAATAGCAAAGTTAGAGCCAAAGTGTGTGTCAAAGTAAACCTACAAATTTTGCTAACCGAGGATATTTATAGCATTTACATTGGCTTGGCAAAGGGGCGGTCGAAATGACCATTTACTCCTTATAGTCTAGCTAGATTTAACTTGTTCATAGAAATCTTGGAGATTTTTCTAGAGGTTAGTCAATCACTATTTTGCTGGTTGGAAATATGCGGTGATGACTGTCGACGATACATTTAATATTGATCGAATGTTGGTTCAACTGCATTTTATGCGAAGACAACTACATGAATGTGAATAAAAAATATATTAAATATGGCTGCAATTGGCGAAAAAAATTAATTGACCTAAGGGGGTTGAGATAGTTGAACGTTTCTTCCTTTGGTGGCGTTTGCACCATAGAAGATCGAATTTGCACAATGAACGGCCCCAAAGACGACGAGCTACTTGGGACGTGGGAGAATGGCTAGGGACCCTAGTTTTGGTTAAGCGTGGTCAGCTCTATCCGTGTCGCTATTCATGACCTTTATAACAATTTCATTGTTTATCGGTTAAAGAGAAGAAATTTAAGGTACAACTGAAGTTTGAGTGCAAGAGGAAAGATGGTACAGAAATTCAAAAAGAAGAATGCAAAGAATTCTACGAAACCAAATAAAAGGAGAGTATCTTTTATATATAAAAAATAATAAAAAATAAAAAAATTAATGCAACCCAAAATTTATATTTAAATATCCAAAATTAAAAAGGTTTTTGTGTTGCATTTAACTGTAATTTTGATCTTCTCAAACTTACCTTTACGTTATGATTAGTATAAGGATTTTAGGGAGGAAAGGAAAAGAAAATGTTTAACGACGATAATTTTGAATGTTTGGTTGACAAGGAAAATAGTAAGAAAAGAAAATTTGAAGAAAAACATGATAGCATTGAAGAAAATTCAGCTTTGTTTGGCTATGTTTCCTCGAAAAAATATTGTTTTGAGGAAACATAACCAAACATATTTTTATTTTCCCTTCAAAATGCACATTTTTCAATATATATACATGTATATTATATATATTTTTATTATTATTCTAATATTAAAAAAAAATACTCCATTCCATTTTTACCCAAAAAATCTAACAAAAAAAGCATTGATTTGACTGCTACAATAAGAAAATGTATCCTAAAAAACATAAACAAATGTACTAAAAAATAACTTACATATTCTCCAATAATTCATTCTCCCAAAGCATATGATAAAATCAAATAAAAAACATAATCAAACACTACCTTCATTTTCCTCTCAAAATGGTGAGAAAAATGAGAGAAAAGCTTATATGGCTCTCTCTTCTTTAACACCTTCATTTCTTTCTTTTTGTTTTCCTTAAACAACCAAATAAATTTGAGATTTCATATTTCTCAAATTTTATTTTCCTTTTTCCTGGGAATTTTTCTTTCTCTAACAATCCTTAGACCAAAACGAAGTGTTATTATCTTAACAAAGAAAACAGAAAATAACAATAACAAAGAGATGTCATGCTAATATTTAATATCAGGTGCATTCCCCTAGTGATTATCAAATTCAACGATGTATGAGGATTTTATTTGAAAACCAGAAATGAGATTTTTATTCGGTCAAAACTTGAATTGGTTCAGCTGATATAAATTGATGAGTCCGGGCGAGGCTTAATCCAATTCTTCTTATTGAATCCTGATTGATTTTCCTTCTTTGTTTTACTCTTTTCAGTGTTTATTACTCCTCCGATGATTTCCTACAAATTTTTCAGCCTCTGATTTTTTATTAGGGAAAATTTCCCCGTCTTTCTAACTGGAAATGGGCCTGATGAGGGCTCAGCAGTCAGCACTTGTTTCCTCTTGCACTATTGTAGACTCAATGTCTAATGGCTTGCTTAGCCATGGCCTTAACCAATATAAAAGCCGATGGATCAGCCCTTCTGGCCTTGAAATCCCGACTTACTATAGACCCTTCTCATATTCTGTCGAAAAACTGGTCTGATTCTACCTCTGTCTGCAGCTGGATTGGAGTTACTTGTGGTGAACGGCCCCAAAGGGCGACGGCATTAGACATATTTTCCCCTGCCTAAAACAAAGCATGACCAATAGATATTTCCAAAACCTGGCCGTATGGGCAAAATCTAAGTCACATAAAGAGGGAGTGGAAGCGTGGGAGCCGCCAAAATAAAAAAATTTTGGGAGCGGGAGCATTTTAAAGTGCATTTAAATAATAATAATTAAATATTTTATATTTATGTATATAATATATTATTCCTATAGAATATGATCAAAGAAAAAAAAATGTAAATACTGATGTAATTAGATAAATTAAGGAGTCAAAAGACTCAATGTTATCTTATCAAAATATTCAATTGATAGATTTTTTTTCATTTGTTCACTATCAATAAGCAAATGACTAATTGATCAAATCTAACCCCATATAAACACCTATTTCTATGTACTAGACTAATATGATACACATTGAATTCATGAATTGCACTAGCTATCTAGAAGACAAAAACAAAAGAAACATGTCTGAAAATTCTAAAAAAAAAAAAAAAATAGAAACCAAAATCTTACCATTGATAACTCAAATGTTAATTAAAAATTTGAGCAACAAAAAAAGAAATCCTAAATTAGAAGATAAAAATCCCATTATTCATGAATAAGAAATAATTTCCACTAACAAATCGCTTACAAGTTTTTATCTTACCATCTAATAAAAAAATTCAAAATTATTGCAAAGAAAATAACACTAATTTCATACATGACTCATGAGTGCCAAATGAATTAAAAAATCAAGAAAAAGATATCAAAGAGTTGTTGTCATCTTTTCAATTGGAGTTTGATTTTAAAGGATTTGAATTTTGAGTCTTGAGAATTTCATTTCTAAAAATTATAAGTTGAAAGAGGTAATGTTTTTGATTTTTAAAACTCAAGGGTTTTGATTTAAATTGGGGTTGAGCATGAGGGGCACTTTTTTTATATCTATTTTATGTATAATATAATTTAACATAAATATTTATATTTTAATTAAAAATAAATAAATAAATAAATGAGTAAGATTTAGTGTTATTTAATAAAATAAAGCACGAACTAGTAATAAATAGAGCACAACTTTTTTAAATCAAAATTTAGTAAATTTTAAATCTTATCCTTTAAAAATTAAGTTCGCATATTAATGAAGCTTAAGTCACGAATTAAGAAATTTTAAGTTGCCTTAGAATGGTGCTCCCACTCTTAATTCACCATATTGCAATCGGAATGCTAGAGCGGCCGTAGGGGAAGGAGGATTATGTGACTAAAGCATGATAAGAATTCTTGTACAAGCATACAAGACTTCTTAGAAACCATAATTTTGTAGTTTCATTGTCTATTCCTCAATATTAATTTTACTCTCGGCTCAAATTAGTGTAGTTTTCTTCATATTTTCTTCATATTCACTCTTCTTGTTATTATAACTTTTTCTTCTCGTTACTCTTTATATTTTCTTCTTCTTGTTGCTCTTCTTTTATTTTCTTCTCTGTATCTTTGTAAGTACTTCTTCTTTAAATATTATATTTTCCTATTCTTGTCTTTATAACTCCTTCATGTCCTTCTTCATGTGTTCTTCTTCTTCTTTAAGTTGCTACTTTTTCATCCTTTGTATGAGTACTTCTTGTTCTTCTCTATGTTTTCTTTTTCTCCTCTTTATGTCTTCCTCCTTTCTTGTTTACATATATTTTTCTTCTTGTCCTTATTACTTCATGTTCTTCTTTAGTTTTTCTTCATCTCTTTCAACTACTTGATCTTCTTCTTTGTACATTTTCTTCTTATTCTGTTCATATCATTTTCTTGTTCTTCTTTATATTTTTTTCTTCTTCCCTTTGTAACTACTTGTTCTTCATATTTTCTTCTTTTCTCTTAAACTAATTTCTTCTACAGTTATATTTTCTTCTTTCTCCTTTCAACTTGTTCTTGTTCTTCGATAGGTGAAATACCTGAAGAACTTGGTAACCTCCAGAACTTGAAGGAGTTACTCGTGGGAGATAACTCTCTCAGAGGCTCTATAACTTGGACTATCTTCAGCATTTCCACACTTCAATACATTAACATTGCAAACTGTAACCTTACTGGAGCCCTCCCTCCAAATATGTGCACTCATTCTTCCCAACTTCAAAAGGTCTATTTCCATATGAACGAGTTAACTGGTGTGAGCTCCTGGAAAGGATTGGTGAATGCTCAGCCCTTGAGATTGTATCATTATCTTACAGCAACATATCTGGAGTAATCCCGAGAGGGGTTGGTAACTTAACCATGCTGCGGATGTTTTATGTTGGCTACAACTTGATAGGTATAGTATGTCTTAACTAAATTCTGTGCAACAACACTATTTATGGCATAGATGACTTTTTCCTTTGTCTTTTATTATAACTCTATGAATCCAAGAATCTATTCTTAATTATAATGAGTTACATATGTTCTCAAACTGAGAGCTTCAAAATTTTGTAGGCACAATCCCTGTAAGAGATCAGCAATCTTCCTAATTTGGAAATTCTTTACTTGTCAGTTAACAGCTTGAGGGTTTGTACTCCAACAGGAGTCTACAACATGAGGGTTTATACTCCAACAGGAGTCTACAACATGTCAACTCTACGATTGATTTCGATTGCAGCTAATTTTCTTTCAGGCTACCTTCCACCCAATTTTGGTTATGGGTTACCCACGAGTTATCTACAGCGATTATATCTTCAGTGGAGAAATTCCTTGTTCTATCTCGAATTCTTCTAAACTCACTATGGTAAACTTTGCTGCAAATAATTTCAGCGGACTGGCTCCCAATTCCCTTGGGGAGTTGACTTTCCTGGAAGAATTAGACTTGTCTGAAAACAACTTTGTGATTGAATCTTCGGAGTTAAGCTTCATCACTTCATTGACATACTGTAGATCTTGACAAAGTTAAGCTTGGGTAATAATCCTTTCGATGGCATTCTTCCCGTTTTTGTTGGGTATCTTTCCACTTCTCTTCTATATTTTTACTGTTACGATTGTAGTCTTCATGGTAGCATCCATATGAGTTTGGAAATCTTACCGAATTTGCTCATTTTAAGTCTATATGACAATCAGTTGACAGGATCAATTCCCAATAACCTAGTAAATTTGCAAAATCTTCAAGGATTAGCTCTTTTTCAAAACAAAATAAGTGGGACTATTTTGTTGTAATTGGCACAATTGTAGCGTAATTACTTGTTTAATTAACTTTGGATGGATGCCAATTATGGTTGAAATCCAAAGATAATTGTGGTGGTACAATAGAAGAAGAGAATTGGTTAAAATGTTAGATGTTGAGTTGTCCCACATGAGAAACTTAAGATAGTGGAGACTTGCTTGTGCATTATAAAATCAAGTGAAGGAGTTGAAAGGTTATTCCAACCCTTTACTTGTCCCACATTGGCTTTATAAACTAGTGTGGACTAGTTTATATTGAATTCAAATAAAAATACATGATAAAATATTCTTTAGGGGGTTCATATACATGGACCACATGAGTGCGCTGCCGCCCAGCTTGGCTTCGGTTCTGGGCACGGGCATTAGGACAAATATCTTAGTCTCAGTCTTATCTTTTAAACTTAAGTAGGCTTATCGAATAAAGGGATTGACTGAGTCATACTCGTTGGAGATTTAGCCAGATGCTTTTATACTTAACCAGGTTTATCGGATAAAGGGATTGATTGAGTCATACCCATTGGAGATTTAGCCGGATGCTTAGGGATAATGCTGATATGGATTAGGTTTTTCCTTTTGGTCAAAACCCTAATCAACTTTTTTAGCCGTCAAACCCTAGCTAATATTAGGCCTGGCCGTCGGCCTATCTCTCGTTACCAGCCCTAATCCTCCCTTATAAATAGACTGCTTTGGGCAAACTTGAAGACACACCGAATGCCACAGAAGTAGTACCTTCTCTGCTTTACGTTTTTCTTCTCTCCCGCTGATTATCCTGTTGCTCTGTAGCCTTCTCATATTTCCACCTTTTTGCATTCTTATATTCAGAATATACATATATCCATATACTAGTTTTTCCTATATTTTGGTGTTTTTGGTTGTCTGATTCTGAATTTGGCGACTGTGTACTACTCAAAGTGAATGAAATAGAGTACACCTGATCGTTTTGGACCATCTCATCCTGGAAGGAGCTGTGTTGTACCTATTGCACTGGTGAGTCAAGGTGCTCATTTCTTCAAGGTAAACAGAATTTCTCTGTGATTTGGTCATCCGATTAATTTTGTTACTATATAGAATCTTTAATATAAGTTTACTTTAAAAATCAGTATTTATATTATATAAAACTGACAGCATGTTTTATTATTTTATTGCCTCAGCTGATATATGAATTTTGGCTTTTTTTTTGGACTCGTATCTAGTTATTTATATGAAATTCTGATTTATCTTGAATTTGATGTATATTTCTTATCATGCATGTTACATGTTTAATTCTGATAATGCATGCTGTATGTTTAATTTTGATATTGCATGCTTTATTTGGATTTCATATTGATAAAACGCATATATCACCTCAATCATGATTATTTGTTTAATTTCAGATAATCTGATTTGCAATATTTAATTATTACGTTGCTTGTTGGTATATTCTGTGTTCAACAATCTTAAAGAAATAATTTTTTTGTGTATCTTTATCTGCTGGAATTCTTATTAGATATCCTGTCTAGGAATCGTCCGTGATATTTCTGATTAAATATCCTGTTTAGGAATTCATCCTAGATATTTTGCTTTAGGTTTAATTTTGAAATCAATCATGGCTGCAAATTCTAGTGCTATTGGTGAAGTTGTGTCAACAAAAGTTGACCTTTCTGGCCTTCTGGAAAAGTTCTCATTTGGGGGAATAGATTACTTTGACACCTACTTCCTAGTAGCTCATTTGACTACAATCTGAGTGCTTATAGCACTAGTTTCCATATATGATTATCCTATTCATCAGATGGATGTGGAAATAGCATTTCTATATGGTGATCTTGAGGAAGAAATCTATATAGATCAGCGAGAGGGATTTGCAGCATCTGGAAATGAGTGGAAAGTTTGCAAACTTGTTAAATCACTCTATAGTTTGAAACAAGCACCTAAACAATGGCATGAAAAGTTTGACAAAACTATATTATCATTTGGCTTCAGAATTAACAATAGTGACAAGTGCGTCTACTGTAAAGTTGAAGGTGATAACTGTATTATGTTATGCCTATATGTAGATGACATTTTTTTAATAGATTCCAACACTGAGATTGTCGATGAGACTAGGTGATTCTTAAAGAAGAAGTTTGAAATGAAAGATATGGGTATTGCAAGTATGATTCTTGGACTTAAGTTGACTCGTTCAACTAAGGGTATAGCAATTTCTCAAACTCATTATGTTGAGAAGATAATTAAGAAATATGGCTATAAACAAAGTAGAATTGCTAAAACACCATATGATCCTTCAGTGGCTCTCTTTAAGAATGAAACTGGTGTACCAGTATCTCAATTGAGGTATTCTCAAATAATTGGTAGCTTGCAATATCTTGCAAACGAGTTAAGACCAGATATCTCATTTGCAGTCTCTAAGCTTGCTAGATATACAAGTTGTCCCAATCAAACGCATTGGGAGGCTTATATAGGGTACTTCAGTATCTAAAGGGCTTAGCTTCACTAACCTTGCACTACAAGAGATTTCCTGTAGTGCTGGAAGTATATACAGTAATGCCAAAGTAATTGGTGTACAGGGTATGTATTTACCTTGGGTGGGGGCGCTATTTCTTAGACGTTTACCAAACAAACTTTGGTAACTCGGTCTACTTTTGATGCTGAGTTATGCACTTTGGACACTATTGGGACAGAGGCAGAATAGCTATATGGGTTGATGGTACTATTGCCTATGGTGGCCAAACCTCCTTCGAAAATTGCTGTACATTATGATAACCAAACCAAAATAGCAAAGATTAGAAGTTCAAAGTTCAATCAAAAGATCAAAAAACATATCCAAGTTATACTGTAGTCTATAAAAGAGTTAGTGTCTGAAAGGGACTTGTTTCGCAAGTTTTCTACATTTTATGGAGCCCCATGGATTCTCTGATGGACTTACACAATAAGATCTCAACATGAAGAAAAGTTTGAAATCTTTTACAAAAATAAAATTTCTTATTCAGAAGAGTTTGTATTTGTTGGAGGAATAAATTTGAATTCTTCCATGAAGAAAGTGTTTATTCTAAGAAAAAGATTATTTATCTTACTCCAACTACCAACAAAGAGGATAATCCTCAAACAAAGGTAGGATAGAACTTTAAGGAAACCATGTCTAATCTCTTTAGAGAAGATGCATTGAAACTCTTCGAAGAATTATTTGGCAAGGACAAGGGGGAGGAGAAAATGGATAATGAAGATGATGATCCCTTCGGTGGACCTATGTCCCAAGATCGTTATGAGGACGATGCAAACAAAGTCATGATTGACCTCACAACCCATCTGGGAGAATGCTCTTAAAAAAAGGACCTCCTTACTACTTTTGTTAAGAATCTCAATCCTTAAAGGCAAAATTTATTATACCTTAAACGCATTGTATTATTGTTCTTTTATTTGGACCTCTAAATTAGTTTATTTGATATAATTTATTGAGTCCGCTTGAGAGTCCTCCCTCAATAAAAAGGTGTATTAAATAGACTAGAAGCGGAGTTAGTTTTAGAAGTTTCAAAAATATTTGAGCTTTATGTACACAAGTCATCTTAGTTGTCTACCCGTTTATGTAAGTTTTCTACTTTATAAAATATATTAGTTTTTAAAATTTATTCTGCACACTCTTTAATTTTGTCATAATCTCTATTTACCTGACTTATAGTCAGCATAATTCTTATATCCTAGTACCATATTGGTATCAGAGCCACATTAATTAAGAACTTATCAGTCTATTAGGTCTTATAGACTAGATTTAGGATAAAAGTATTTTGTTTATTATTTGAAACAGGGAAATCTATAAGTCACATAGTGCTAAATAGTAAGGCTCATTTAGGTAGAACGCTAATCAAGGGCACGAGAGACACATAACTCATTAACAATGATAGCAATTAAATTATGGACAAATTATTCTAATTGCATCTCAAAGATCCTCTAGATCTGAGAAGGAAGAAACTTCTTAGGCATATAGTTCAAAAATGAATGAAGAGATTATTATCTCTAAAAACTTTAAGAAAAATCTCCAACACTAGAGATGCTTAAATATAAACCTAATCATGTATATGAAATCAGATCTTTCAAGTTCATATCTGACTATGTTGTTAAAACAGTCGAATAAAGAATCTCCTTAAAAGAAGGATACAAGACAATATATTTGTTGTCCAAACACCTTATTGAGGCTCATTGAAAGAAATATCACTATTTGCATATCAGGTTGGTCCAAATTGGGCTTCAACCATTGACTAAAAGAGGGCTTAATACAACCACTTTAATAATGCTATGTGATCAATGTAATAATAAATTTGAAGATTCCTTAATAGGAGTTGTGGATAAATCCTTATGTGAAGGACCAATTCACTTCAAGTGCTCTCTAGATTTCTTTGTGGCTATCCACGACATAAATGTGCTTGATGCATTGGTATTAAATACCAGAACCCATTGTTATGACATGGACGATGCTACTAGCCATGTCTTTTTGGTATATAAAGTTCATTGCAAAGTAATGAACAATATTATTCCTAAATTAAGGATAAATCCAGAGTGTATAAGCTCCAAAAGGGGATAAACAACTCTCTTCATTACAAATTGTGCTAAAAGCAATTTGGCTATCCCCAAAATCATTTCATGGGACCAAGTTAAACTTCCAAATTCTTGGATGATGGAAAGTATTGTTGTGCCTGAAAAGGTGGAATCCAGACATGTGAAGCAAATTATCCATTATGTGGATGGAGATGTGGAAATTAAATTTTTAAATAATAAAAGGTCATGCTTAGTATACAAATATATTTATGAAGTGTCATTTTTTCC
The DNA here is from genome assembly GCA_014898725.1 of Jacaranda copaia. Taxonomy (NCBI): domain Eukaryota; kingdom Viridiplantae; phylum Streptophyta; class Magnoliopsida; order Lamiales; family Bignoniaceae; genus Jacaranda; species Jacaranda copaia. The sequence goes on along the minus strand of JACGDI010005424.1, from coordinate 740,940 downwards.
TCATTAATTGATTTTTTCTTATTTAATTTTAATTCAGCTATTATTTTCTATGAGTCTAATTTGAATAAATTTAATTTAATTGTAATTTACTATACAACCATATGTGTTGAATGTGATAGTAATAGTCTCATTAGATGGTGATATAATTCAATTGCTTGATTTTAATTTAATTTCTATTTTCTATAAGTCAATTAAATATGTTAGTAGAAGGATAAATTAATTATGTAATTACATTTGCTAATTAGAAAGTTTTGATTTAATTACTTTTGAATAATTATTATTTTCTATATGTTTAATTAAAAATACACTTAATTTGAAATAAATTTAATAAATACAACATATATATTTGGTATATTCATATGTGAAGTGGAAAGACTTGATTTAATTAATTACAATAATTATTTGTGTATGTCTAATTAAAAATAAATTTAATTTGGTTGTAATTACCATTAAACTATATGTTTAAACATGATAATTTTAATATATGTAATTATATTTGCTAAGTAAAAAACTTATTTAATTAATTTTTATGTAATCATTATTTTGTATAGTTCTAATTGAAATTATATTTAATTTGTAACAAATTTAATAAATACAATATATATACGTTTGATGTATATACATTATTTAAGATAAAATTTTTGATTTAATTAATTATAATTATTATTTTTGATAAGTTTAAATATAATGTATAGAAATTTGACATATATATAAATATATTATTTAAGTTGAAAGACCTGATTTAATTAATTAATTATAGTTGTTATTTTCTATGAGTCTAATTAAAAATAAACTCATTTTAGTTGTAATTACCATTTGATATATATATATATATATACACACACATTTGTTAAAATGAAAGACTTGATTTAATTAATTAGGATTATTATTTTATATAAGTCTAAATACAATGTATATACATTTGATGCATATACATTATTTAAGTTGAAAGACTTGATTTAATAAATTATAGTTATTATTTTCTATGAGTGTAATTAAAAATGAACTTAATTTCATTGTAATTACTATTAAATCGCATGTATTAAATGTGATAATTTTATTAGATAATGATATTTTTGTCGTCATATATAAAGGGAAGAAACCACTACACCGATTCATACTTTTATGGAGTAGTCTACAGTGCAACCTTGATTGTTCATACCTTATGTGAGGAATGTATAAATGTACTTAATCTAAGTCATTTGATTTAAAATGTGAAATCATAACCTTTCATTTTAATAATCAGTTGGTAATATAATAAGTACATTTAATTTGTTTCCTATACGACTAGTTGGTGGTTGATTCTAATCATATATTAGTGGTTTATGGTACTAAAAAAGTGACTACCCAATAATAAAATTTTATTATTAAAAATATTTAATTCAACCAAATGAAAAAATCACATTTTTGGTCCCACAATATAACTGTGTATACAATGTTAGTTCTAAACTTATGGTGTTAAATATGTTTAGTCCAAATTTTATTATTTTTTAGACAATTATGGTCTTCCATCCAATTTTTCATTAAAATCTTGATGGACAGTGTTATCTATTTATGAAAAAAAATTCCTAAAATTTGATCTACTTATGAAAAAACCACAAAATATAAAATATCCACTTAACCATCGTTAAAAAAATTAAAAACATAAAAAAACTAAAAATTAAATGCCACAAAAATCCTTCACAAAAAATATTTTATTAAAATAATATATATTTACATATATGTAGATATACATGTCTATATTATATATATAAATAAATACATATATAAATATATATATACAAACCCAATCAACCACCCAAATTCAACTGCCATGGCTGGTAGTTGCCTGACCAAGTGGCCTAATCTGGACATGGCGAGTTGGCTGGCCAGGGCTTGCCTGTATCAGCTAACAGGAAAGGAGGCTAGTTAAGACGTTGAGAGTTGTGGGGCAA
>JACGDI010005424.1:667172-738993 GCA_014898725.1 Jacaranda copaia | reverse complement strand
GGAGAATAGGAAGATGACCCTTTTTTTGTCTTTTTGTTTTTTCAATTTTTAACTTATTTATTTTAATTAATTTATTAATTTAATCAAATTATTATAAGTACGTTTACATTTTTATTATTATTAAGTAGTAATTCAAATTAATTATTTTTTTATTTAAATTTATTAAATTATATTTTCCAAAATGATTAAAATTATTAAATTATGCTGTTAGGATGAAAGTTTTTGATTTTCTATTTATTCTTAATTTGTTTGTTTTATTTAATAAATAAAGATAATTATATTTAACTATATTATTTTAGATATATTTATTATTTTAAATTATAAAATATATAATTCAAAATTATGAAATTATGTTATCTAATATAATAGATTTTTTTTTGAAAAAATATCTTTTTATTATTTTTCTAAAACATTTTCCAAGCACTTTACATACTAAAATTTTAAAATGCAAACCAAAAACTTCTTGTAGAATTAAGATAACCTATTGTAAAAAGATATATGTCATGTAATTTAATGACACCTCACATGAAGTAAATACTAGCGTACCTCATTGTAGACACATCCTACTTTTATAAGTAGTATAGATACATATAGATTAATAAAATACAACAAAAGAAGCAAATATTACAAAAAAATGTATTAAATGATATATTAGAGTGCCACAATTTTTTAAAAAATTTGGCATGCCAACACCCTATAAAAATTGCATGTAATAACAATAAAAATGCCAAAAAGTTTCTTAAATGACATGATAATATACAAAAAAGAAATACAATAAATAACATATTAAAATACCACAAAATTTTTTTTTAATATATTTATTAACATGTCACATAAAATATAGTAATGATATACTAAATGGTCATCAAAAGATTTTTTTAAATGACTTATTAATATGTCACAAAACATTACATTATTAGAAGCTAAAAAAAGGTTTGGTTTAAATTTAATTATAAGAAAATTATTATAATTATTAGAAGCTAGAAAAATGATAGCAAACTTTTTTCAACGTTCAAATGGAAGTACTCAAGACTTTTGAGATTGAGATTTCATGTGTTGGCATTTAAAACAAAACAATTAGGGAATAAAATTATTGAAGAAATAATTGAACTGGAGACTTTGTTTTCCCACCCAAAACAGTTAAAGGATTGTAAACCTTATATTAATTAACCAGTGTAAAATATTGGATTTGGCAAATTACAAACAATAGTATATATGAAGGACATATTCACATCATCAACTCTAATGATAGAGGAAGAAAGTAATCTATTTTTGAAGTGAAGTTGATAAGTTAACGACCCGACATCTATAAATTGCCAACCTGACCTAGAAAATGGGCTCATGGTAACTCATCTAAAGTATTAATCAAAAGGACACGCATCATCATCAGCGCAAGTATGATAGTACCATAGGATAAAAGGTCATGGTACAACCCTTATAAATGAACTATCGATCCTAAGTTACGTGGCGGCATTGCAAGTTAACAAGATGTGTCCTTGAACTTACAGTACATAGTCTTCCCCTATAAATACCCCTGTAGCTCTATTTAGAAAGGGACTTTTGGTTTATTGATTGGACCTCAGCATATCTGCACATCTATTTGCAATGACTGACTGTTATAAATGAAATATTGTTTTCCTTCTATGGTTTAGTGCCTATTTCATAAATTTATTGTTGATTTTGTTTTGTGTAACATCAGTTGGCGCTACCTGTGGGAACTAAAACCAAGAGGTGAGTTATAACAAGATAACACATTTGGAAAACATGCAAGAACATGAAAATCAAGATGAAAATGTGCTCATATCTTCCCTGGAGGTATGGCATACCATGCACACTGCACACCCCAAAAATGTAGAAAATATGGCAAAAGGAACACCAATATCTAAGGACTATCAATTGATGGAGGAATAGTTGCAGATGATGGATGAATCTTTTGCACAAAAATTAACCTCCAAACCAAAGGAAGAACCAAGACCTCCATGGAGGAAGTTATTCCCAGAAGATTGGAGCTGAACATAAGTGACCAAAGGAGAAACCAAGAATCGCCACTACAAGACAAGACCCAAGAAAGTTTGCTAGAGGAGGTTCAAAGTAAAACTCCAAAAGAATATGAAACTGGAAGAATAGACAGGTCTATGAAACACTTAGCATCTGAGGAATATGTTAAGGAAAGCCATCAAAGGGAAGAGTTTGAACTACTTACTCAAAAGTGGAAAGAGGCAAAGAGGCAAGCTGCTCAAGTTCCCACTCTGCAAAAGAGAGGATCACCTTTTGCATATATATACTAGCAAAAACTATACCCTATAATTTCAAAGTCCCAAACTTGCTAAAGTATGATGGGAATTCCAATCCCCAAGAGCTCCTAACCACCTTTGAACACATAATGCAGCTTTATAGGCTATTAGATGCCCTTAATTGTAGGGTCTTCATCACTACCTTATATGGAAAGGCTCAAGAGTGGTTCACTGCTTTACCACCTAGAACACTTATGTCATATGAATAGTTATACTGAAAGTTTCTATACTACTTTGCCAGCAAGAAAAAGGCTAAAAGATCAGTCACTTACCTATTCACCATAAGGTAAGGTGAAAAAGAGTCACTTCGAACCTTCATGAATCGGTTTAACAATGAAACCTTAGAAGTGTAAGATTTGAACATAAAAATGATGACCAATATCCTTATTCATGGATTAAGGAAGGGACCCTTTGCTTTAACTCTAGCAAGAATGCCCCCAAGGGACTTACAAGAACTTATGGGGATAGCCCATCAATATGTGTAAGAAGAAGAATGAATCACACTAAGGACAAAAAATGAGGTTGAAAAGACCAAAAAGATCATAGGGGATCGCAATCTAGAAAAGACCGCCGAAAATCTCCTACCTAACCTATGTTCAGCCAGTACACTCTATTGAGGGTGCCTAGAGCCCAAGCAATGCTAGCTATCACACCAAGCAACATGTTACATTAGCTGAAGAAATAGTGAGACATACCAAACAAAAGAAATTCTAGTAGGTATTGCATTCTCCACAGAGATAAAGGCCATGATATGAAAGAATGCACGCACCTCAAGGATGAGATTGAAAAGCTCATACAGCAAGAATAATTGAAAGAATTTATAGATAGGAGTGTGAAAGGTCAAACATACGAAAAGGGGAACTAAAGGTCCAATAATCAATAAAAACACCAAGCTAGACATAAAAAAATGTTTAAAAAGGGCAATAAACCTAACATAGAACATTAGGGAGATAATGCGCCCAAAAAATGGAGAAATTAACATAATCTTAGGGAAATCCATAGAGGAGGCTTAAGAAATTTCAAGAAGAGATATGCTAGGAACATGTGACCTCATATACTATAAATTAAAAAAAGCTTAAGTAAAATCACATTTGACGATACATATCTCCAAGATGTATGTGCACTGCAAGATGACCCAATGGTTATGACATTGGACATAGCCAACTATGTAGTGTAGAAAATTTTGGTGGACAATGGAAGCTCTACAGACATAATCTTTCTTAATACACTGCGCAAAATAGGGTTAGGGGTAGCAACCATACAACTTACCCATACCCCCTTGAGAAATTTTGGCAGTTTTGAAATCACACTTATTAGAACCATTGACCTACCAACCTCAATGGGAGAGGATCCTAGAAGAAGAACTATCATGATCAAATATTAGTTGTGAATACTTTATTCTCCTATAATGTTATTCCAGGAAGACTTAGGTTGAATTTATTCTAAGTTGTGGTATCAACCTACCACCTTAAAATGAAATTCTTGACCCCCGTTGGAATTAGAAAAGTGAGATGTAACCCAAAAATGGCACAAATATGTTACAACATCTCGACCTAAGAGGTTATTAAAGAACATCCTATCAAGAAAATAGTGGAGGTGCTGATGAAGCTTCATAATGAACTATCGAATGATGAATGATCAAAAAGATGGAAGAAGAATGGTAGGATGGAGCCATATGCATTTAAGAGCATTGAACTTATACTAGGAAACTCGGAGAAGACAACACAAATAGAGATACGGATGAATAAACAAATAGAAGTATTGACTATAGAGTTTTTGAGAAAAAACTCTGACGTCTTTGCATGGAGCTCGGCCAACTTTGAAGGAATCAACCCAGAGGTCATATTTCATTCTCTCAATATGGACCCAGAAGCAAAACCCATGAGATAAAAGAAAAAGAGTTTTGGAGTTGAGAGAAATAAAATTATTAAGAAAAGATGAACAAACTTTTAGCTATGGGGTATGCGGTAAAGGTCCAATATTCATAATGGCTATCCAACGTGGTCATCATACCAAAACCATGAGGGAAATGGCGAATGTGCACTAATTTTATGGACCTCAACAAAGATTACCCTAAAGACTTGTACCTTTCATGAAGGATAGACCTCACGGTAGACTCTACCTCTAAAGCTGTGATGTTGAGTATGATGGATGTATATCAAGGTTACTACTAGATTTTCATGGCTGAGCACAATATGGATAAAACAATATTTATAGTTGAGAAGGGAGTTTATTGCAATAAGGTCATGTCATGTGGCTTAAAAAATGTGGGAGTAACATATTAACGATTGGTGAACAAAATGTTCAAGAATCAAATTAGGAAGACAATGGAGGTATATGTCATTGACATGTTAGTGAAGCGCTTAAAGGAAAAAGATCACCTAGGACACTTGAAAGAGGCTTTTGAGATCATGAGAAGATATAAATTGAAGCCAAATCCTACCAAGTGTACCTTTGGTGTGAAAGGAGGAAAATTTCTGGGTTATATGGTTGCACAAAGAGGAATAGAGGCAAATCCAAAAAAAATAAGTGCGATATTGGAAATGTGATCCCCAACAATAATTAAGGAGCTACAACAGTTGACGGGAAGGATAGCTTCACTTAATCCCTTCATATCAAGGTCGGTGGATAGAGGTCTTCCCTTGTTCAAAATTCTGAAAAATGTCAAAATTTTGAATGGACGAAAGAGTGTGACAAAGCCTTTCATGAACCTAAAACATACTTTACCATGCCCCTTCTGGTGTCAAAACCAAGAAAAGGAGAGTCGTTGTGGCTGTACCTAGAAACCTCCTAGATAGCCCTAAGTTCAATGTTGGTCAAAGTCGAAGGGAATGAGCACTAGCCAGTGTACTTTGTTAGTAGAATGTTGCAAGAAGCTAAAAAAAATTATATGGGCATAGAAAAATTGGCTCTTGCCTTGGTGACCATAGCAAAAAAGCTTCAACCTTACTTTCAATCACATACCATCAAGGTCATAACAAACAATAAGTTAAAAGAAACTTTAAGAAGGCCAAAAACCTCTGGGCGAATGGTGAAATAGGCAGTTGAATTAAGCGAGTTCGACATTGAATTCATAACTTGAATAGCTATCAAAGCCCAAGTTTTAGCGAACTTCATAATTTAATCAGAGAGTAAAGAAGTGGTAGTAGCACAAATTGCCCCACCTAAGATGTGGATGCTCCAATAATGAGGCATAGTATGAAGCACTGATAGGAGGTAAAAATGGCATTAGAAAGAAAGATCTTGTACTTAATTGTCTACTTTGATTCTGAGCTAGTAGTGCTCCAAGTTACTAGAAAGTATGAAGCTAAAGAGCAAACCATGAAAAAATATTTGGCTATTGTGAAAACTTTGATGTCAAAATTTCATAAGTTAGAGCTCTACCAGATACTAAGAGGTGAAAATCAAATAACTAATGTTTTATCAAAATTCGCCAACATGACCTCCGGAGTTCACTCTAGACAAGTCATGATACTGGTATCTAATAGCACAAAAATTGATGATCAAGTTGAGAACATGAGTGAGTAGATCATGACAGTGGACGAATGGAAAGTGAATGGCATATCTTTCAAACAAAACTCTACCCATTAATAGGATGGAAGCTAAGAAAATAGAAATGAAAGCATTCTGATTTGAGATTCAAGATGAAGAATTATATCGAAAAAGGATAGTTGGTCTATTAGTGAGATGTTTAGATAAAGAGCAAGCCGAATACATGATAAAGAAAGTCCATGAGGGGAGTCATTCAAGAGAAAGGTCATTAGCACAAAAAATCCTGAGGCAAGGACACTTTTGGCCAACCATGGTTCAAGACTCTATTGAATTTGCAAGAAAATATAAACCATGTTAACTACATGCAGCCTCATACATGCACCAGGTACCATAATGCAACCAATCAGGGCGGCCTACCCATTTGATCAATGGGTGTTGGACATTCTTAGATCTTTTCCAATACCCAAATGTCAAAAGAAATTCATCATTGTGGGGATCGAGTATTTCACAAAGTGGGTAGAGGTAGAACTGTTTATCACAATCTCAAAGAAGGAGATCATGAACTTTATTTGGAAGAATATTGTATGTTGATTCAGGCTACCTAGAACACTTATCTCTAATAATGGAAAGCAATTCCAAGGAAAAAAGCATAATGGCTTGGTGTGAGGAGATGAACATAAAATATAATTTTACCTCTGTAGGAAATCCTCAAGCTAACGGGCAAACTAAGGTCACAAACAGGACCATTTTAAATTACTTGAAAGCCAAGTTAGGAGATGCTAAGGGAGCTTGGGTCAAAGAACTACCAGGGGTCCTATGTGCATATAGTATCATCCCAAGAGTAGCTACTAGAGAAACCCCCTTTTACTTAACATATGGTTCCAAAGATGTGATAAGGAATGCCTATAAACAGAGTTTCACACTATGAGGTGGATAAAAATCAAGAAGAGAGGTCTTTTGACCTCGATATCATTGAAGAAAAAAGAGAAGGCATATCTCAAGGCGAAAGTATATAAACGATTGACGGTGAGCGCATACAATAAAAATGTAAGACCCCAAAGTTTTTAGGTGGGAGATCTGGTGCTCAAGAAAGTAGAAGTATCAAAAAATGTAAGGAAGTTAGATCCTAAGTGGGAAGGTCCTTTTAAGGTGAAACAAATAACCAAAGAAGGAGCATATTGCTTAGAGACAGTGGAAGAAAAAGCTCTGTCTCACCCTTGGCCAATCAAAAACTTGAAAAAATTCTATGCATGAATATTTTGACAAAGGTATGTAAATGAGGCTAGGGTCCTCCATAAAATCCATACCTTTACTAATTAATATGAAGTTTTCCAAAGTTCTCTTCCATTTTACGCTGGCTTTCTTTTAAATCTGAATGAATACACTAAATGTGAAAATAATAACTTGAAAAAGGTATCACCAAATAAACTTCTATGAAAGAGTTAGCTAATCAAAAGCTGTGAAAATAATGACCTAAAGAAGGCTCACCAAATAAACTTCTGCAAAAGAGTTAGCTTATCAAGAACAATGAAAATAACGACCTGAAAAAGGCATAACCAAATAAACTTATGAGAAATAGTTAGCTTATCAAGAGTTGTGAAAATAACAACCTGAAAAAGGCATCACCAAATAAACTTCTGGGAAAGAGTTAGTTTATCAAGAGCTATGAAAATAGCAACTTGGAAAAGGCTTCACTGTACAAACTTTAGTAAGAAGTTAGCTCACCAAGATAGAAAAAAAAAGCGAAGAAAGAAAGAAAGAAAGAAAGAAAGAAAGAAATATGGGAGTCATGAACCAAATTATGAGCTATGGAAACGTACCAATAAGGATTGTGACAGAATTCCTACATAGAATAATGAAGGACCAGTTACGACCTTGAATCTCACGACCTCAATGTAATCACCGCCATTATGTCATATGGTCACGACCTCAAGTGTTAAACCCAAGATAATTGGTAACACGATCAAATATTGGCGCAAAAAGGTTACGACCTTCAAATAATAAATTGAGAGGATGACAACTTGCACGGTTATCACCTCAAAGTTGCAGTCACAACCTACATAGTTATTACCTTTATGTCATGGTCATGACCTAAATGGTCATTACCTCCACGTTAAAAACATCATTAGTCATCTAGGATTGCTCAAAGGACATGATTTCCATGCTGGCTCAAAAAATATCTTCATAATGTTTGAATTCAAAATATTTTAAATGAAAATCCAAGTATGATCCACCACAAACAAGACGAAAAATAAGGTACACGACCTCAAGACAGTTGCAACGAGAACATTTAAGATATAATACCAAGCAAGAAGGATAAAACTATTAAGTTTATGAAGTAATTAAGGGTTAACATAAAGGACATATATGTCATTAAAGCATGTCATGGTTACAAGATTAGACATTATAAAGCAAATATTGGCATGCGACCAAAAAGATATCTCTAAACAAGCTATCTCGACAGTCCAAAATAAAATCTAAGGATAAGAAATTAGATCCCAACTGAAGCAAAAACAACGCTAACTAAACCTGTAGGTCTAGGAGCAAAACAAATACAAACTCTTCTTTCTTAAAGTGGGGTAGCTACATAGCAAGATAATCTTGTAACCTCTTATCATTACACAAATCTAGCTGGCCAAGGTCAAAACCCTTTTTAACTCTACTAAGGTGAACAAGCTGGGCTTTTGCTTTCTCAAATGTTGCAGCACCGTCCTGAGTGGCACAGCTCAGTACAGTATATTCAAACATAGGAGCTGACCAAATCACTTATAGCCTCACGACGAATATTTTTAAGCTGATTCTAAAATTCAATTAATTTATGATAATCATGAAATCTCTCTTGGCAACCCTTTTCATACTGATGTCATTTATTTTACTCCAGAGTATTTTCCATGGATGATAGCTCACTCCGCAAAGACTCAAATTCAGCCCTTAAGGAATTAATCTCCAACTATTACATAGAAACCATCTCATCTTTCTCCTTAAGAGCTAATTCTTTGGAGCTTAGCAAACCCATAGCAGCTTTTCATTTAGATTGCGATCTTCAAACTGAGCTCTTTGTCTTCTCCAAACTCACCTAAGCATATTTGAGTTGTTGGTCAACCTCTACCTTTTGATCTCTCCACACCACATTCTGTAGAGTTATTTGATGAGTAAGGGCATCTATTTGTGTAAAAAGGCAAGGGATTAATATGACAGAGAACATAAAGAAGCTGAAAAAGCTATAAGCACGCCATACCTGCATCATGTTGTAAGCAATTTGTTCCTTCAGACTTAGAAAAAAAAGATCAATAAGAATGGCTTGATCATCTATAGTGATGCTATTGTACAAATCATAAGAATCAGTCCTATTTTTGCATAAGAGAGTGTAGGACGCAATGAGCTTGCTTTAGGATTTAGGATAGTTTGGTGCTTGCGATTGGCACACCTCTCAACTAAATGGACACTCTACTTGTGCACATTCTCTAGGGAAACAGGGTTAGTAGCATGTCCAACAAAATAACGAGCTCAACAAAAAGTAGCCACAGTATTGCTAGATCACTTCTTAGCACTCGATGGATCCTCTCGAGCCTTACTATAACCCTCTGACACTTTAGATTTCCCTATATCCCTCTCGCTTCAAGCTCACTTCCGAATAGATAGCTCAAGAAAAGCAGTCGAACCCTCACTAACCACTCTAATGGAGTCAAAGTCATCAGTTTGAATAATTTGTGATAAAACCTGGGTGGGATCTATACTTGGTGAACCTCCAGCAGTCATTGGGATAGCTAACATAAGTAAGGAAGCAAGAGGTGTGCTGGATGACCTTACTACGTGGGCCAGAGTTTGACCACCAAGCTAGACTTGAAGGCTGGTTGTTGGAGACTTTTCCTTATTTTTTTGCGAAGCCTCTACATCGACCTGAAGTTGTCGTGCCATGCTGGCCATAAGTGCTGCTCCCAAATCCATATGTTAACACCCAAATAAATGTGTGGAATTTAATAACAAGAAAATAAAGAATAATAATTACCCAAAGAATTTTGAGGACATATAGGAGCGGGGGTTAGATCTACTAGTTTTAATGCTTCTTCAATAAGAAGAATGGGGAGCTCAAGGTGCTAATCTAGCGAAACCCTCAATAAACATCTCATCCTAGGATGGATCCTCAAAGGTTGGAAAATTCAGCCTATTCATTTGCCAAGCATGGGGCACATTCCAAGGATTATAGAAAGGTGCCTCAACGTAAAACCACTTGTGTTTCCAAGAACTAACAGGAGAGAGCATTTTACAAAAAAATCAAACATTAGGTTAGGCAGTGATATAATAAAAACCTCAAGTGCCTAACCTAGTCGAGAAGATCACGTGAAATAAATTTCAAAAGTTCACAAACAAGGGTTTGAGATTGAAACACTTCATAATTATTACAAAACCTAGCATGTTCATGATAGAATTAGGAACTAATTATGTAGGACACACTCCCAAATGGCATATGATATATAACTATAGGTTCGGCTATGGGGAAGTGAAGACCTGCTTCTAAATAAGGAACATGAAAAGCTAAATAATTAGGTAGGGGATCGTCTATGGTTTGACCTACCCTAAGAGTTATTATCTTATAACTAAAAGGAACAAAAATTTATCTACGAAAGTTAGCTATTAATTTATCAAAAAGTTTCGACATGACAGCGACAAGGTCATGGGAATTTTGATCTCGAGTGGTTGTGCTAGGAGCACTCCCCTTATTAGATCGTGCGATCGAGGTCATCTTATTAAACATGAGAACTATGAGTTCACTAAGATTTGATGAACTAGATGAAGTATTGTTGTCACTTAAAGAACAAGTAGAAGTATGATACAAGACATAAGAGGATAAAAGGTTACCTTGATCCACACAAAGGTAAGGAGAACCCTCAAAGTTTTAGTGAATTGTGGTTAATAGAGGAGCCAAGGGACCACCAATTATTTATAAAGAAATCGCTTCAAGATGCATGCCCAATAAATGGCCCAGATCAGATCTAAAAAGAAAATCTAGTGGTTGACATCAAATTACTCTTCAGGTAACATACATTAATGAAATCAGCATTAATGAAAGTGATGCGATAAAATAGACAATGGGGCACACTGCTCAACCTAAAGACTTCAATCTTTCAAATCTAAAGGTGTGTCCTAATAGACATGAAGAAGTGGGAGAGGTAATGATGGCGGAAGAAAGTAATCTATTTTTAAAATGAAGTTGATAAGTTAACGACCCGACATCTATAAATTGTTGACCTGACCTAGAAAATGGGCTCATGGTAACTCTTCTGAAGCACTAATCAAAAGGACATGTGTCATTATTAGCACAAGCATGATAGTACTACAGGATGAAAGGTCATGGTACGACCCTTGTAAATGAATTGTCTATCCTAAGACACATGGTGGCATTACAAGCTAATAAGGCGTGTCCTTGAACTTACAGTACATAGTCTTCCCTTATAAATACCCCTATAACTCTATTTAGAAAAGAACTTTTGGTTTATTGATTGGACCTTAGCATATTTGCATGTTTATTTGTAACGACCCAATGTTATAAATGAAATCTTGTTTTCCTTCTATGGTTTAGTGCCTATTTCATAAATTTATTGTTGATTTTGTTTTGTGCAACAGTAAATTCATTTCTAAACTATTTTCTAAAGATTGCTAAAAGCAAGTAAATAAATATACACATATGAAAATTGTTGTTGAAATTGTGATCAAAATTCATTGATAGCTTTCATATCTCAAGAGACTGTGATTAAATAAATCTTAAGAGAGGTGACTTTTCCTACGTTAGATGAGTTTCTTGATGCATTTTTTGATGTGAGGTGTGACTCCCAATACCTCTTTTATAGGCACAAATTAGATTTTTTGTGACTTGAAGTTTCAGTCTTCTTTTGGCGTTGAATACCACTTAAGATGAGTTTAATTTACTTAAGGGCCATATTTAAACACATTTGGCCCAATTAGATAATCCAAAATAAATAAAAAATTTCTAATTCATTTTGAATTGGCCCATTTTATAAAGTCCAAGTTTATTATGGACTTAAGTTTGTATGGGCTATCAAATAGTAATGAAAAAATTATTTTTTTGGTCTCATAGTTTAATTGTGTGTATAATGTTAGTCATGAGCTTGTGACATTCAATACATTTGATCCAAATTTCATAACTTTTTTAACACTTTTGGTCCTCCCAATTTTCCATTAAAATTTGGATGGAAACTATTATCTATATATAAAAACCATCTGAATTTTTATATATTTATGAAATGACCCACAAAATATAACATTTAGTCCATACAAAAAAATAAAAAATAATGAAATATTAGAATTAAATACTACAAAAACTCTACAAAAAAAGTATTTTAAAATAAATATATATTTATACATATGTGGATATAATACACTTTTATATTATGTATATATATTTGAACACACATATATGTGTGTGTATGTATTATATGACTACATACATACATATATATATTATACCCACCTCCAACCCACACAAATTAGTGTAAATTGAAAATAAATTACAAGTGGATTATAGCACATCATATATTCTTTTTGGTTTTGTAATATATTATTATATAATATTTATATATTTAAGCACTCATGGTACTTATCAATAGGATCGAGGGCCGAACCTAACATCTTAAGTCCCATAATGCTTGCTGACATAAAAGTAATATTCAATTAAATTAACATTCTAATTTAATCTATGAAATTCAAACTCAAATTCATCTAAGAAATCAAGACAATGATCAATGAAACTCTAAACCCAATACCAACAGAAAGTTTTTATTACATTAGGGTGGAGTAAGAGAGAACCTAGTAGACTAATCATAGCACTATATTTCCAATAATAAATATATTTCTATTTTATTTAAATAATTTTGGGATGGGTCAATTCCTAGGAGTTAATAAATGTCATTAGCCAAGTAAATATGTACTTGCAAAGCTTATCAAGAATTCGTCCTTCTGTACATATTTTGTTGATTTGCTCATAACTTTCTTTCTAGATACCCAATTGGCTTGATTCTTGTGGCATTAGAAAGTCAAGAAAGAGTACTAGAACTTTTATGTTAGTCTAAATTGGCTAATATGAGAGAGAAAAATCAAGTTCAAGTGACAATAGTGGTGCAAAAATAGATATCCAATTTTTAGGCAATTTTTCGATGTGATACTTGATTGTATTTAAGCTCTAACTTTTACTACGTACCTTGGAATACGGTGATTCAAAATCCAAAAAATCTATGTGATAGATTTGTAATTTATCTATTGAAATATTTTTCAAATTCAATTGGGAACTAAGAGAAAAATGCACTATGATATTCTCATAAAAAACAAATGGGCATTTTCTATAGAAGATTTCTAACATGGCACACCAACATATTTCAAAAATAAAATAAAAATTTTTGGTTCTAATATTATTGAAAAATTGAAATTAATTTTATAAAAATTAATAAATTAATATACTTCAATTATCATGGGTAGCAAATCCCTCAAATTCAAGATAGTGATCTAGCTAGTCGAGCATTGGGGCAGTTATACTTGAAGATTTTTAAAACAATAATTATAGGATCTGAGACTTTAAAATTTTATAGTAATACTTAAAACACAATAATGTTTCATAATAAAAATGTTCAATTAAAAAAAATTTCATTTCAATGGGTAAATAAATTTTTAAAAAGAAACTATTTATACTTTCCATACTCAATCTGGCAGAAAACTTTCAGGATTTTTATAAATTTGAAGAACATTTATTTAAATGAGAAATTTTACAATTATGTTCTAAACACATTGAATATTTGACATAAAAATTTTGAAATAAAATTACCTCAATTCTATCCACGAACTGATATAAAAGTTTTAACTCTTGAATCTGAAAGTCGAAACCTAGCATTAGCAATATCAACTGCACAAATATCACGTACATTAAAAATATAAATGTTACAAAATATAATTTAAATAATGTTTATATTTAATTATAGTTTAAATATGGAATCATATTTACTAAGAAAAGTGAACAAAAGTTGAGAGTATTGAGATTTCCTAGTGATCCTTTTCTTTGCCCTACTGTTTGGGATTTCTTCAAAGAAGAGTAATGAGTTGATGCTTTCTAAGGAAAATATTTTTTTTGGAAAATTTGAATAATTGAATGTGTATTTTAGAGTAGAATAAGTGATTTGAATGTGATATGGAGAAGGAGACCTAATAAATTAGAAGTCCTACAAGGATTAGAATTGCAGAAAATTTTATCTTTATCCACATATTAGCTTGTACATTATTTATTTCATCTTATTTTTTTTAGTAAAAATCTAAAGTAATTCTAATAAATTAGATTTAATTATTTCTAAATAATTTATTAATCTCAATTCATTTTTGTTTATAGTAATAAGAAAAATATAGAACACTACACAAATTGACGTAAAACATTTTAAGCCTAGAATCTAAAAATTGAAACCTAGTAACAACAACTATTAAACTAGTATATATCATATGCATACAAAATAAAAATGCTAAGACATATAATTTAATCATAATTTATGTTTAGATCATAGTTTAAATATAGAATCATACCTATGAAGAAGGGCAAATCACAACTGAGAATATTGAGATTTTCTGACAATCCTTTACTTGCCAACCATTTTGGAATTTCATCAAGGGAGAAAAATGGATTGAGGGTTTCCTAGGAAAATATATTTTTAAAAATTTGAAAGCTTGAATTTATACTGCAGCGAGGAAGAAGTGGTTTGAATATGACATGTGAAAAGAGGCTTAATAAATTAGATGTTTTGTGACACCCTACTCAGGATAACCTCAAGCTAAGATATCAAAAACAATTCAATCTTAAATCTGAACCAGTAATACCAACAATAGACCCATAAGATTTCTTTCAAATGTTATTATACCGTAAGCAATGAAAATTTTATCTTAACCATTACTACAAAACATTAGTATTCATGCTAAAGTTTAACTCTTAGACATTCAACAAAATATATGTATGACAACCTCAAGGTAGTCTTATCAACCCTGACATATCTCAACATCTCTAAGTTCACATATAACATTCTGATAACCCATATATACATGAGGACGCCTAGTCTATTACAAAAGAAGCATCTTTTTCTTCCCAGATTAGAAATTTTCATTCCTATTCAACCCTATCTACAAAATTAAGGGAAACGGGGATAAGTCCAATGGACTTAGTGAGGGATAATATATAAAGCAGTAATAGAAACCTATCAAGGAGAGAGAGCATCTTAATAGATTTAAAATTCAACAAATAATTCAAGTACAGTTACGATTCAAGCAAGAATGATAACATCCAACAGGAAACTCTTATGCTTTATTACTTTAAGAACATATCCTAATCAAGCAAGAAATGAGTGTGGGAAAGCAAACCTTCATAACATATGAATTCTATCAAAATGAGTCAAGACATGCATATCAATTCACCTCATACCAGTCAAACAAGTACTTTCAAAGTGTAACAACTTGGCATACAATTGGCATGCCCATATAGACTGTATGACATACTACAAATACCTAAGCAGACTACTTAGTGTACCACTGATATCTAAGCAAGCTGCTTAGTGTATCGTGTACACCCAAGCGGACTACAAGGCATGTCTCATGTATCCCAGCATTCTGTATAGGATTAGCATTTGGCCCAAGCAGTATCTCCACTCAAGCACAACAAGTACAATAGGTACCAATCAAGTAATTGAATTTGCCAATGAGGTAAGATATGAATAACTAATAGGTACAATCAAGTCAACAAGCTAAATAATTGGATACAAATGAGCAAGTACGCCGATAAGGCATCTGATAACAATTCAAGATAGAAACAAGTACCAAATAGTGACAAGTACTGCTCGATACAAGATTGATCAAGACAAATGGAAGTTCTGAGCACTAGAATAAACAAGTACGACTCAACAAAGTGAACCAAGGACAATCCCTCATAGGGGTATACAAATCATGTAACTGATTACAAACATGTACACAATCAAGTACATGTTTCAATATAACGAGTAAGTATCATTCAAATAATTGCAAGCATGTACAACAAGCAAGTTAACCCTCATAAGGGTTATGCCACAATAATATATAGGTTTCAAAAGGCCAAAATGGCAATTCACTAGTCCTCAAGACCCACCTCTTGTCAACAAACCAAAAGAGCATAATTATAGTCAAAATCTATGTTTGACTCCTAATACGTTACTATCATGCTTATAATAATCCAAATCCCTAATTATACTATTAACATGATAGTTAAATGCTTAAATAGCACTATCGTCCCAATAATGGCTAATAAAACTAGTATCATCCAAATAAGTCTCGATTTTCATATCTATTTTATTTGTTAAAATACTCTAGTCCTTACTTACACAATCTCTCATAATATTAACCCAAAATCACAATAATTGCTAAATTCTTCATAATTATCCTCAACACTATCATTTAAGTCATATTATTCACAAATCAAGATTTAATTGCTTATTAAACTCATTAAACCTAATTTGGCATATAGAACAACATATCCAGGGACCACAATTATAATATTCCAGCTATGCATGGTCCTAATATACATATAATCCATGATAAACTCATTCTTGCTAAGGTACGAGGTCCAAACAATTCAATATGACATGTATATATATGACCAAATCCTTTATAATTATTTTACCATGAATCACCCAATCAAGACCTTAGATTCAACAATCGAGACCACCATTACAATTACCACATCAAGGAGCAAATTTGCCTCAACTCCACTGCCAGAGTAACCCAAAGTCACCACCAAAATGCTCCCCTTGAGCTCTTGAGTCCAATGGCACTATCAGATTCAAGTTCCACAACTAAGAACATGGTTAACTAAGCCCAACAGCTTCAAGTGGATTTCCTCACCACCACGCTCTGATCACCATTTTTTATTTTTCCACTGCACCACTCACCCATGCAAGGCTATTTCTAGCTTCTCCGCATTGAGAGTTTCCAGAATCTCTGCTCAAAACCAATTTTTTGTTGTAGCTCAGCCATGCTTGTCAAGGTCTACTACTGCCAACTTTTCAACCCACCATTTTTGGTGACCCGCCACTAGTTCTACAGTGCATGTAGGGTGTGAGTGTAGCTGGTAGTGAGGGAAAAAGGTTTATTAGTTTGGTTTGGAGAAAAGGTGGCCGTTGGATGGAGATCACCGGAGGAGATAGTGCTAGTCGTAGGTGAAGAAAGTGAAGAGAGAAATGGGTTCAATCTACAATTCGCCAAGTTTTATAAACTAAGGTTTTTTTTATTTTTAGATATACCCCAAAGAGTTTCAAATATTTTCAATTGAGTCCTACTAGTTATTTAGAATTATAATTGAACCCTAGTTGACTTAGGGCTTTCCATGCAAATCCCACATTTCCCCAATTTAGTGCAATTAAGTCCTCTATAATTACAAATTATAAATTGACCACGAAAATTCTAAAAATAATTATTAAGTAAAATTCATAAAAATAAAAATAATGGCGATAAATATAGTACAAATTAAGAAAATCCTAGGGGTGTTGCATGTTCCATGTTGAAAATTATACCATCTTCTACTTATTTGCTTGTTTGTTATTATTTTTATCTCTTTTTTGTTTTCAACTTTGATTAGGTATAGAAAATAATTCTACTAAATGAGATCCAACTATTTGTAAATAATTAACTAATCTCAATTAATTAGTTGAAATATGGGACACTGTAAAGGTGATCGTAAATGAGTGATGGACATGTATGGAAAAAGGGAATTGTGGAGGGAAGCATACTTAATTTGTGCGATTTTCATGACTAGAATTGGGACTACCAAATGCATGGCATTGAACTCATTGTTGAAGTTGTTAGTGAACATGCTCATTATGATTAAGGATGTAAATAGATTAGATCATTATTTTTATATTTGTACCTAATTAACTTTTTAAATATTTGGATATCAATATGCATCTAATGGCTATTTATTCAATGATATTCGAATTTGTATCCATCAAATTTGAATTTTTATTGGTCGAATTTGAATATATTCATATTTGATTATAATTATCCAGATGCATTTATATTCAATTAAAATTACTTGTATTCGAATTCAAATATTATTTTTTGAATATTCATATTCAATAATAATTATTTGGATATTTGTTTTCGAATATCCAAGTATGTGAATTTGTTAACCTATAACAAATGCATTTTTTTAATTAATAGAAGAAGCAATACAACTTCATTAAAAAGGAAGCAATCAAACAAATAGCACAATTGCTAATCAATAATTGATATTATAATTGATTATTAGCACTAATTAATATTAATAATTAATGACATTTAACTACATAAATTATAAAGTCAACCAACAATAATTTATGTTGATAAACTTCATTCTCAAATTTTCTTCAATATTATTAGAATTTTAAGTTTATTGTTGTTTATTAATTTTTTTCCTTTTCAATTCTTAATTATAATTTATATATACATATAGGGTTATGATGTTTTTATTAAAAATATAAATAATATATTATGTATAATAATATATTATTTCTAATAAAATACATGAAAAATTAGAGTACATTGTATATGGTAATTTTTTTAAATATTATTTATCAAATATGAATAATAGATAATTAAGTTACAAAGAGTCAAATATTTAATTGATATATTCAATAAATATATATATATATAGTAGATATTAAACATATCGGATATGCATTTTTCATATCTGTATTCCTTTACAATCGAAAGTTTACTAATTGAATATGAATAATATCTGCTTTAAACAAAAGTAGATAATATTTTGTATAAAGGGATATGGATGAAAATAATAAATAAATTTTTAAATATCTATTTATAGCCCTAATTATGATAAATTTTATGAAGCATTACCATTAGACACTACATAAGATTCAGAGTGATTTTATTAAGATTCAATAATTATTTGAGAAGAGTTTTCTAGTGGTTATGAAGCAACTCTAGAAAAAGCTTTGAGAAGCACATATATGCACTTTCGATAAGGAAGTTGTTCATTGTTGTATATAATGAGATAGATGTCGAGCAATATATTCGGTAGGAGATCAAAGTTGAACTTAGTAAAGAAACACAAGTTTTTCTTTTTGCAATACATTAGGACTAACCGTAGGAATTGAAATACATTGATCTATATAAATTGCCCATAATTTAAATATAACTGCTTTATGATGGAATAAGAGGGTGTACCATGTTGATACTTAATATCAACTTATAAGTTATTGAACTCTACACATTTAGTTGATAATCTCATATGCCGTCCCTAGCTAATTATGTCTAGCTAGGAAAATGTTGGTTGATTTGTAAGTTTCCATTACATGTACTTGCAACTAGGGTTATAAATGGATATTTGAAAATTTGTTTACTTCTTCGCATTCATATTCATTTATACAAAATTTACCTACATTCATTTAAAGCAAATATTATCTATATTCGATTAGTAGATATTCGATTATAAATAGATACAGATATGGTAAATGTGTGTCCAATTTGTTTAATATCTACTCAAAATATATATTTATTAAATAATATATTATTTATACTTTTCAATAAGCATCTCGTAATTCATGTATGTTTATATATAAATTATAATTGAAGAATTGGGAAGAAAAAGAATAAATTCAAAAAATTATTGTAATATAGAGAAAACGTTAAAGAATAAAGTTAATCAACATAACTGTTGATGGTTGACTTTATAACTAATATACTTAAATGTCATTATTAATATTAACTAGTACTAATATTCAATTATAAAATCAATTATTAGTTAAAAATTATACTATTTGTTTGATTGCTTTCTTTTTAATGAAATTATATAGTTCCTTTTATTAATTAAAAATATGTATTTGTTGCAGGTTCATATATTTATGTATTTAGATATTAGCAAATAGTTATTTAAATAATTATCATCAAATATGAATATTAAAAAAATAATTCGAATATAGATAAATTTAATCAAATATGGATATATCTAAATAATTATAAACGAATATGAATATATCTAAATTTGATCAATATCCAACGAATACAAATTCAAATATCATTCTTAAATATCCATCAAATTGTATCCATATCCGAATATTTAAAAAGTTAAATAGATACAAATACGAAAATAGTATATCTGATCCGTTTAATATCCGTTTATACCATTACTTACAACTAGCTAGGTTTGTGCATATTCACAAAGTATTTGTGAACATGATAGATATATCATCTTGGAGTGAAAACAAATTCAACCATTATCTAATTAGCCACACAAGAGAGATGGAAAATGAAGTTATTTTAGGAGGTCACTTATTATAAAGTACCACAAGTATCTTTTATTTTTAAAATCAACCTCTACTTGTTTCTCTAAACAACAAACTCCCCATTTTATCACAAATTTTAGACATCAATCCCTACCCATGTAATTTGGCAAAAATACCCTTTAAATATAACAATTTCCTATTATTTTTTCACTTCTTCTCTATCCATACAACCAAACACCTTTTTATCTTCATTCCCAAACACTAAACCCTAACTTCTTCCCTCATTCTTCCAAAAATAGAAAAGAAAGTAGAAGAGAGAAATGAGTAGGACGTGCAACCACACCTTGATGGGGTAAAATTGGAGCTTGACGACGCACCTAACACCACCACAACCACTGCATTTCCTTCTTCTCAGTTTATTTTTTATCATATTTAGGTTATTTTCTTAGTTTATTTTTCTTATTCTCAATTTATTTTTGTCATTTTTAGATTATTTTCTTAGTTTATTTTTGTTTTTCTCAGTTTATTTTCATTATGTTGAAGTTCTCTCCATCTTATAGTTTTTAGAAAATATCAACTAATAGTGAAGGAGGAGTGTTCACTCAAGTCTTATGGAATTGTCGCTAGAAGAACAAGCTCCATAAACTGTCAATTAAGAATAGTACAATTTTAATGGACCTTTAGCTTAATCCCATAAGAACAAGGAGTAAAATCAACCCCGAGCTTTGTAATTTGCAATATGTAGCTCTGCATCAAAGTTTATATGTGATTTTGAGCAATGATGATGATGTCATGAATATGGTCCTACTGCATTGATATTGAAAATAAACATTATTGACGTTTGAGTAAACTAAAAAGACGAACCCAATGGCAATGGAAGAAAGAGCACTGATGTGTTAAGGTAATACTTCTGTAGTACCTAAATTGTACTCCCTTTTCTGAAGTTTTGTATTTGAAGTATTCTACAATTATATTTCATTTATTTGAAACTCTTTTTATACTTGAAGTGTTTTACAATTATAATTCATTATCTAAAATTGTACTGCACTGGTAGTGCTTTATACTTGAAGTGTTATGAAACTGTACTTCATTTATTTGAAACTATACTACAATGTTGAATTATTATTCTTTGAGTATTATACACTTATACTTTATTGCACTTAAAATTGTACTGCATTGGTAAACTCCATGGGATGCATTAGAGGAGGAAATTGGTTCAACAATGCATCCCAAAATGAATGGGCTTTGTTAGCAACTCAATTGATGCATAGAGGCATTGCATATATGAAGAGGGTCAAATGTTCAAGGATGATGAAAAGTTTAGAATTATACTTCAGAATTATGGGGTGGCTACTATGCAATCATTTCAATACAAGAAAAATGATAGCAAAAAAAAACATAGCAATTTATAGTGATGAAAATTGCAAATGGAGAATCTATGTGTCGAGGCGTGGGGCTGATAAATTATTTATTAATGCATGATTTATTTTTTCTTTATTTTTTCTTAATCAACAAAAAAAGTGTTGCCAGAAATTTAGGTATGAAGAAGGAGATGAATTCTAAAGAAGTTCGGACTATATCGTTTGTATTGAAATTGTAATGTATTTGTAGATTACTTTGTGTTTCTAAATAGCTGTTGTATTAAATTTATCATGATTAACTGCTTTTGACCATGTATTTTCAAACATATTATGTGAACATATTTTATTTGTGATATTCTTTTTCTAGTACTAATACCTGTGTTTTGATGCTTCATTAGAGGTGATTTATACTTGATTCAAGATATATGTACTTCATTATGTAAATATTTACTTGATTTGCATTGAAAATGTATGAGATATCTATGTTTTAGTACTTCAGCAAGGGAGATATATACTTGATATTGAGACATATATACTTCCTTATGGCAAATATGTACTTGATTTTCATTGAGAATGTTCTAGCAATACGTGAATAGAATGTATGTGAGATATCTATATTTTAGTACTTCAATAAGAAAAATGTATACTTGATTTCGGTATATATGTAATTCATTATGGCAAATATGTATTTGATTTTCATTGAAAATGTATTAGCAATTGCATGAATAAATTGTGTGAGATATGTGTTTTATTACTTTGCTAAGGGAGATTTATACTTGATTTGAGGGCAAATATGAACTTGATTTTCATTGAAAATGTACTAAGAAAGTGTGCACAGAATGTGTGTGAGATATCTATATTTTAGTACTTCAATAAGAAAAATATATACTTAATTTTGGCATTTATGTATTTCATTATGGCAAATATGTACTTGATTTTCATTGAAAATGTACTGGTAGTTGTGTGAATAAATTGTGTGAGATATGTGTTTTATTACTTCACTGAGGGACATTTATACTTGATTTCAGGGCATATGTACTTCATTATGGAAAATTTGTACTTGATTCCACTTAAAATGTACTAACAGTTGTGTGAATAGATATTGTGTGAGATATTTGTATTTTAGTACTTCATTGAGGGAGTTTTATACTTAATTTCTGGACATATGTACTTCATTATGGAATATCTATACTTGATTTCTATTGAAAATATACTAGTAGTTGCTTGAACAGATTATGTGAGATATTTGCATACTTCATTATGCAATATCTGTACTTGATTTCTATTGAAAATATACTAGCAATTGCTTAAACAGATTGACTGTGATATATATACTTCATTATTGGTAAATCTATACTTGATTTCTAGATTTTTGTATTGATAGTAATGAACTTTCATTCCATATTTGGCCTTTTATTTCTTGACAATAAACAACCAAAACACTAAAAATACGTGTAAGATTAGTATGGTATAGATACAGACATGTTTCAGTGATTAGGGGATAACTAGTTCCATCCAAAAACTTAAGTTATCATTCACAATAGTGTAAGATATACTTATGTATTCAAAGTTGTAAACACAATGAGCATTTGCCAATTATATCAATCCAATCACTTGTACAAATACTTAGAGTAATTGGTCTGATAGTCTCAAAAAGGTATATTATTTTTAAAACAATCATAACTTTGATCAATTTACAAAATTTGCCACATTTTAGGAATTTATATTTGATTTCAAGAGATATGTACTTCATTGTGACAAATTTGTACTTCATTTTATAGACTTTTGTATTGATAGTGATGGACTTGACTTTCTTTCCATGTTTTGCATTTCATTTCCTAAGAATAAACAAACAAAACACTAAAAATGTGTGTAATACTAGTATGGTAAAAATACAAATGTATTTAAATGGTTAGGGGATAACTATTTTCATTCGACAAATTAAATTATCCTTCGTACTATTACAAAGTATCCTTATGTATTCAAAGTTATAAACACAATGAGCATTTATCAATCACATCTATCTTATCACTCATACAAATAGTTAGAGTAATTGGTCTGATAGTCTCAAAAGAGTGTAGTATTTTAAAACGATCATAACTTTGATCGATTTACGAAAGTTGCTGTATTTTTGGAATTTATATTTTATTTCAATAGATATGTACTTTATTATGGCAAATCTATGCTTGATTTCCAAATTTTTGTATGGATAGTGATGAACTAGACTTTTGCTCCATATTTGGCCTTTCATTTCTGAAGAATAAACAACCAAAACACCAAAATGCAAGTAATGTTAATATGGTATGGATACAATCATGTTTAAGTGGTTAGGAGATAATTACTTGCATTTAACAAATTAAGTAATTATTCACAACAATATAATGTATCATTATATATATTCACAATTGTAAACACAATGAGCATTTGCCGATCACATCAGTCCTTTCACTTGCACAAATACTCATGGCAATTAGTTTGATTGTCCAAAAAAGATATATTATTTTTAAAGTGGTCATAATTAGATTAATTTACAAAAGTGTACTTCAAAATAACCTAACATGTACTTTGTTTATTTGATATATATAATTGATTTCCAGCATATTGTATTTAACCTCAATACGACTTTAATAGAACTAATGCTTTAGTTGCACAAAATGTACTTAAAAAATACCCCATTGTACTTCATCTATTCAATCTATGTACTTGATTTCTAGTATATTGTACTTAACATCAATACAATTTTAATAGAATTAATTCTCTAGTTGCACAAAGTATAGTTCAAAATAATCCCTTCTGTACTTCGATTGTTTGATCTATATATTTGATTTCTAGCATATTATACTTAAATTCACTAGAACTTTAATAACTAATTCTTCAATTGCATAACGTGTACTTCAAATTAACCTCGTTTGTACTTCATTTATTTGTTCTATATACTTTATTTCCAGCATATTGCTCAAAATCTCACTATAATTTTAATAGAACTAATGCTTTAGTTGCACAAAGTGTACTTCAAAATACCTCATTTGTACTTTGTCTACTCAATCTATGTACGTGATTTCTAGCAAATTATACTCAATCTCACTACAACTTCAAGAGAACTAATTCTTTAATTGCACAAAGTATGCTTCAAAATAATCCCATCTGTACTTCATTTGTTCGATTTATATACTTGATTTCCAATATATTATACTTAACTTCACAACAACTTCAATAGAACTAATTCTTCAATTGCATAATGTGCACTTCAAATTAACCTCATCTATACTTCATTTATTTGATCTATATACTTTATTTCCAACATATTGTACTGACCCTCACCCTAATTTTAATAGAACTAGTACTTCAATTGCACAAAGTGTACTTCAAAGTGACCTCATCTATAGTTTGTTTATCCAATCTATGTACTTGATTTCTACCATATGATACTGAATCTTATTACAACTTTAATAGAACTAATTCTTTAGTTGTAAAAAGTATACTTTAAATTGAATGCATCTGTACTCTATTAATCCACTTATGAACTTAATGTCCAGCAGTTTGTACTTAACATCTACATTAGCATTTAACTTCACATCATCCAAAAAACATAAACAATCACGAAAATTTTACACCATATTAACATCTAATATCAATAAAATAGCCAAATTAACCATCAAACCAACTGTGCATCCATTGATGTGCTTTTTCTTAATATTTTCTCCACCAATTCCCCTTATGTTGTTCCTCATATTTTGGATAAGAAAGTTGTATGCGACTACGCCATATGCATACAACCCGACTCTTGACAAATCATCCGAGTATGGTAGGAGAAATCGAGGTGTTAAATAATTATTAGTTGAAAAAAATTAAAAACTAAAAACACATACAACCTACAAAAATCATATAAGTCCTCCTCACTATCCTTATACACATATTCCTCAATTATTTTTGCTATTTCAACTCGTGTTATATTTTTCATTTTTCCAGAGAAAAGGTATTGGTAGTTGAAGACTTTATCTTCAAACTTATATCAACTGATTGCCTCACATGTGGCAACCCCAAAATCATAGAAAATTGGGATGCAAAAAAGGAAAGTTCAACCCCTTCCACAAAGATAAATGACTGATTCCCAAAACTTCTTGAGTATTGCTTCAAGTTGAATGAGGCTAGAATTTAACTTTGGGATATCTAAGTATATATAGAATGGAGTCTTGTTCAATGTATCAAAATGTTTTCTTCCCATTTTGGATTCCAAATTCTCCACTGTAGTTTGTAAATATTAGGGAGAGCAACAAGAGTAAAGCTCATGTTATCTTGCAATTTCTATAATCAAATATATTTAAAAAAAAAAAAACACTAGTAAATACTACTATTTATAGTGATACATATTTAAAGGTTGATGTTTTGTATTACAATTACTTATACACTGTATTTTATATACTTAATCTTATTTTCCCAAGAAACCAACATATTATTGAATAATAAGTAGCAGAATTTCATCAAATCTTCAATCCAACAATGTCAATGTTAAACTAAATTAAACTTATTAAATTACGATTTTTTTTTATGAGAAGCATAAACTAAGAAAAATGAAGTAGAAACACAAGCATTTCAAGTACAAAATAAGATCTTTTCAAATTACTTCAACATATATTTTCAGGTATAAAAAGTATAAATCTAAAAAATAAATCACAACTTCATGCCTTTCAATTACAAATTAGAGATTTTCAATACTACAACAACAAAAATCATCTAATATAACAAATGGTTTCCAATTTTAACAACTAAAACAAGATACAAAAAAAGACATTTAAGAAAACCTACTTGAAAAAATCTTGAAACTGGGAAAATCAGAGGTGATGACAAGAACCCACTTCTCCGAGCACCTCTATTCTCTTCTTCTTTTTCTGTTCTCTTTCGCACACCACTCTTCTTCTTCTTCTTCTTCTTCTTCTTCTTCTTCTTTTTCTATCCTCTTTTCTATTCTTCTATTTTCTTTTCCATTCTTTTTCCATTCTTCTTCTATTTGCATAGTGTGTGTGGGATTTTTGGAGAGGAGAAGTTGTTCTTTATTGGAGAGTTGGGTTGAGAAGAGAAACATATTTTAGGATTAGGGTTTTGGCTGTTTTGACTAATTTTGAGGGCATTTAAGTCTTTTTCAAAGAAGCGGGGAGTGATTCCTAAGGGTTTGCTCTTTATCATTTTCCGAAATATTTTTCAACTTCCAAAATAATCCCAAAATGTGTACACATTCTCCAATCCTTCTCCAAAAACACAAAAATTGTATATCCAAAAAACCCCTATGAGAACAATCTCAAAATACCCTATTCCCTCAAACCATACTTACTAATATAGGATAGCCCAGCAAATCCAACATCAAGTGGGATAGTCTAGTAGGCCCAACATCAAGTCTGGGTCGGAGCGCCTATCAAGGATTATTTGATCAACTTGTATCGACCTTACTTAGTAGGGATCTATAGTTGATCAGCCAGGTTTGGCTGACCAATTAGGTCTGGTCAACCTATATCGACCTGAAGACCCTCTCCGGCATTGACTTGGATCTCCACTGTATTTATTAGCTGACAAGCAGCATGCCTCTGCATTAATGGTGTGTGACTACCAGTACAATTGCTGCCACCAACCCTACCACCAACTCTACCAACCCTGCCACCACCTTTGGCAGAGAGGCGCCTTCAGAGGTACTGTTCACCCTGGAAAATAGGATATTCAGCCACCTGAAATAGTACCAAGATCTAGATATGGAATGACCATCAACCCTCTGGCAAGGGCTAAAGTCTATACACATGGTAGGGGCACCTCGATATATCACGCCTCAGGAAAAGGCTATAAATAATCCTGGCCAACCACATTTCAGGTAATGCCAAAAATGCTATAAACTCTCAATACTCTTAATCTTCTGTTCAATTGCTATATCTCAACCAGAACTAACTTGAGCGTTGGAGTGCTTTAGCTAGGGGTATCTCGACTAGTCTAAAGTATATTGTGGTTGCAGATCTCAGACCTCAAGAGAAACATAGCTTTGACCAATCGACCTCCCTAGTTGAATTCACCCTAAACACTATCATTTCACTATAAAAGACTTTTAGCCGCATCAATGTTAACACCGTCTATGGGAAATTCTTTGAGATTGTAATGAAAAGATGGTGAACACATGCAGTGCAGCATCTGGAAGGGAGGAGAATAGGAGGTCCACTTCTCTACCTCCTCCTCCACCCCAGCAAGGTATACACACTCCGAGCACCAGTGCCCCTCAAGAGCAAGTGGTAACGCTTTCCATGCCCCAGTTAATGTAGCTGATAAGTAAGCAGATTTAAGCTTAAATTTTATCCCAGCTATCTGCCACTTTGAATAGAAACACTATAGTGCCTGCTCCTGCCACCAGTGCCACTCCGTAGCTTCTTCTCTAAATAATAGGTCTTTTGAGAATAGCCGCAGCCGCAAAGAATCTAGGCAGCCACTCGCCAGATAAGAAATCAATCCTAGATGCCTACAGAAAGAGAGGAGGCAACCAGAAATGTGGGAAGAGATAGCAGATTTGGTGGATCACATCAGACCTA
Organism: Jacaranda copaia; assembly: GCA_014898725.1. NCBI lineage: Eukaryota > Viridiplantae > Streptophyta > Magnoliopsida > Lamiales > Bignoniaceae > Jacaranda > Jacaranda copaia. Next base: position 711,001 of record JACGDI010005424.1, on the reverse strand, counting down.
ATTAAGCCACGCAATGCAATTAGGTCGAATGCTTTAGGCATGACTACCGCAAAGAAAATGGAGAGTCTATAGACCTTGCACCTCGGCCCATTCAAGCTTTGCAGCGCAATCAGGTTGAGCATGTTAGGCCATGTCTTGATCAAAATACTACCCAGGCAGATCGAAAGGAATGGGAAAAAGTGTCCCATCAAGTCCAACAGCTGAATAGGCATCTCAATAAGATTTTTAGGACAAATACTGACAGAGCACCTAACTTAGATGCTCCTTAGAGATCTCATCAGGAGAGAGGGTCCCCTTTCATTCAAGATATCATCGACGAGTGTATCACGATCAATGCAAAGGTCCCAACAGGTCTATCGAGGTATGATGGCTCGACTGACCCCAACGAGCACCTCAAGTAGTTTGAGCACATGATGCAGTTACATACACACAATGAATATATCCATGCCAAGATGTTGGTGACCACCTTCCAAGGTATCACTCTAGATTTGTTTGTGAAGCTTGAACCATCATTGATTTATTCTTATAACCAATTGTGCGACACATTTTTGCATCAGTTTGCCAACAAAAGGAAGGTAAAACTCCCCCAAACTCATCTCCATACTGTCAGGTAGGGCGAGAGAGAGTCCCTCTGTGATTTCTTCACTAGATTTAATACAGAGGTCCTCAAAATAGATAATCCTAGGATTGAGTTCCTGATTGATGTATTGTTCCTAGGGCTCAGACATAAAGAGTGCGCCAATGTATTGGTGCGAGAACGTCCTAGGTTGATGGAGGAGCTGCTCAACCTGGCTAAAAAGTACATGACACATGAAGAAATGAACAGGTTCGAGTATGGATCCTCAGAAATCGAGAAGGAAAAAAAAAGAGACGACCAAAAACACAATGAGCAAGGTCGATCTCCTATCAAGCATTTCCACAACTATAAACTATTGAACATTCAGAGAAAGGAGGTCTTATACACTATTCAGTATGATAACCTCCTTAAGAAGCTTAGAGAGCTGACAGTGACTAAAGCCATGAAAAAATCAAAGAAATATTGCCACTTCCACAAACAAAAGGGACATGACACACATGAATTCTTCAACCTCCAAGACAAGATTGAAAGGTTGATCAGGCAGGTCACCTCAAAAAATATATAGCCATAGATGCTCAAGCTAAAGAGGAAAAAACCAACTAGACTCCTCGTAGAGAAATGTCGGTTAGCCCCAAAAGGGAGGATAAAGAAAAAAAACCCACCCAGAAAGATCACCCACCTATCAAAGGGATAATTGACATGATCACAGAAGGTCCTATTGGGGGGACTCTAATTCTATTCGGAGGCAAACCCAGAGATAGCTTGAGTCAAATAAAGCCTTATCCATTGAGATAACTTTCTATCTCATAACGAGTGTAGAGCTCATCTCATTTACCGATGCCGACTTGGCCCACCTAAAGGGCAAGAACATTGATCATAAGATAGACTATCCAATGGTAATCTCTATGGAAATTGCTAACTTTGAAGTGCGCAAGGTTTTGATCGACAGTGGCAGCTCTACGAATGTCATCTTTCTATCCACCCTAAAGAGGATGAACATGGGCAAATTAAAGTTTGAACCTATGTGCACGCCGCTGGTCAGATTAGGGGGGTCGACGATCATATTGGAGAGGTCGATCAACTTTTCCGTATCTTTCGGAGAAACTTCTCAGAGGAGAACTTTAATGGTGAATTATCTTGTGGTCGATGCCTCATTTACCTATAATGTCATCATAGGCTGACTTGCCCTCAATGACTTTCGTGTCATCATGTCTGCTTATCACTTGAAAGTCAAGTTTTTGACCCTAACAGGCACGGTGGAGCTTTTGTGCAACTTGAAGGAGGTATGGAGATGTTACAACATCTCGACTGAGTCAAGCAAGTAGAAAGCTCGATCGCAGCTAAAGACTTTGAGGGATACCTCTGTAGTGAAACCCAAAGAATGGCCAGCAAGAAGTGAAAGTTGGAAAACACTAGAGTGGAGCCCATTGGGGAGTTTAAGACTATTGAGTTCGAACAGGGTAACCCCGATAAGACGACCTATATTAGAACAGACTTAGGCCCCCACTTGTAGTATCTCGTGGTCGATTTTTTGAGAAAAAATATGGAAGTCTTTGCTTGGAAGGCATATGACCTCCAAGAAATTGACCGTAACATCATTGTTCATCGCCTCAACACTGACCCCTCGTATAAGCTGGTCAAATAAAAGATGAGGATGTTTCTAAGAGAATGTAAATCATTGAGGCAGAGGTTAGAAAACTCTTAGATGCAAGATATATTATAGAAATTCAGTATTCCTCTTGGATTTGTAATGTTGTTCTAATCCCAAAAAATGAGGGATAGTGGCGGATGTGTAACAATTTTACTAATTTAAATAAAGTATACCCTAAGGATCCTTATCCCCTACCTCGGATAGATTTACTAGTTAATTCAACTACTGGGTGTGAGTTATTGAGCATGATGGATGCATTTTAAGGCTATCATCAAATCTTCATAGCACTCGAGGATAGGTATAAAACCACTTTTGTAGTTCCTAATGGGTTATATTGCTTCTTGGTCATGCCTTTCGGATTGAAAAATATTGGGGCAACTTATTAGCAGCTCGTCAACTTCATGTTCAAAGACGAGATCGGAAAATTAATGAAGGTTTACTTTGATACTATGATAGTAAAGATGAAAAAAGCCTAAAACCACTTAATTGACCTCAGTCATACTTTTGGGATCCTAAGATAGTTTGGCTTGAAACTAAACCCGAACAAGTGTACGTTTGGGGTCTAAGGAGGAAAAGGTTTAGGTTACATAGTTAGCCAAAGAGGTATTGAGGTGAACTTGTAGAAAATTCAAGCAGTTTTAGATGTTACCTCTCCAAGAATAGTTTGAGATGCTCAAAAGTTGGTAGGGAGAATTATAGCCTTGGGAAGGTTCATTGCAAGATTGACCGACAAGAGCTTACCCTTTTTCAAAATTCTTAGAAATGCTAGGAAAATAAGTTTTCAATAGACTAAATAGTGTGGTCGAGCACTGGTCGAGCTGAAGCAGTATTTGGCCTCATCCTTGATGTTGGCAAAACCCGAGCTAGGAAAAGTACCTAGATATATTTGATAATCTCTGAAACATCGATCAGCTCAGTATTGGTATCGACCCAAGATGACAGCCATCGACCAGTCTACTATTGCAGTAAGTCACTCCAAGGGCCAGAGCATAATTATGTGAAAATCAAGAAATTTGTGTTAGCGTTGGTAACCGCAGCTTGAAAATTAAGACCATATTTCCAGTCTCATTCTACCATAGTGCTAACCAACCAACCATTAAAGCAAGTGTTGGCAAAGCCCGATACGTCTAGTAGATTGACCAAGTGGACAATCGAGCTGGGGGAATTCGACATTAGTTTTCAACCCCGAACATCCATCAAAGCGTAGGTCCTTGCTGACTTTATTACAGAGTGAATTGACTTGCCCAAAAATAGTGTTGAAGCTTCTCTCATTTGGACCTTGCATGTCAATAGGTCATCGACTACATTTGGAGGAGGAGTAAGGGTTGCTCTCCACTCCCCAGATGCAGAGGAGTGCGATTTTGCAATCAAATTAGACTATGCAGTTACGAATAATGAGGTGGAGTATGAGGCCCTGCTTGCGAGGATGAGAATGGTGCTTGAACAAGGAGTTGAGCACCTGATTGCAATTATAAATTCCCAGTTAGTAGCGAAACAGGTCAAGGGAAATTTTGAAGCCAAGGTGCAATCGATGACTTGGTACCTGACCAAAGTAAAGAAGTTGCAACAATCATTCAAAAGGTTTACTCTCAGCCAGGTCCCCCGATCTGAGAATGAACGGGCAAATGCTCTTTCTAAGTTTGCCAGCTCTATCAGAGGAACAAGAGATAAGAAAATCATATTTTTGATCTTAGATAAGCCGTTAATTGCACTCTCTAAAGAGAACTTGGTAACAATCATTGAAGAGATGACGGTTTCTTGGCAGACCCTAATAAAGCTATATCTCAGCCAAAGCACTATCCCTGATGACAGGAATGAGGCTTGGTGCCTTTGAGGTCAAGCCTCTAAATTCGCACTCAATAGGCATGGTCAGTTGTACAAGAGATCCTTCGCTGGACCCCCCTTGAGTTGCTTAGACCAAGATCAGGCGCTAGAAGTATTATAGGACGTTCATGCAGGCATATGTGGCAACCATTCTGGAGGAAAGTCCTTTGCGTGCAAAATAAATCAAGTATGGGTATTTTTGGCTAATGTTATTGAAAGACTCTGTGGATTTCAAACACAAATGTGCATCATGTCAAGTCCATTCCAATCTACCGTACCAACCAGCAACGCCAATAGTTAATATCCAAATTTCTTGATCGTTTAATCAATGGGGAATTGATATTATGGGCTCATTGCCATGATCAATAGGGCAGCAAAAGTTCATAATTGTGGTGGTCGAATATTTTACTAAGTGGGTCAAAGCCGAGGCTATCCCTAAGATAACGGACGCGGTCATCAAAAGTTTTATATGAAAAAATATCATTTGCCGTTTTGGCCTACGAAAGTCCATATTTTAGATAACAACACTCAATTCTAGAGTAAGAGCATGAGAGGTTGGTATGAGGCCTTGGGGATTGCACAATATTTTACTTTGGTGGGTAACCCTCAGTCGAACGGTCAGATCGAGGTAACCAACCAGACTATCCTTGACTAGCTAGAGGCCAAGATTCAGGATATCGGCTCAAATTGGGCAGATGACCTGCTCAGCATACTATAGTCATATAGGACGACTCCCTGAATAGCCAATGGTCATACCCCTTACAGTCTAGTTTATGAGTCGGAAGCAGTCATCCCCTCAGAGTTGATCCAACATACTGCTCAGGTCATCTATTTCCATCCACTAAGAAACACGTCAAAAAGAAGACTCGACCTCAAAACTATCAATGAGTGTCAATAAAAAACTTATAATACTATACAGCACTATAGGTTAAAGATGATCGAGAACTATAATAAAAGGATCAGAGAGTGTCATTTCAGTGTTGGAGATCTCATCCTTAAAAAGGAGGAGGTCTCCAAGAATGTGGGCAAGTTCGAACCAAAATAGGAAGGCCATATGCTATCTTTAAAGTAGCAAAACACAATGCCTATAGACTGGCCAACATGCAAGGAAAAGAACTCCTCCGCCCATGGAATGCCGTTAATCTCAGGAAATTTTACATTTGAAGATGTATAGTACTTATCTTTGCAACCTTTTTGCTTCAATAAAATCTCAACTATATTGAGTTAATTGTTATCTTTTAAGATTCTAGTCGACCACATAGTCGATGAATAAGCAGGCCCTTACTGCCACCCAAATGGCTCCTAGCCGTCAAGATTCTAGTCAACCCGACAGTCAATGAATAAGCAGCCCCTTGCTACCACCCAAGTAGCTCCTGTAGTCAACCATGTAGTCGATGACTAAGCAACCCCTTACTGCCACCCAAATGGCTCCTAGCCATCAAGATTCTAGTTGACCTTGTAGTCGACAAATAAGTAGTCTATGCCGCCACTCAAGCGATTTCATGCTGCTTAGAGCATAGTTGACCATGTAGTCAAGAAAGTTATAATCCTTTGTCAACTTTCTTGTCGATGAACGAGCTGTTCTAGGCAACAACCTGATTTTTGTCGACCCGTAGTTGACAAAAAATACATTTCCTTCCAATTGGCGGCTAAATCCAAGGGTCAAACAAATAGTTGACTAAGAGTATTAGTCGATTAATGACATAGCAGTGCAAAGAAATTGCTATGCAATAGGTGATCAAATATGCTCCACATTATCACAATGGAACTCAAAAGCTACGTATAGCACAACAACATGGAAATGAAAGGGAAAATATGCCTTTATTCACAAATCACTTGCTGATTACAAAAAAAAAAAAAAAGACAACAAAAACAACACATAAAAGAAAGGCTGATTGAGCTCTGGCTTGGCTCCCCCTAGTTACCTTCAACCCATTCAAAGTTTGGTTCTGGTACTGCGCATGCGAGCGGTGAAACTGCTTGAGGAGGTTCAGAAGGTCCCGCGATGTCACTCATAAAGTTAGTCGATCACAACAAGTACTGCACCACATCGACCTTTTTCTCTCTCATTAAACTACGAGGTCCTCAACAAATGCAAATTCAGAGGCTAGTTGCTCCATCCTTGTGTTGACCTTAGCCTTTTTCTTTTGTGCTTCATTCAGTGGCGCATTTGGTGCAACAGTTGCAGTTTCATCCTCTGGGGCCTGCTTGACTCCGCCCTCTTCTGGGTCAGGATAAGGCTCCAGTTTCTCTTTCAATGCAGGGCCCATTCTGTTCTTATCCTCAACTCAGAAAGTATAGCCCAGCTGCTCGAGCTACTTTATACCCTTATGGAACGCTTTGCACGCATCATCAAGAGATGCAATCATGCTTGCGTCCTGAAAGGCCGTGCTCATGATAAACTGTTCAACAACCTTGTTCTACACCGTAGGGAGATGTCAGATGAAGGCCTCTTTTGCTTCATTAGTTGCCTCTGTGTGGCCTCGAGCTCAATCAAAACTATAGCTCACCTGTAGGTCCAGCTGGGCCTTCTTTATTATGTTATCCATCCGGCTCTGATCCTCAATGACCTAGACCAATTATTAGTCCTTAGAGTCGAGCTGCTCCTGGAGATCAGCTACTTTCTTGTTTAGTTGCTTGACCTAGAGCTGGGATGACTCAAGCTATACCTTGAGGTTTTCCATCTCCTTGCCCGCCTCCAATTCTTCTTTGGCAACTAAAGTCATCTTGGATCGGCGTTACATATTGTAGCCCAGTTGTCCTATCTAAAACACAACAATGTCACTCTTCAAGCCGATATATAAAAGGAAAATTGGGGTCAAAACTATCGATTTCATACTTACCACATTGCAATTGTAGGACAACGCCTTTATGGTCCCGATTTGGCTAAGGCTTATCAGTTTCCATTGGTTGGCTATGATAGCCCTGATGTCATCCACTTTAGAGTTTCAGTACTCGACATCCCTCTTTGGATGATAGAGGTCGAGTCAATTATCTCCCTATTTGAGTTGGTAGCAAATCGAGGAGGAGATAGCCGGGAAAGCTGAAACAACGCACCATCATTGGGTTTACCAAATAGGTCATAACCTATTATGGCTTTTTATTTCCAATCTTTTTCGACGCCAAACCTCTTTATTTGACCATTTGCCTCTTGCCATGACTCATGGGGCTGCCATGAACAAGCTCATCCCAATGAGCAGATTACGTTTCGGGCATTTACTCAATTTATGGAGGTGGTGGTGTAGACGTCGATCTTGTCAAGCCCGCATGTTCTGCGGGAGTGCCTTCTTGTCGAGCGGCAGTAGCTCAATGAGGTTCCTCATTTTTTAGCGCTTGGACCTAAGATTTAGTGTGGCTGCGGGCCATTACTTCTTCACGATCTACATATGCAAACAAAATAAGTAAGCATGAGACTCGAGCAGAAAGGTGAATTGTTCAATCAAAACAGTAGACAAAAAGTCTCTACTTAGTCGATCGCCCGTAGGTAGGTCGAGTTGGGCCAGTGATAGGCTAGCTAACACCAAACACCTCTCTTTGGTCCAAACTGAGGCCTCCATTTGCCTAAATTCGACCAAATCCATGATGAATGTGTTAGGCTAACTAGGTGTTTGGTTCCCAAGCATCTCCATAGGCCCTCTCCACCAGCCCCTTAGAATGGCAAGAACCCCCGGACCCTGAATATAGAAAAAGTATTTTTTCCACCCTTGCCCATAAGAAGAGGCAAAAGACACTAAAAACATCTATCGGGGTCAAGCAGTCAGGCAGTAAAAACTAGACTCTTCAATGCTACCCGACTTTCGCAACATAGGTAAATATAATAAGTTCGAGAAGTTGGTAAAGGAGGCAGGTTGGTTGTATAAGTGTATTAGCATGGCAAAACTATACAAAGTGGCAAACTAGTTCGAGAGTAACTGGGTTATATAGACTTCCAAGCCTAATAAGAGGTCAACTATCGCTTGTGCGAGTGGAAACCTAAGGCCACATTTCAACCCCTCCTCGAATATAGTTATACACCCCTAGGGAGGTTGATGCATTCTACCCTGAGCCCCTAGCGCCATCAGTTTGTATTCATCAGGGATATGATACGCTACTTTAATACAGATCAGGTCAGCGGGGGTTATCCCAAAAGTTATCTCAGTATAGTAGTCGGGGGTGAACAATTGACCACGAGTTATAGGAACAACACTAGGGCCAGCATCTCCCTTCGAAACAACTCTTACATCACTCAAGTTACTGGAATTGCTCAAACTAGAGCTATCGCTCATTGATGAACTCGACTCACTCTCACGAGATATTTGAGATGTGCTCTCCCCTCTAGTTTTCCCTTGATGGGCCACGCCTTCTGACCTAGTGTCATCACTATCCGAACTGGAAGACATGCTTTTACAAATGAAAACGTAGAAAAGAATAAAAAGGCAAAGGCACTTACAATAGAGATCTTGAAAATTCTGAGTGCACAAAAGCTGGAGAACTCTAAAGGAAGCAAATTTGACCAGGTGCATCAGCAACAAAAGTATAAATGGAGTTAGTTATCCCATTATTTATAGGCATTCGTGACTGGGAACCCGAGTAACTGTTATGATGACAGTCTGCCCCAATACATCTGTGTTCTGCACACTAATGGGTGCATTAAATGCAGCAAAACTGCCTCAAACCTTGGTAATTCAAAAACCCAGGTTAAGAATTCAAAAATCCCAATCAAATACGGCAAACCACTGTAACTGCCTATTAACTCCCTACTTCTTCTCATCGACAAGCTCGATCAGGACTGTGAGTTGGGGGGAATCATGATATGGGATAGTCCAGTAGGCCTGACAAGCCTAATATCAAGTGGGATAGCCCAGTAGGCTTAACATCAAGTCTGGACCAGAGCGCCTATCAAAGATTATTTGGTCGACTTGTATCAACCTTACTTGGCAGAGATTTATGGTCGACCAGCCAATTCTAGCCGACCAGTCAGGTCTGATCGACTTGTATCAACCTGAAGACCAACTTTGGCACTGACTCGGATCTTCGCTGCATTTATTAGTTTGACAAGCAGCATGCCTTCGCATTAATGGCTTGTGACTACCAGTATAGTCACTACTATCAACTCTGCCAACCCTGCCATCACCTTTGGCAGAGAGGCACCTCCAGAGATACTGTTCACCCTGAAAAATAGGAGATTCAGCCACCTAGAACTGTATCAAAATTTGGATATGGAATGACCATCAACCCCTTGACAAGGACTAAAGCTTGTACACATTGTAGGGGTACTCTGACATATTACGCCTCAGGAGAAGGCTATAAATACATCCTAGCCAACCACACTTTAGTTAATGCCAAAAATGCTATAAACGCTCAATACTCTTAGTTTTCTAACGTGTGTTGTGGTTGCAAATCTCAGATCTCGAGAGAAACATAGCTTTGATCAATTGACCTCCCTGGTCGAATTCACCCCACACACTATCCTTTCACTATAAGCGACTTTCAGCTGCGTCACTTACCCCCTCATTTTCTCACTCTATCTTTCACATGACGTACTCATTTATCACTCTCTTACTTCACTTATCTGTATATATATATATATATATATATATATATTAAAATTTTAATAGTTAGAAAATTCTAAAACTTATGTTTACAAATTTAATTAAAATAATTGTCAAATTTAATTAAATATTATTTATATTATTACTAAATAATTTATTTATTAGATAATATATTAAATTAATTAATTAAATAATGTATTTAGTCATATTTAATATTTAATATACTAATTAAATATTACATTTATTTATTAAATAATTTAAGATGTTTTAATTTGATATAATAAATAAATAAATCTTCATCAAATATTAATCTTCATATTTAATCAAAATTATAATAAAAAATTTAATTGTAGTGTGATATTTATTTAATAATCTATTAAGTTTAACAAATTAATGTTAATATAATTAAAATAATTTTTGAGAAAATTAATTAAATTTAAGTATAAATTATTTGATTATTTACTAAGTAATTTATTTACTAAATAATGTATTAATTAAATAATGAGCTAAAGCAATTAAGTAATGTATTTAATTAATTAATTTAATTATTTAAATAACTTATCATTTATATATTAATCATGTTCATATTTCACATATAATTAAATATTATGTTTATTTTTTTAATAAATTATTTAAGATGATTTAATTTCATATAACATATAGTTATTTATATATTTTTAATTTGGTTAATTGTTATGAATATTATATATAAATTATTGAATAAATTTTTTTATTTAAATCAATAACTAATTTTTATTTGTACACAAAGCATAAATAATATATAGTTAAATAATTATATTTTAATTAAAAAAAAGTAATTAGTTTATAATTAATGTAAAGTAATTAATTTTTTTGATATAAATCGATATTAACAATTATGATATAAGTCAATTTTTTATAATTAAGATATAATTATAATTTCATAAGTAATTAATATTTATTAATAAATATTTTCTTCCAAATAATCCATCATTTATTGATTTTAAATTTATAAAAATATAAGTTTCAAAATAAATCACCAATTAAATTAATTACATATCATTTTATTACCATCATATATCAATCATTACACAAATACACACACAGATATATATATACACATACACACATTATCAAATTATAAATATACATACATACATACATTAAATAAAAAAAATCACTTTTACCTTGTAAACCTAACAAAAAAGTAATTAATTTGACATTTACAATAAAGTTTGTCTCCTTTTAAAACAAAAAAAAAAAAAACAACTTATTTTTAAATTAATTTTTTCTATTTTCACCAAAAAAATAAAAAATGCATGACTCTTTCTCCAATCTTTTTCTTAGAAACCCATTCTCCCAACATATTTTCCAAGAAAACACCCAAAATCCAAGAGAACAGAACTTAAGTTTTTGCAAAAAGTAGAAAGTGTAGTATCTAAAAAAATAAATAAAGAGTAAAATAAAAATTGATAGTGATATTTGATATTTAATTCTAAATAACCGTTGTTTTAGACAGCGATTCACGTAAGTAGATTGAGTGCGACTTGGACCTTCACAACCAATAAGATGTCGGTAACATCACGAAGGCAAATTCACTATAATGCATGGGTTCTCACCTCATTTATCCGCAAGCCAATGGTGTAGTTGAAAGGCAAAATAAAATATTGGTGAATATGGTTAATTAGTGCAGTATTGTAGCACAAATAAATCTTTAGTGATTAACTCTAGGGTTAGTTGAATTTTTTAGTAACACAATATTGAAGCTAGAGATATCACTTATTTTGAGTATGTTATCTTTTCAAGACTAAAACTTCAGGCGAGCTATTATTATAAAAATCGAATCTCCTGGGGCTAAAGTTAGAAGCAAAATTTTAAGAAATGAGCAAGGAAAATCTATGAAATCAGGAAGGATTAATAGGGGTAGAGTCATGAAAATTTTTGGAGATAATTTCATGATATTTTTAATTGAATTAAGGAGATTCTCAAACTTACGACGAAACAATATTTTTTTATAGGTGCACCTTTTTGAAAAGACATTGTCATTGATAAATATGATTCTATTATTCAAAATAATACTTGAGTTTTAACTAATCTATCTATTGTATTGAATTAATAAGGTGGAATGGATTTCAAGAAAAGTTAAAAGCAGATGAATCAATATGTGTGTGTGTATATATATATATATATATATAAATATAAAATTAAAGTGAGGTGTGTAGCTAAAGGTTCTTACACAACGAGATATATTATTTTTATACATATTCTTTTACTCCTAGGATCTCGATTATTTGGACTTTATTAGTATTAGCAGCTATGTATAGCTTTGAGTCTGTTTGGTTTTGTTTTTTGGAGGCATTTTTATTTTTTGACAAAATAAAAAAATAAAAAGTTAGTTATAAATATGAGTTTAAAAATAAAATATTGTTTGGATATTTTGTTTAAAATAAAATAATTGTATAAGGTTGAAATGAAATGTATTTGGATGTTATAATATTTTTGTATTGAAAATCTTGCAAATGAGGGTAGGGGAAAATAATATGTGAAAATGGAAAGAGAGTGTAAAACATGTGTTGGGAAAACGTGTTGGGAATGAAAATATTTATGAAAACGAGGAAGACATTGATAGCTTTCTATTTTCATTTTTAGAAGAAAATAAAAATGATGAGTGAAAACAAAGCCAAAGGTGCCCTTAGTGATCCATCCAAAAGATGTAAAGATTGCATTTTTAGACATGGATTTAGATTGAAAAATTATATGAACAACTTTAAAGTTTTAAGGTGTACGGATAAGAATATAAAATATGCAAGTTAGTGAAATCTTGAAGCAAGTCTCCAAAATGTGCATTTAAAATTTAATCGTATTAGATTATGAATTTAAATCAAACAAACATCATAGATGTGCATGTTCTAAATAAAAAAATAATGAACATGCGATATTGTGTGTGTATACAGACATATATTAACTTCCCACTAAAAAATTATATTAATGTAACACAAAAAGAAAACTTAGAAATCAATTAAGTCATATTAACAAGGTTCTCAATCTCTTGTGTTCCTTTCTCCACCCATTAAATTTTTTGTTGTTTGATAACAAAAGTTAGATTATTTCGACATTGTATATGTAATCGAATCTTCCAATTCATACAAGTAAATGATAAAAATAGTTAAATTATGCAAATAAATATTATATAAAAATAATTTAAATATAAAATTAATTAAATATTATTCATACTATATATATTATGTCTAATTCAATCAGATAAAACAGACAGCCCCTATGTACTGAAACTCCTAGAGGCCCCGTAAGCTTGGCTCCCTCCCTGCGCCCTGGTCAACTTTCTATGAAAGTGAAACCTTTTCTCGGTTCGCGGCAAAAGCCTCCCTCGCTCTCTGGGAAACACGTTACGACACCGTAGTGCCTCTCCCAGCCTCGGGTTCTAATTCGCTCCGTACAAAAGACCTATTCTTAATTTCATATACATACGTACATCCACTTCTTGCTGGCAGTTGCAATTTCTTGATCTTTTATCATTAATTTGATTTCCATTGCTTGCATAAGGTTGAGTTTTTCTCTCCTGAAATTTATCCAATGCTTGGATCAAGAAAAATAGCGAGTAAAAATAGAAGGGAAATATAACTGTGCATATTAAAGCATATAATTCCAAAAAAGTTTTCCCTAGCATTTTTCACGTTAAAATTTAAGGTCCAAACATAGGTTAAAGAAAATATTTTTTCCATCTGAAAATATTATAGTTTAAGAGTTGCTAAATTGAGAATAGAAAACTCCTTATTATGTTAATTTACATTATGCACAATTACTTCTCTGCTGTTTCGTTGCAAAATCGCTGTAATTCGATTATATCTTTATTGCTATAGAGGTTTTCTGGGTTTTTGCAGTGGAAAATGAGTAAACGGCCGTTGCCAGTGCAAATTGTATGTGGGGCGGAGAAGCAGGTGATCAAGAAGGAAGCTTTGGTGAAGCTTTTGCGATGGCATTTTGGGCATTCTGATTTCTGGGGGAAGCAATTGGAAGCAATTCAAGCTGTTTTATCAGGTCCCTTTCATTTTGCATGTGTAAAAAATTGTAGATATTTCTATTTGTTTTGGACCCCCTTTGAGGATTGGCATTGCAATTCTTTGTTAGCACGGTGGTGTATGTAATTCATGTCGAGATCACTCTGGTGGTAATCGTAGGATGTTGTTGATTGCAATGCAGGTCGAGATTGTTTTTGTCTGATGCCTACTGGTGGGGGAAAGTCAATTTGCTATCAAATTCCAGCTCTAGCAAAACAGGGGATTGTGCTTGTTGTTAGTCCTTTGATAGGTGAATATAACCAGTCTTTTTTTGATATTTATATCACTGTGAAAGCCTATGCTGCACAAGTTCTTCTCTGCAAATTCCAGGACAAGATATGGTTGATGCTACTGCAAGTTCTTTTAGTTTCAGCCCTTATGGTAAGCAAGATTCATTTTTTATGTTCTCTTATTGTTTCAATAGCTCTTTAATTACAGTTCATTTGGTTCTTCATTTAATGAGAAGTACTTTCTTTCATTGTCAGGAAAATCAAGTAATGGTGTTGAAAAAAAAAGGGATTGCTGCTGAATATCTCTCTTCAACCCAGACCATGAAAGCAAAGAATAAGGTATCCCAAGTGTTTTAGTTTCAGTAAGGAGGAGTATTCATTAGGGGCATTGACTGGATTATTGAGAAGTTCAGTGGTAAACCTTTTCAACAGATCAAGTGAACTTAAGGCTAGAGAAACTAATTAAAGAGCATTTACCCTTGCATTAATGGACATCTGGTTTTATTTCATATGCATTATCACTTCTTATGTCCAGTACTTATAACCACATAGTCACATTTAGCTTAATCTATCAAAATTTGTGAAGGAGAAAATCCATTTGATTTCATAAGTTAATCAACATATCACAGTTATGCTACAAGGAGTGAATTGTTAAACTGATTTTCTTATTTAGTAGCCGAAATTATTAGTATTAGAGAAATTTCTTTCAACTGATAAATTTAAAATTTGTTCACAGTATATGATTGTCGATGGGGTTGAGTTGGCCTGAGAATCTAATCTTAGGGTCTGGCCAAAAACCAGTGTGAGCAATATAATTCAGTCTAAATTTCGAGATTAAAGTAGATGCTAGTTGTTCAAAAGCCAACTTGGGATCACCTTAAATCAAAATTAGAATACACGTATGATATAATATGCAGAGTTGAAAGAATGTGCTAAATGTGAATTTATTTTTGTTTTAGTATCAAAATCAAATTCTACTGAGCTCTGCAGATTTTTATATTCTGCTCTGCGTACTGGGATTCATTTTCATGCTCATATGAGTTCAAGGAGTTTCTTGAACATTTTTTAGATTAGGTTTAGTATTTTGTTGTTTGAGTTTTTACTTCCTTTTCTCTTTGTTTTGTGTGTCTGTGGGGTGGACCTGGAGGTGAGAAGCTTCTTGAAGGTTTATAAATCCTATGCTGTAGCTTACTGTTCTGCTTGCTAAATATACTTGTTTGCTCTAGGATCATGAAACAATACTTTGAAGGTTGTAATTTCAAAAGAAGTTGTTTGATAATTTTAAATTCACAAAAGATAATAGCGATGATTATTTTGAACCAGATGCTGAACAAAATTTATGGTGGCAACAGCTGTTGGTCCTGAAACTCCTCATGCCCCCTCCCTTTTTTGTATTCAACATTGTTATAGACTTATAGACTTGTATATTTGTTCATTTTTTTTATTTACTTTCTTCTTAGTAGGTTTGCTCATTCTTGCCATTGAAATTGAAGCAATACAAACTTTAGATTTATCAGTTTTGTTATATAAGTTTCTATTGGAATTGCATTTGCTGTAACAATAAGATGTTTGGAACTATGGGCTTGAGATGCTTATTAAAACACGATATGGTAGAGAAAGTTTGCTTTCATCTAGTTTGTATGAGGTTTACTCATTCATCTTGACTATTGATGTTTAGATTTATGAAGACCTTGAATCGGGAAAGCCGTCTTTGAGGTTACTGTATGTTACACCAGAACTGATTGCGGCATCGAGCTTTTTTGTAAAGTTAACCAAGATTCACAGCAGAGGACTACTAAATCTTATTGCAATTGACGAGGTCTGAAATTATATGGTTTCTAATACCATACATGATTGATTGCTGCCAGAAGCTTCTAAAGTGAACACATAGGTTATATGTTTTTCATTTTTCAAGAAAATAATTTTAATTTCTGATTATTGTTAGGCACACTGTGTATCAACATGGGGCCATGACTTCAGGTTGTTTCTCAAACTTCAAATTATATATTTAGATATCCCTTTCTTTGACATATCTTCTCATTGATCTTTGGTTCTCTTCTGTATAACATAACTGTCATTTAGCTCATGTTTGTGGTTTTTATCAGGGTTCCCATGCTATTCCTGACAGTTAAATGCTGTTGATGCTGCAAGAATTATTCAAAGAGTTATATGAACTTTTTATGTGTTCGTGCATTCTTAAGAAATCCTAAATTTGAGATATCTTCTAGTCTTTACTTGTAAATCCAGTACGCATAGGTTCTAAGTCTTTGAATATGTGGGCAACTGTGAATACAGGTTTTCCATGAAAAATTTAAATTTCTCTAATCCTTTCTAGTATTAAGGACTTTGTGTGAGAGGTTGATAATTTCCCCTATCAAATTACTAATTGATTTCATGTCTAGTTTCCATTTATTTGGAGGTGTTAATGCACTTCTGCTAATTGATTTCATGTCTAGTTCCCATTTATTTGGAGGTGTTAATGCACTTCTGCTTCCCTTCTTGGCTTAACCTTTTCCATTTATGTTCCATGAATAATCATCTCTCATTTTGACAAGTCTGCTCTTTCTCTCTCTTGATCTATTGATCTATCTCTGTCTACCTATCCATCTATGTACACATATATGTATCTTTCTGTGTGTACTCCTCTTAAGGTGTTCACTTGTGCTCTTCCATTATAGCTGCTTTTAATTACTTTTGGGATTGTCCAAATAATTTAGGCCAAAGTACAGAAAGCTTTCTTCTCTGAGGAATCTCTTGCCTGGCATACCAGTTTTGGCTCTGACAGCTACAGCTGTTCCTAAGTGAGTATTGTCAACAACCCTGTCCATGCCAACTAGAAATTACATTTTCTATGGTGACAAGAATTCTTCAATAATTCTAAATAATTTGGGATATCTGTGTTACTACAGATATCATTTTCAAAGTTTATTGAAATGGAAGTGTTGCTCGAGATTCATTCTTGGGCAATGATTTTTATTATGTTCTTTAAAGTTGTTATGGATATTCGATGAGAAAATACAAACCCTTAGTTCATCTTGTTGATAATAAATTTATCTGGAGCCTATTTTTCTCATTATTGCTGTCCATAGTGAAACTATTCTCTTTATAAGAAACTACAATGAGGCTTTACCCTAGGGTTGGTACTTCTGCAGAGTTCAGGAGGATGTGATAGCGTCCTTGTGTTTGCAAAACCCACTTGTTCTGAAATCATCATTTAACCGTCCAAATATTTATTATGAAGGTGAGGTCCCCATAACTTGATCTGGTTTACTAAGCATATTTCTGTCTCTAAGTTCTCTATCTGTGCTTACCATTTATTGCCATTTTATTTGTTATCATAAGGTAAAAATATATCCATGTTTCAGTTCTCAGGGTACAAAAGATGCTCAAGGCAGCTTTTGACGTCCAAAAATCTTAATTCATGAGAACTTAATGAAGGGGACTTAACAAAAGAATGTGATCTTATAGGTCTCAATGATTGTCCCATCATGGTTGATTGAAACATTTTTGTGTGTTTTGGTAAGAAACGATTAAGGAAATTCTGATATGTCGGTTATTTATCATGCAGTTCGCTATAAGGATCTGCTGGATGATCCATATTCTGATCTGTGTAATTATCTCAAATCCCATGGAAATATTTGTGCTATTGTTTACTGTCTTGAACGCACTGCTTGTGATGATCTTGCCGCCCACCTATCCAAGAATGGAATTTCTTGTGCTGGTAATGTAACTATGATGTTTAGCAGTTTCAAAAGCAAAACTGATGTTAATTTCTAAACTGAATTTCTTTTTCTCCCACTTCCAGCATATCATGCAGGATTGAACAGTACATTGAGAAGCTCTGTCCTGGATAATTGGATCTCCTCTAAAACACAAGTAGTCGTGGCTACAGTAGCATTTGGGTGTGCTTTCTTGCTTTTCTCTTTCTTCGAATTATTTCGCATCTTGTGTGAACTGTACCATCTTGCTTCACAGTTTTTCATTAGGCCATGATTTCATAAGTTCAAACAAATCATGAAATACCTTTTTGATATTACTGTTGTGATCGCTTGCTTTTATAGGATATCGAATGTGCCAGATTTGATTTAGGAAACCAGCAATTGTTGATGTATATTATTGTAAGCATAATCTTTAAACAGTATATAACATGTGACGAACCCAATGCAGATATAAGCAGAAATCCAACATATTACTCCTGAAATCTGAATCATAGTCTTATTGGGGAACCCTTATAATTCCTTTAGAACAAGGAGTAACTGGATTTCATGTTCTATTTCAGTTTACTAATTCCTTTATTTCAACCAATCTTTTGATTTTTGGTCCTATCATTGGTAGCAGTTGTAACAAAAACATATTCATGCGCTATCCTACCTAAAACCTGTTGGGCATCGGGGTGGAGCCAAAAACTTTTGTCAGTGAGATCAGTGAATAGCTAGCATTTATTTTACTAGGCATGCTAAGTTGGGAAGATTTAGGTCATCTTGCATTTCTTTTGTATTCTGTCATAAAAGTGTTTCTAGATAGCATAGTCCTTTGATGTTCTTCACCTATGTTTATTTTTGACCACATAGCTTATTTTTCTATGCTTTTTAAGATTTTAATGAGTTGAAAGAGTAAAGTTTACCATTAAAGTTGATTAGCATACGTACAAGCATTCAAGCTTTCTTCCAACCTTCAACCGATTGGAAAGTGTGTTTTTGAGCTCCTAAGTTCAGGTTTTGTGTTAAGAGTTTTTTATGGGCCTTAGTCTCCAAAACGATTGGCTTTGCATTGTGCAGCATGTTTACCTGAGACTCTATATACTCTATTTATATGCGAATATAATCAATTTTATCACATTTTCGAGGTTTGAAATTATATTCTAATATTTCCTCTCTCTCTCTCTATCTTTTTTGTGGGGGTGGGAGCATGTTTACCATAGTACACACCAATCCCCCTGCTGCCCTTACAATTGGCTAAGCTCTCTTGTGATTTTTCTTTAGCTCTGTTATATCAGTTATGTTGATCAAGATCAGGTTTAGTAAGAGTTCAGATGTTGGAATTATCATGCTAGGTCCTTGTGGTTTCTAAAACTCATCCTAGTTAATTTAGCTAGTAAGACCAATTAGGTGACCTCTAAAAGTTATTTGCAGTTGCAGAACATTTTGCAGGGGATCACCAAAAAAGATGCTTCACAATTCTAATTATATTCTACTTTTTGGCACTTTGAAATTATTTTTATATTTTTATATTTTTGTATTTTTATTACAAAAATAACTACCTTCAGCTGATTCTCATTGCAAGAAATTTCTTCGATTTTTTTTTTTTAAATACTAAATCATCTTGAATGTATTTGTATTCTACACATGTTCAATTTTCAAGGTTTTAGTATCTGTGTTGAACAATTAACCTCAGTGTTTTATCTTTGCTGTGTGTTGGTTTAAAATTGCTGCTGGAGGTACCCTGTTGAATGCACAGCTTCTGACGTGGTGGTTTCACTGCAGGATGGTATGCAGCTATTGTTATAAATTATAAGTTAAAATACAAATTTTTTAGCTCCCGCAGATTAAAGCAGATTTTCACCCTGAGGCATTTGAATATAATCTTAGGGCATAGATCGAAAGGATGTTAGAGTTGTTTGCCATTTTAATATCCCAAAGTCTATGGAAGCCTTCTACCAAGAGTCTGGTCGAGCTGGTCGTGATCAATTGCCCTCTCAAAGTCTGTTGTATTATGGAGTGGATGATCGTAAAAGAATGGTCGATTGTCATCTTTATGAAAAGTGTTTTTCCCTTACTGAATGTTGAAGTATACAATGGTTTCATCCTAAAATTTCAAAAGGCATACTGCAGGAATTCATCCTGGGTAATGCTGCCAGCAAGAAGTTGCCTTCTTCAAGCTTGAATGAGGGTTCCTCCAAGAAGTCCCTAGCTGACTTCCGCCAGGTAAAATATGTGCACTCCTCAAGGACAGCATTTATCTCCTTTTTATTGATTCTATGCTACATCAGATGATTGAATACTGTGAGGAGTCTGGTTGCCGAAGGAAAAAGATCCTTGAATGTTTTGGGGAAGAGGTATTTTTCTGTGGATCAATGAATACACCTTATGTTTCTATCTATGGAAGATTGATAAAAAGTAACAAGATATGAATGTGTTTCTTTGGAAGCAGGCAATGACATCATTGTGTGCAAAATTTTGTGATGCATGTAGACATCCTAATATAGTTTCAAAGCATTTGGAGGAGCTTACTTGTATTGCTACTTTTAGACATAGAAATGGGTCTTCGCAAATATGTATAAGCAGGTTAGTTATCATATCTGTCAATTGTTTGGAGTTTACTTGTTTAGTCATTAGTTGCGCATTGCCTTTTCTTTAAATTAATTTTTCTTAAATTAGAAAATTATTACAGTGTTTTTCTAATATCATAAAAGAAGTTCTTCTCTTTACCATCTTTAAGAAAGGTGATGGTACTTGCTTACTGGTGAACATAGAGGAAATGTTGACCTAAAGTTATGTGGGATGGGACATGTAACAAGGATTTAAACATTTGGTTTTTTCATTTTGACGATGATGTTTGATTGTAACAAGGAAACGTTAAATGCATTGGCTTATGTACCTACAATTTTGTTCGAATCGAATAATATATGCCTCTCACCCAGCTTGATTGTATTCCATAGTTTACTTATTATGGATGTTGAGATCTTACCAGA
The DNA here is from genome assembly GCA_014898725.1 of Jacaranda copaia. Taxonomy (NCBI): domain Eukaryota; kingdom Viridiplantae; phylum Streptophyta; class Magnoliopsida; order Lamiales; family Bignoniaceae; genus Jacaranda; species Jacaranda copaia. The sequence continues at coordinate 690,442 of JACGDI010005424.1, read as the reverse complement.
CTTCACTGACTAATTGTATAATCCAGTGTTCGAAAACCGGACGTTTATTGAATCGAAAAACTTACTTATTCCCAGTTCACTGGTTCAACTGTTAATCAGACCATAATTGAATCAAAATTGAATCACGACTTCATAATTACAAAATATATATATTTATATTATATATATTACTTAAAAATTAATAAAATGTCCAACATCACAATCCAAATTTTACGATTCATATTATAAATGATCACAACAATTTAAATATCTCAAGTCTAAAGTTTAAAGTTGAGAGTGTGTGAGTCAATTTTAAAGTCTAAACTCTAAGTCGAGGCTTTTTTTGACTTTTAAATAACTTGTAAAATGTACCTTAGTCTTCAAACTTTGTATTGAAATAACATTATTTAAAAAAAAATAATAATTTCCTTAAAAATTAAATGGAAAAACCGCTTTAGTTCAATTGAACCGTGAGCGGTTCATCGGTCTGATCGGCTGGTCCAAAAAGTCTTAACAAAATAGGGCATTTTTTTGAATTTTTTAGTTTTTTGAGAAAACTAGACCGTTTCGCTTGCTGGTCGATGGTCCGACCAATCCGACCGGCCAGTCTAGTTCCCTTTTTTAAACCATGGTATAATCTATGTACAAACTGATAGGTTGGTGGGAATGAAATCATTGTTGCATGTCACCAGGTAGTTTTGGCGTAAGAATATACTTTTTCAGTTTGATTGGAAGGATGTCATGAAAAATCGAAGCACATGAGAGAAGTTTGTAGTGATAACTTGTCATCAGACGTAGGTTTTGTTACTGAGGGGGAAGATGGATATTTGACATAAAGTGATTTTGATTAGGATTTTTGGAGAAGATGGATGAATCATGTTACACATGTAGGTAGAACAAAAATCCCCTGTTTCTTCAGGATACTGTTGTGCAGGTGTTAATTGTTAAATTTGTCTGGTAACATGCTCAAGAAATGGAACTATGCTAATGTTTCCTGTAGTTGATCTGATTGTTACATCAGGACTATTTGATTATTATGGTTTTTCTAATTGGAATTAATAGATTGGGAAATGAATTTTTAGTAAGCTCCTTAACTGACTTGCCTAGAGAAACGAAGTGAATACTGATTATGGTGACGGTCACAAGGGATTATGCTTTCTGTAGTTGATCCAATTATTGCATTAGGGCCTTTTGATTATTGTGGTTTTTCTAATTGGAGTTAACAGATGAGGAAATGAATTTTTAGCACTGGCCTAAAGATATGAAGTGGATATTGATTATGATGACGGTCACGAGGTTTTAAGGAGTTGGATGAATGTTTCCTATATCTTAACAATTAACGATTTCTCCTCGGATATGGCAAGCATATTGGCAAATTGGTACTGTGTCAAAAATAAGTATTTCACTTTGGTGCATCAGCCATTGACGAAGGAAAAAAGGAAAAAAAAAGGGTTAAGTGCATTTTTGTAGTAGAGAAAGAAAGATTGTCATTTTATTTGATCATGCTTGAATTAGTATAGGACTACAAATTTTATTGTCCAATTGGTATGTTGTATGTGAATTTTATCACTATCCTTCCACAAAAGGGAATTCCTGACCTTTTCTTCACCATTAAAAAGATTTAAAAATGAAAACAACCCTTTCCCTAAAAGTGTGATCCTCCATATTCCTTTCTCTTCCGGCAATATGGTGGTGGATCCACCTCTTCTTCAACTTTGGTATGGCATTGGTCTGTTGTTTCCAATATGCTTTAAAATTATGACTTCTTTCTGACAGCTTGTTGCCAGTAATCTATCTGCTCATGCAGGCTGGAAGGATGAAGCAACATGCATAGATGTTGCTATATTATGCTTCTTGGCAAGTGATTGCTGAAGAAATTCTTGGCCTATATTTGTGAACGAAGTAGTTTTAAAATCTACACCATAGTTACTGTATTTTGAGCTTCATTTAGCTTGCAACTTTCATTTATTTTGATTTACTTATTCATTTATGCATGTTTCATGCAGGGCTACAGATTTCAATGATGAGGGACAATTCTCAGAATTCTGGAATCGAGATGATGAAGCAAGTGGGTCTGAGGAAGATATATCTGATTCCAATGGTAAATCTAAATTATCAACTGAATGGAGTATAAACGAAGCTCTCAGTAGTACATTGCTTGCCATTCCTGAATTTGGCTCGGAGTGCTTGTTCTCTTTGTTTCTTCCGCTGTTTCTCTTTTTCTTGATCTGTTAGTATTTGATTCCAGATCTTGTTGAAATTGAAAAAAGTGTAGCACATTCAAGTAAATCATCAGAATGGAGATTACATGACAGGATGGAGTTGTTGCAGCGAGCCGAAGAGAAATATTACCGGAGTAAGAATAACCAAGACAAGCAGGTGGACTTCAGCCTCTCTTTTTCTTTATGTATTCTAGTTGCTTTGTTGGAGTTAATAGCTTAAGCTAGAAGACTTTGTCATGTTTGATAATAATTGCAAAAGGGATGCAAATGGATGACAATTAGAAATCTTAACATGAGCTGGTTGATGAAATAATCTCTGTTGATGTCATTTATAGTTAAAACAATATCATAAATTGTGCACGAGTAATGGTATTCTACCACAGTGAAGCTATATCTATTCGTTTTTTTTTTATAATTGAATCTGTATCTATTCCATGATTATGAACTTGTACTTCCCCTTGTGTCCTCTTTGTGAAAAGAATATTTTTGGTAATTTTGGGACTTGAAGAACCATAATCTTCAGGTGCCACATTACATGGCAGTCTTTGTTAATTTAATCACTTAAAACGGTTTTTGCTTTATGCTGCCTCCACTTGCTGCTAACCTTGTTTTTTATGTTGGTAGGTAAATAAAGCCGATAAAAACTTCATATCTGGAACATTAAGGGAGTCGGGAAAGCAAAGATTATTAAATGCGATAAAGCACAACCAGCAGTGTTTCAGCAATTTACAGTATGCTTCCTCGCACCTTATTCTTGATGTGTTTTATAATTGTTAGATCATTTTGGTCTTTGATTCACCAGCAAATGTGGTGTTGTCAGGATTGACTTTGTAACATCTGCCGAGACACTTGAGAATGACTGCTACAAAAGGTACAAGAAAAGTGGGAAGTCATTTTATTTATCCCAGATGGCAAGTACTGTGAGGTGGTTGTCAACAGCAAGCCCCGGTGAATTAACAAATAGACTTGGCACCATTGTTCATAAGTCATCGGAAGCTGTTAGTCCAAATTACCCTTCCCCGTCATCCTCTCCGGTTGTCACTCAAGTCCATGAAGATAAAATCAGCCTCAGCATTAATTCTACTACTCCTGTTTCCCAGGACACAGAGCAACCACCACCTATCCCGTCTTTCTCAGAATTCATCAACCAGAAAAAAGCAACAGATAACCAATATTCTGCATCTGAAAAGCGATCCAGAGATGGAGTTAGCAGCAGAGGTACAGAGAAGAAAGCTAAACGTTAGTCACTCTTACTTCATTTAGTGTTAAACTTTGTGTTTTCATGTTAGTGTCTGCAATTTTGTGCTTTTATTTTTGCTTTAAGTTTTTCTAAACAATGCTTTCTTGAAATGGTTATCTTCTAATGCTACATTTGGACCTTGAGCTTAGACCTTGAATTTTGTTGTTGAAAGGGAAAGAGAAAAAATAAAGTATAAAACAATATAATCCGATTGGAGTAAGTTTTTATTTATTGTGTAATTATTGCATTACGCAACTTGAACAGTGAAAGTTGAAACCAACATTTATAGATCATAAAGAACAGAGCAGATGGTTGAGAAGAACATGCATCCATGATCCATGTAAGTTATTATACAGCTGCTGGTGCTTTGGATCTTTATTTCTTGTTAGACTTAATAGAGTAAATTATAGTTGCATTCCTGAGGTTTAGCTTAATTATAAAAACGTCTTTTTTATTTGAAAATTATGTACACACCTCCTAAGGTATCCGTTGAAAAACTTAAATGAATCCAAAAAATGATGTGTCTGCCATCATCGGATCTGCCAAAAAAGAAAGGTATAGAAATTGATATACGAAGTAATTAGACATATTTAAGACCAAGCGTCTGTAGGGAATATTGAACTTTTTTATATTACAAGGAGCATGAATGTAATATCAAATATATATGTGTGTGTGTGTGTGTATTTTGCCTTTTTATCTTGATTTGTAGAACGACGTTCATGCCTTCACTGTGCCTTAAATTTTTACCCCTGGAATGCGTCTATATGATTTTTATACATCATAGAAAGTTGCTAATACATCATATCGATAACATATAAGGTCTACATAATTTTTTCTATATAATATTATGTTAATATTTAGAAAATTTAGATATTTCTCTTTCTCCAAATTGCATAATTCTTAGTTTTCTTATTTTTTTTCCTATTTCCTAATAAAGTTAGTTATATTCTTTCTGTTTCCTTATAAAATTTTTTATTGGTATGACCATCCTCTTGAAGAGTTCTACAATATGCTCCCTAGTGGTATCAACACCATCCCAACCTTCCTGTGGCTAGTTTCCAGGTAGAGTTCATATTTGCTGTAGTATTTGTAAGGGCTGTCTGCCATTTGTTAACCAATCGAATTAAGCATGAAATTGAAAATAACGGTATTGATTATAATTAATATTTTCGGAAATTAGGTTTTGATTTGATTTGAATTTTCAGGAACATTTAATAATATTGGACTAGAAATGAAACATCTTAAATCTACTTTCTATTAGTTAAGTGTTAAACTTAATTTGTTGACCCTAAATATTACCTGAAAAATTAATTTTCAATCTGTAATCATCATATGGAATTGATAATTCCTACCATTTAAACATGATCATGTTTATTTTAGCATATCTACTCATTTTTCTTTATTTTTCCAACCCTCCAAACCCAACGATTATATACATTTAGCCCCTTTTTATTTTATAAATTATATTTATCTCCATATACAATTACAGGGTACTTTCACTTGAGTCTAAGGAGAATTATCGCCTGAGACAAAATGGTGAAAAATCTTGCTGACTGTGAGGGATATTTCTTGTGATATTTTAACATATCATTTAATGCATTTTTTATTGTATATTGTGAATGCTACGAAATGATAGAGTATTATATTATACTTTCAGCTACACCATGATAAATAACACTTTCAATATGCAAAAATGTCATTGTAATATTATGCATCTGACATTTTTGAATGGCTCTTCTGTACATTTTTGTTTGAAAAAGTTTTTGCTAGACGGAAGCAGGGAGCAAAAATTGAATAAAGGAAAACGTCATACATCTAGTTTGCCAAATAAAATATGTATATATATATATATATATATGTATGTATGAAATTTAGTCCAGCCCCAGCCCCCAGCCCCCAGGCCCAGGGTGTAAGTGGAATTTACCCAAACTCATAAAACTGTTGGACACAATTTAATAGTTAGGAATTCCTATGATCAGCCGGGAGTTCGTCTCTCTTTTCAACCATACCCAAGCTTTTTGTCTGTCTTCTCTTTTATATATTATCGTCCCATTTGCAAAGCGTTTTTGAATTTTAGCCAGTTTTAGCATTAATCGGTCCCAGAACATAATTATCATTAATGTATGGACCCTATGTGTAATCAATGATAATCATATTTTGAAATTGGCCAATCTTAAGTACCCCAAAGGAAATGCATCATGTCACGCGCGAATTGAATGGGAAAAATCAGTGACTACCTGAAGTTGGCATGCAGTAATTGATCATCGGTGTGTGTGTATATATAAATATGTTAATATTTTATCAAATAAATGGATAATTGGACAAGTCCACGAGTAATGAACCACATGCCATGCCCCATGCCCCGTAGCCCTCATGCACAAGACTTCTATAATAGTAAGAAATAGCACTACCGAAAGATGATACTTTATATAGTTCCAGAGGACAATTGGTTACGAGCATGTGTGCCTCTTCATGTCATCATTGTCATCATCTCTCGCAAAATGAAAAAGAAATAGAAATTGATAATGAGATGACCCTCTATAGCTATTAATTAATTTTCCATTAATCACAGTTGACGGGTGCATTTATCATCTTCTCCCAATTAATTAAGCATACATCACATTTTAGATTTTAGATTAATTTCATTTCATATTTCATTTTTACTTCAACTTTATAAATATATATCAATATTATTTGTTTTATGAATATATTTAATACACTCGATGCGTATCTATGGATTGAAATAACAGATGAAATATAGAATGAAATAGACAATCCAAATTGTATATCACCTAGGACCTGTTTGGTTTCATTCTCGGAGAGGCTATTAACATTTTATACTATATGAAAAGTGAAATACATCATTTTATACATATTTTAACCTAATGCATTTTCATTTCTATTTTTAAATCACATTTCCTAATGATCTATATATGTTCTTCTAGTAATCTATCATCATCATCATTATTATTATCTCTCTTTACTTGTAATCCACTAAACCTTGTATAATTATTACTTTTTCAGCCTTCCATTCCAATACAAACTCATTTTCAACTTATTTATCCCTAACTAATTAATTTTTCAAAATTTGAAAATGCTGAAAATTAAAACATAATCAAATGGGCCCTTAGCGGCATTAATGAAATTTTGACAGTGTTGATTATATTTATAAGCTGATCATCATTCATCAGTACCGCCCGGCCCGTTAAATACTAAATAGTAGGACTCTTGACAAGTGACAACGCAATTGATAAATGCCAGCTCTTCCCTCGGGTTTTACTTATCTGAAAAAAGAGGCACGATAATGATTCTTAAATGTTTGATTAACTCTGAAAATGATTTAGAGGTTACGACACAATTATTATGGCTTATGTCCAGCCAGATCAGGGATTGAGAGATTATCGTAGAATTAGACAGATATGATGAAGTTGCCTTCCACCCAACAATACCTTTATTCTTCCATGTCCCCACTCTCTAGATCTTCTTTTTTTATGTTGGTACTAACTACTTTCCTCTCTGTCCAGTCCGCCTCCCATTATTCACTATCAACCAATCTTGACTCCTTCCGCAATATTGACGCATGCCAACAAAGCTACAATGTTTAGCATCCGCTCATTCTTCTCCAACTTCTTCTGCTCATTCTTTATCCTCATTCTCTTCCACCTTGGTTGCTTCACTTTCTCCTCCCACCACCACCACCGCCACCACGGCTCCTCCACTCGATTTAAGAAGAAACTACTGCCGCCAAAAGCAAATTTCTTTTCTTTCCTGAAAGGCCTCTTCTCCTCCTCATCATCCAAGCCCATCCGCCAACCAGTACCCTCTATCCCATCCCCATCTTCCTCCACGCGTTCCTTGCGTTTGAACCCGTGCATTGCCCCAACAGATGACACGAGCGGTATACCCCACCTTGCAGTCTTTTCGCGCGCTGATATCCACCCATGTTCCATCTGCGGTGAGATCTTCCACACGTCGACTCTTCTCGAACAGCACCAGTCCACCAAGCACGTGGTTTCTGAGCTTGTTGATGGCGAAAATATCATCCGGATCATATTCAAAATGGGTTGGCCCGACAAGGCGAGAAGCCCCACCATCCATCGGATCCTCAAGATTCACAACAGTCACAAGATTGTCGCTCGTTTTGAGGAGCACAGAGAGTGCGTCAAGTCAAGGGCAGCAACTAAGATCAAGACATTACTTAGGGATGAGAGATGCATTGCGGATGGCAATGAGTTGCTGAGATTTTACTGCACCACTTTCATATGCAACCTGGATTCAACCATATGCAGCCAGCAGTACTGCAGCGGTTGTGGGATCATCAGAAGTGGATTCTCACAGAAGATGGATGGAATCTCCACACTTTCCACGAGCTGGAGGGCCCACATGGCAATCCCGGAAGACCTTGAGGAGGAGTTCAGCTTCATGCACGTAAAGAGAGCATTGATGGTTTGCCGGGTCATTGCCGGCTGGGTCGGGTGTGGCCTGGATGCAGTAGTTTATCAAAAGGAGGATGGAGGGTTCGATTCTTTGGCTTTGGTGGGTCATGAGGGAAGTGGAGGGTTCGAGGATGAGCTTTTGGTCTTCAATCCAAGGGCTGTCCTTCCTTGCTTTGTGATAGTGTACACGGTGTGATCGTAATACTACTCAATTTGTCTTATGTCTTAATTAGAGCACTGAGTGCTGCATATGACATGGCGCACGGAGCATGTAAAGTAGAGTTCCATCTTTTAGGTAGTGAAATAGTGACTTGTTAAAGAACTTGTGAACCGAATGAGTGCTTAATTGTGATGATGTGCTGCGTGATGTCTAAAGTTAGCTATGAACTGTTCACAAAAGCTTTATTTTGCTTTTTCTCTCAAAGTGTGATTTATGAAGAATAGACTTTGTTTAAAGCTAATTATGATGTGATTGTTTGGTACTGCTTTTTTCGTAATTGTGGCCATGGAATTGCTAAAGTGCTTATTAATATAATTATTGTTAGCAATTTGACTGATAGTGAATCAAATTAATTTCACGTCTAATATCTCTTGATCATGTTATTGTCTGCCTATGTATCTCCAGTTTCATGGCCCATTTGACAAAATTGTACTAGCAATTCTGGTTTTCTGCCCGGCAAAAAAAGGGCAACAAATCAATTACAACACTACAATTGTGATGCCTTGTACATATAATAGGCCCCCAGTAAACAGTCATCAGGTGATTATTCCAAAATTGCCATATTCTACTCACATGGGATCTGTTTAGTCAAGCATGAAGCAGGATCGACGTAACATCGTTATTCTAGGGCAATAGCATGCCAGGTCTTCTGGGTCGTAAACTATTTGTCCCTGGCATCTCATATGACAAAATAAGATTTTGTGGGCAAAAAGGAAAAAAAAAATAGATACAAGGTTAAATTAAACAAATAAATAAGGAGCTAAGGAGCTGTCACACTCGAAAATCAAACCATAAGGTCTATTCTCGAGGCATGAAACTCAATATATCTATATAAAAAAATGAGTTGCCAATTAAAATCATATCCATTAATAAACTCTAAACATTCCTAGTTGTCCAAATAATTCTCAAACATGGAAAAAAACTCAAAATGTCTAGAAGTTCATTAAACAATAAAAATAAAACAAGAACTAATTCCTCAACATGACAATGAAACTAAAATACTAGTAATTCCTCATCAAAAGTCTTTCAACTCTTGTTCTCACCAAAAATCGGTTTAACATTCTCATCAGGGCTAGGATCTAAGTCTGCTAGAAAGAGATAAAGAAAAAGGAGTGTTAGCAAAAAATGCTAAGTATGTGCAATGTGAGTTCAAGAATATATCATTATTAAAATGATGCTTAGTAATAAACATTCAAGAATAATAGTGAAAGACAGTCATGTGTTATTCAAAAGTAAAACAAGAATACATCAGTAAATAGTTAAATGCAATAGTTAAATGCTATGATCAAACCAATGTTTGTTGTAGCCAGTCAACCTTATGATTTCCACCATGATAGTCCTTTATTGTTTCGAGCAAGGTGCAACCTTACCAAATAATGCCCAAGCCTGGGGAAATCCTACGACCCCATGCCTTAGCCACAAATGGCTTTTGTTGTACGTTGGAGGGATTAGGCCATAGGGGCTTGGGTTCAAATTGGCAAGCTCGCTGCTACCCAGTGAAGTCCCTTGCACAACTAGACCAAGTTGAATCTAACTAACAGTAATAGTAGCAGTAACAATAAATCCAATAATCAGTGTTGATGACATATTTAACTGCGAGTCTAAAAACATGCTGAAATAATGTCAATGGCCTCAAAAGAAATTGCTTTTCTTGCATCACAAAATAAAATAAAGAAATTCGTGTGCATAGTGAATATAATTATAGCGCATAGTCACTGAAATAAAGTTATGAGTGGATTATACTATAGCATATATCCTTCCAGATTTTAAAACATAATATCATATAATATTTATAGGTTTAGGCACTCACAATGCTCTGCATTCATCTGATCAATGATCTTTGAGGGCTAGCTTGAATAACCTACTAAGTAATAGTAACAATTAAAATAATTTCATCTAATAAACACTTCAACAAAGGCTTATACTTCCAAACTCATTCTAAAATACCATACAATACTTTTATGACGAATGCCTAGAACGGCCTAAATACGTGAGTAATTCTTCCTAAATTTAATGTAACAAATCCTAATGAAAACCATGCTTTTTATCCTCATCAGAAGTAATCATTACACAACCATGAACTTGCAAGCACCACTTAAAGATTTTATAGGCTCGATACAGTACTCAACTTTCCAATTAAAAAAAGATTTCAAGAAATAAATAATCTTCATCTAAGAGTAAATTTTATAATAGCATAAAAACTTGAAATAATTTATAATACTCATGTGGCATTAAAGATTAGAGAAATGTCATTAATTTAGCCACAATTTTTTGAAATCAGAATTGTTCTAGGTGTAGGCCACAATTTTGTTGTAGCGAACTCTCATAACTTTCAATAACTGAAATAAATGATACAAGGTTCTAATATTTTATTTATTCTATTTCAAAGAATTTCAAGTTTATGCAAAAACAATGAAAATAAGTCAAAACACTTCTATTACCATGGTAATAATCCCTTAAATTAAAAACAATCCAAACCCCACATGTACTTAGGCAGTTAAACTTGATAAATTTTAAAAACGATAATTACATGGCTTGAGTTTGTAAAAATTTTCAATAATGTTACTAACACATTAAAGTTTCTTATTAAGACTTATCACTTCAAAATACTGTCATTTAGATGGGCAAAAAAATTTCTAAACCGAACATGCCCAAACTTGCCACTTAGTCTGACCGGGTCTTTTTTCAGATTTTTATAAAATTCAAGAAAACTTATTTGAATGTGAAAATTTTTAGATATAGTTTAGATGCATTTAGTTTGATACAGAAAAATTTGGACGTAAAATTACCATAATTTGACCCATGAACATAAAACTTCTAACCCTAAAGTCTAAAAATCAAAACCTAATAGCATCAACTATATATCAAATGCATACAAAATACAAGTCATATGACATATAGTTTAACAAAAACTTATGTTTATATCATAATTTAAATATGGGATCATACCTACAAACAAGGAAGAATAAGAGTCGACAACATTGACATTTCTTGGCAATCCTTTTCTTGCCCTACCATTTTTGTTCAATGGAGAGGAATGGGTTGAGAACTTTCTAAGAAAAATTATTTTATTGGAAATTTGAAGGTTTGATGTGTATTGTAGAAAGGAAAAAGTACTTTGAATGTGATGGAGAAGGAGACTTAGTAAATTAGTTGTTCTACAAGAACTAAAAGTGCTGAAAATTTTATCCTTACATACTTAGTTGCTAGTCTATTATTTCTTTTTTTTATTTAATAAGTTTTTATTAAAAAAGAAATTAATTTTAATAAAAAATATTTAATTATTTCTTAAATAATTAATTAATCTCAATTAATTAAGATTTATAAACAAGAAAATGTGGGACACCACATCTCTTCCCCTTAAAAGAATTTGGCCCCTAGATTCTAACTTTAATTTGCAAGGACACTCAAGTGAATGTTTCTATATTTCCTCCCTATTTTCCCAAGTCACATTCTCTGTTTTATGGCATTTCCATAGAATTTTTACCAGTAGGATACTCTTTTATGCATAACTTTTGTATTCTTAATCTAGGACTTAGACTAATTGCTCTTTGTAAGTCTAGTCTTCTTAAAGTGACAAATCCTTATATTTTGTGATTTGCTAAGGATTTTCTTGATACTTACATGGTTGTGACACATGCAAGAAATTATGTATCCTTGTAAGGTTTGGTGGTAGAAGTATTTGATAGGCTACTGCTCCCATTCTCTCCACTTGTTTGGAAAGTTAACATACCAAATGCTCAACTTTCCTCCTTTGCTAATCCTTACGAACCCCTTTTTGAGTGAAACCTTTAAAGTACCATATTCCCAATATTGAATTCCAAGTATCTTCTATATCATCTATATAGCTCTAAGTTATGAGTAGGGTAGGTCTACTTCTACAGTTCTAATCATCTTTAGGCATAGGCTATTATCTTATCATTTGATGTCAATACACATCCTAAGCCTTCTTTAAAAGCATCGATTTATACGAAAAATACTCAATACCATCTTGTAGTGCCAACATTAGTGTTGATGTAAACCTTTTCTTAAGCTCTTGAAAACTATCTCATATTTCTAAGTCCATTTAAATGACACTTTCTTTTGTGTCAGTCCAAACAACAAAGTTGCTATTTTTTTTGAGAAATTCCAAACCTCCTATGGTAACCTCCCAACCCTAAGAAACTTTTTATCTTAGTCACCATTTTTGGCCTTTTTTATTCTAGTATTGCTTCAATTTTGGATGGATCAATCGTGATCTCATGTTCAAAAATGATATGCCCAAAAAGGCTACCTTAGCAAGCTAAAACTCATACTTATTGAACTTAATGTGAAGTTTATGTTCTCGAAGTGTTTCTAATACTATCTTCAAGTGTTTTTCATATTCCTTCTAGCTATTTGAACAGATTATAATATTATCAGCAAAACAACCACAATTTGGTTTAGATAAAGCTTAAACATATAATGCACTAAATCCATAAATGCCCCAAGTGCATTAGTCAATCCAAATGGCATTACTATGAACTCAAAATGACCATACTAGGAATTTAGTGTCATCTTAGACATATTATTCTCTCTAATCTTTAGCCGGTAATACTTTATCTAATATCCATTAAGAAATATACCTGAAATCCTCGTAATTGATCAAACGTTCCTCTATTTTGACAAGGAGTATTTATTCTTAATCATAACATTATTCAAGCCTTAGTAGTCTAGACACATCCTCAAAGTCCCAACTTTCTTATTTATTAAAAAAAAGAAAAGTATTGGGGTTTTGCAAATAGAGAAACGACCAATTATACCTACTTTCAAGTAGCGTTTTCAATTGTACCTTAAGTAACTAAAGTTTTGCTAGTGTCATCCTATATTGTGCCTTAGATATTGGGGTCCTAAAAAAATTGTTGTGGAAAATTCAACTTTGCGATTAGGGGTAGAAACGTTAATTTTTAGGGAATATATTAGGAAAATTTGCAACTCTGAAGATTTCATTAATCTTAATCTTGTCCTTAGATCTATTGATTATGTTGGCTAGGTATCCTAGCTTACTTGTTCTCAGCGACTTGAAATCAAAGTCATTCTAGTTGACTTCCATTCCCCAATTAGTTCAATTATTAGTTTCCCTGGCTCACACAAACTAACTATTACCAAATATAAATTTTAAGCAAAAGCAACTACTAAGTAGAAAACCTATTCTACTAAAATAACATAAATAGAAATTTCAAAATAAAAATCCTATCCTATTCTTGATGATAATTCTCCTATTCTAATCTTTATCATTGTCCTCATTTGGGTTTTATCTCTTCATATCCTCATTCGAGTCCATTTCTTCAAAGTCTTCCTCAAGGGTCTCTCCATTTTCTTGATTAGGCTCTTAACCTTTTTTTTATTTTGGGATCCTCTTCCTCCAACTCATCAATAAAACAAACTAACAAATGTTGGTTTTTTGTAAGGCCACTCATAGCTATCTTAAACAAATTTTGTTCCTGACAAATTGCTATTTCAACTTACTATTTTGATGATTTAACTCTTATCGATAGACTTCTAGCTGTTGTTCTAACTCTTCACATCTTTTCTTATATTGAAGATCATCTCTTTCATAGTTATCCCTATTATCCTCAAGTCAATGCATGACTAGGTTTGGGTAATCCTTTAAAGGCATATTCAAGTTTTGGAAAATGGGTCACTTGTAACTAGGGTTGTATTGTTCACTTTCTCTAACCTTGATCGTGTAGTTTGAAATAGTCAAGTGATGAACACACTCATGTGGGCTTTGACTCACCATTTTACAAAAATAATCCTAAGTTCATAAAAGAAAATATCAAAGTACTTTAAGGGGTCTTGAATAAAGTAGTCACGGATTCACAATTCATAAGGGAAGAAGACTGATAAATTCTAGAGAATTTTCAGTCCTAGCATCATAATATGTCATGGATCCTACCGTCAAGTACCAAGGGAATTTGATTGTATGAACAAGCTAACTTAATAAAATCCAGCATAATCCTTAATATCAGACGACATTTAATCAATCACTTCAGTAGTCAAACCTAAATACTCAAATCAATTCCTAATTAAGAGTTCTATGCCTATGTTCCATAGTCTAAAGATCTTATCCCAACATAGCCTAAGTTAAAACCTACGCTATGATACCACTTTGTCATGCCTTAAAATTAAATCGTAAGAACTATTCTCGAGGAGTGAAATTCAATCCCAAAAAAATGAGTTGCAAATCAAAATCATATCTGTTAATAAATTGTAACATTCCTAGCAGTCCAAATAAATCTCAAACATAGAAAAAAACTCAAATTGTCTAGAAGTTCATTAAACAAGAAAAATAAAATAAGAACTAATTCCTCAACATGATAATGAAACTAAAATATTGTTAATTCCTTATCAGAAGTATTTCAACTCTAATTCTCACCAAAAACAAGTTTAACATCCTCATCAGGGTTAGGGTCTAAGTTTGCTAGAAAGAGATAAAGAAAGTGGAGTATGAGTAAAGTACTTAGTGAATGCTAAGTGTGTGCAATGTGAGTTTAATAATATAACATGATCAAAATGAAGCTCAATAATAAACATTCAAGATAAATAGTGAAAGATATTTATGCATTATACAATAGTAAAACAAGAATACATTAGTAAACACTTTTTAATGGTGCAATAGTTAAATGCAATTGTTGAACTAATGTTTATTGTAGTCAATTAATCTTATGACTCCCATTGTGATAGTCTCTTATTGCTCTAGGCAAGGTGCAACCTTACCAAATAGAGCCCAAGCCTAGCCCTTGGGAAATCCTATGACCACAAGCTTTAGCCACAAAATAAATAGCTTTAGTTGTGCACTGGTGGGATTAGGCTATAGGGGCTTAGGTTTCAATCGGCAAGCCTGCTGCGACCCAATAAAATCCTTTGCATGCTTAGATAAAGTTAGATCCAAATAATAGTAACAATAGTAATAACAATTAATTAAGTTATCAATGTTGATCATCGTATTTAATTGTTAGTCTAAAAACATGCTGAAGTAATGAAAATAACTTTAAAAGAAATTTCTTTTCTTGCATCACAAAATAAAATAATGAAATTTGTATCCATAGTGAATATAATTATAGTGCAGTGTCATTAAAAACAAGTTATGAGTGGAATATACTATAGCATTCATGAGAGTAAAAGCTGTATATAATCGGACTAGGTAGATATTTAGGTGGATCAACTTGTCTGGTCGAGTGAATGAGTTCCACAGATACTTGGCCTGAGTCCTACAATTACTAGCAAATCTTAGACTGGTTGAGGTGCCCTCAGCTATGGCACCTAATGCTTAAGTCAATAATGAACTGATTAGATAATTGAGTAGTAGAGTGAGGGCTTTTAGATAAATGGCATACCTTGTGAGAGGTTGGCAATGGGGTACTTATAGCCTTCTCTAAGTGGTTGATATATCAAGATGCCTTTGATACTCATGAAGGGCTTTTGTCTTTGCATGAGGGGCATTAAGTCTTCTTCCATTCCTGTACTATTCTGAGTGACATCATCTCCAATTTTCTTGGACAAAATAGTACATAAAGGGGGCATTCCTCTTATCTAGCATGGTAGGATAAACAGTACTAAGGCAGCATATGTCATTAATATAGAGACATATTGCCTGCCAGATCATTAAATGCAGTAGAGAAAGGATTCTGTAGCGAGTTGACTTTTTTGGTCGACAAAAAGATCAACCTTAGAGCTAGCTTTAGAAGTGTTAGACAATAGATGGTTCTCATTCCTAACTCTGACCATTGATCATATGTGTTTGACTATAGTGTCTTGGTCAAATGATACCAATGCTGTCCAATGTGTTGGCAAAAAAAAGAGTGAAAGGTCGATGAGGTCGACAACATGATCGAGCTTCAAAGATAAAATGGGCTTGGCCACATCCTTCACATCTAATTTTTGGGTTGATAGCCATTGGGTTGGGCCATCCCATATCATGAGTCCCCCCCACTTCTAAATTTTAATCGGGAGTATCGATGAGAAGAATTGAGAAGTAATCTATTATGAAGTAGCAAGGTCCAATCGACAAGGGTTTTCATAATCAGTTGGGGTTTAGTGCATTTAATGCATATATTACATTAAGTCATATGAAACACCAAGTGATAGTTCTGCTATTATTACAGTCTTTTGGGTTTCTGTGCTTGGGTTCCTATAAATAGGTGCGGTTAAAATGCTCATTTTTTATTTTCATAACTTTAAAACTGGTCAAATTCTTCATTTACTATACCTTATGTCAATTGTTCTTTTTGTAGTTTAATTCAACATATCATTTCTTTAAAAATATAGCATTTATATGATTCTGAGGGTAGTCTGGGGAGTGATAGTGAGGCTACTTGGTCGGATAAGACCCTATTGAGTAGGGAGAGCGAGTCGAGTAGTGAGTTAAGTAATTTCTCCTCCAACAGCTCGAGCAACGATCGTGTCGCTGCTGGGGGCAATACTGTGCCAAGTGAGGTCCCTGTGTCTCATAGTAGATTATTCACCCTTGACCACTATAGCAAGATAGCATATAAACTAACACTGGCCTACCTAAGACGAATTAGGCAAGTTTACTACATTTTTTATAAATATGAACTTATAGCACCTGGACTTACTGATAGAATGCATTGACCTTCTAACAAATGTATAATCATATCCAAGGAGGCTTTCAGGTACAGACTTAGATTCCTTTTAGCCCAACTAATAGTCGACTTGTTAAATGGGCTAGACGTTTGTATTACCTAATGATTATCGAACTACTTCTTGACTTTATATTACTTTGTTGTGGTAATGCATATATTCAACCAACTAGCCACCTTTGCTAACTTTTCAAACCTCTTTCACCTTTCTATGTCCCAAAAGTCATATAACACTGATGAGTTGGGTTTTTTTACCCTACTGCTCGACCATGCCGAAAATTTCTTATCTCTCCTTCCTCCTCCTATGGCTTGGAGTGGAAAAAGCATTACCTCTATGCTCGATCACCTAAGGGCTTCAATATTCCTAAGAGGTGGTGGATGGGTCACATTGAGATGCCTAGGAATTTGATCCAACCTGGTTGAGTACATTCATTTGAGATTTGGTTGAATTTGGCTAGGTTGAGGCCATGGTGTTTATCGAGGAGAGAAGTTTAGTGTTGACTAGCTTATCGTTAGCACAGTTGGACTTATTAGTATATGCTTGACTAGGTAGAAAGTGTTGCTAACTTTCATTGAGTTTGCTTATTTGCTATCTTTGTGTTTGACTCTACTTGCTTTTGATGTTTTCTATTTTGATGGTAGATTGAGAAAAGACCATGAACTACATGAGGTAAGAAGCTTTGGCCTAAGCTTAGAGAAACGAAGAGCATTGATAGGCTATAATAATTTGTCAAAAGGCCATTCTAGTCATAGCGCGTCACCCTAAGCTACACAACGTTCACTAGCTAGGTCATTCGCTTGACTTATGGCAACCATGGATGGTAGCCTGACTAGTCGGGGTAAGAGATAGATGGTTGAGCAGAGAGGTCCCACCCAAAAGAGAACTATACCCAAGAAAGACAAAGGGAAAATCAGGGGATTGGGCCAGCCATCGAGGTATGATCTCTTTAGTCAATGTAGGGATAATGTGTTGTTCTACCTATCCAAGATGCTGTCTCTTTGATTTGGGATAGAGTCAGCCATGGCCGTGCACAACTAATATTCTATGCTATTAGTGGGGTTGATCAGGGCTGCTTCGTTAAAGGCGATAATGATCGAGTTGTTTGTGTCCAACTAGAAGAAGTTCATGGACCTAAGCCAAGATGTTGCACTCAGAGCTTTGACTTATCACTTAAATATGGAAAGGGTTAGGGCGACTAGCATGTATTCTCAAATATTATTTGGTAGCCAATCAGTGTGTGCTCATCTAAAATTTTTGTTTTGTAGGTGAGCCAGTTGGGCTACTAATTCTATCAAAGGTTGGAGCTAGCTTTGGTCGACTATGATAAACTGCAATCTGGGGAAGGCCTGGAGACTTTGAAGGCTCAGTTCAAGTTTGCTCAGGTACGAGTAGAGCAGTTAACAAAAGAGGTCAAGGACCATAATAATCAACTTGTAATGAATGATGGCCAGCTGTTCACTACTATAACTAAAAAAACCAAGATAGATTAGCTATTGAATCAAGCCAGGATAGATATGCAGCAAGGTTATGATTATGGTCAAATAGTCAGGTATAATGCGGCCATTCAGGATACTCAAGCTGAGTTTTACAAGAAGTTGTTGTCTATGCAAGTGTGGTCTTTTCTTTAGATGATACTAAATATGTATTCAACAAGGCAATCAAATAGCTAGAGTATCTGGGCTATGTATTTCAAGCGGAAGATAAGGATTGTATTAGCCCTATATTAGATAAGTAGCTGCAAATATACTCGAAGCTCGATGAGTCTGTCATCGAAGAGGGGCCTATAAAAACCCCACCTGATCGAACCTATGACTGAGGCATAGAAAAAATAGGTTGAGGTGGTGAAGAAACTAGTTGAGTTGGTGAAAGAGTTTAGATTTGCCAATGAATTTGCATTTGAGATCTGCAACAGCATGGTTGACGCCGCTCAATTTTTTCTACCTCATGGGAGTGACTTTCTGGTCAGAGAAGTAGGGCGATCTTGACTAGTGTCTATTGTTGCTCAATCGCCTACTATGGGGCTGAAGTAGAAGGTGGATAGCCCTGTGGTGGTTACCATCTCTTTGAGCAATGAGCTCGATTAAGTGATTGAAGAAGATGTTCAAGATGATTTGGCTGAAGGCGTGGGGTTGAGCAATTGCCGAAATTTTTTGTTGGATATGCCTGGTCACCCTACTAGGCATTGTTTTGTAGTCCTTTTTATTTTTTACAAAGCTTGTAATCGAAAGCTTATGAATTAAATGAAATATGTTTTTATGCTCATCGATGTATATGAAGCTTTGTTTTACTTTTTAACTTTTCATTCTTGTTGGGTGTTAATCATTGATGAACAAGCAATTCAATCTCAGATAGCATAACCTAAAAAATAATGGAATTAAGCACACAAGTTCACGGTTGATTTGATCTCTAATAGTATAACCCCAAAAATTATAGAATTAAGTGCATAACTTCACGGTCAATTTGAGTCGACTGGTGCAAGGATAACAGAATTAATCTAAGATACTAGTCAACCTTTAGTGTTTATTTGCACTATCTTATTGTGCTCAAATGAATGTTTTTGTTGAACTAATCATGTTAACTCAATGCTTCTCATAAAGTTGATTTCAACTACGAGGTCAAGTTTTTAGTTTTGGTTCAAGGCCATACTTTGCTATAATAATGATTTGAGATAGATTTTATGGTCAATGATAAATGGTTAACTTATTTATTCACTTGGGCTAAAAAGTTTTAACTTTATGGCTAGAAGCCGTTGTTTTTGGTCGACTGTTGGGTCTAGTATAAACAAATAGCTCATTTATTTACTTGGGCTAGAAAGCCTTAATTTTGCACTTAGAAGCTACTTTTGGTCCATTGTTAGGTTGACTATAATTGACTGATTTATTCACTGATTTGGAGGGGATATCTTCTGTAGCCGTATGAATAAATAGTTGCTAAAATACAAGTGATTTCATTAATGTGAAGTAATACAGTGGAGACTAAAAGTCTCTTCATACATAGAATTTCTTTAAATTTACTGCATTCTAAGGTTGTAAGAGCTCAGTATTGTTCATGTTTGCAAGTCGAGATGCATTGTGCTTCGAGATCTTGACCACAAAATAGGGCCTTTCCTATTTTAGGATGAGTTTGCCTACGTTCTTCAATACTTCCACATTTTTTAGGATGAGATCTCCAACTTTAAAGCTACGCAGTTGAATGCCCTTGTTGCAGTGTTCTATCATCTTCGATCAGTAGTGCTGCATGGTGTTGTAAGCTTCTTAGTGTAGCTCATCGATGGTTTCCAGATTGAATTTTCTTCGAATGTGTTTGTGATCGAATTAAAATAAATTACTTGAGCTATGTGTTGCACCAACTCAGATGGGATGACTGTTTCAAAACCATAGACTAGACTACAAGTGCTGTGACCTATAACAATTTAGGGAGTTGTTTAGTACGCCCATAAGACTCCTGGGAGGTCATCTACTCGAGTCACTCCAATACCTTTTAGTCGAGCTTTGAGGTGGTCAAAGATAGTTCTATTCATTACTTCAGTTTGGCTAATAGCCTGGGGGTTCTCTATTGAGGTAAAATGTTGGCAAATCCTCAAAGTCTCATACAAATTTCTTATGTTCCTGCTCTAAAATTAGGTTTCATTATCTAAGTTAGGACTTTAGGGAGGCCAAAATGGCAGATAATGTTCTTCTAGATAAAACTCTTGATGGCTACATCTGTTATCTTAGGAACTACTTCTACCTCAACCGACTTAGTAAAGTATTCGACTACAATAATTATAAACTTTCTTTATTTTGATATCTTTGGCAAGGAACCAACAACATTGATCCCCTATTGGTAAAAGAGCCATGTGACCTAGACATTTACCATTGATGCCTCTGATTGGTGTGGTATGTTCGAATTAACCTAATAGAATAGACATCTTCTAGCAAAGTCGACGACGTCTTTTAATAGTGTTGGCTAAAAATGTCCATATTTGATAACTTTATGGGCCAAAGAGCATGCTTCAAATGGTTTCCACAAATAGCTACATGAATTTCTTATAAAACCTCATGGGCTTGGCTTGGGTTTAAGCACTTTAAGGGTGGTCTAAAAAATAACTTCTTCTAGATTTGGCCATGCTCATCGAGGGCAAACTTGGTTGCTTGACCTTGAAGTTTACACACCTTGTTTTTATCTTCGGGGACTGTCCCTTAACTCAAGTAAAATTTTATTGCATCTTGCCAAGAAGAAATGCATTCCTCGATACTTCCTACTAGGTTTTGGTCGAGGGTATGTATTATGGGCTTGCTCACGACCAGAAATGTTATTATTTTATTTTTCGTCCCCTTTGTTGAGCTCATAAATGTGGATAAGGCATCAGCTCACTCATTCTTTTATCAAGGTACTTGGCTAAGGGTGAAACTTTTGAATGACTATTGTAATTATTTCACCTTGGCCAGATACTGACTTATCTTAGATTCTTTGGCCTCATAATTTTCTTCAACTTGCTTTGTGAACAGTTAGTTGCTCAACCCCATAGTTTGTTGCCATCTTCATGCCCGTTAGAAGGGCTTCATATTTGGTCTTATTATTAGTTTTTAAAAAATTGAGTTTGATTGCAAAATTATATTTCTCTGTGAATGAGGAGCAGAGTGAAACACTTATCTCTTCTCCTGAGGTGGTCATTGATCCGTTAATGTGCAAAGTCCACATGAGAGAGTTATGGTCATTATAGTCATGTTGGTCAGGAAAGTGAGCCTCTTGGAGATAAAATTGGCTAAGATTTGCGCTTTCAAAGCCAGTTAGGGTTGGAAGGTGATGTTGAATTCCCCCAATTTGATCACCCACTTGGTTAGTCTCCCCAATGTGTTGGGTTTTGATAGGATGCGCTTCAATGGTTAATTCATCAACATTATGATCCCATGGGATTGGAAGTATGGCCATAGCTTTTGGGCTATTGTGACTAGGGCTAGGGCAAATTTCTCAATCTCGAGATAGTTATGCTTGGGTTCCTATAGCCTTGCTACAATAATAAATAGGCTGATGAGTTTTGTCTCTGATTGAGACTAAGACTAAGCTGATTGAGTCATCAACATCACCAAGTATATGTGTAAAATGTCTCCTAACTTAGGTTTTGCAAGCATGGGTGGTGAAGAGAGATATTTTTTGAGCTTAACCAAGCCTTGGTCATATTGTTCTGTCCATTAAAAGCCTAATTTCTTAGTGTTCCTAAGAATCTTGAAGAAAGGCAATCTCTTGTCAGTTAATCGGGTAATGAACCTACTAAGGGCTATAATTCGCCTAACTAAGTGCTACACGTTCTTTACTGTTTGGGGAGGGGTGACATCTAACATTGCTTGGATTTTCTATGGATCTACTTCAATGCCCTTTGCTTTCCCGAACCTAAAAAGTGAATTTATTAGGGTTGAGTTCCATCCCGAATGCCCATACTATTGAGAATGTGTGGTTGAGGTCAATTAAATGATTTTTGGCCATCTCTATCTTAACAATCATGTTATCAACGTACACTTCCATAAAATTTTCAATCTTATTTTTGAACATAAAGTTTACTAGTCTTTGGTAAGTTACTCCTACATTCTTGAGCTCAAAAGACATGACCAAAAATAATACACCTTATTAGGGACAATGAAAGAGGTCTTGTCCTTGTCCTTGAGTGCCATGAATATCTAATAATAGCTTTGAAAGGTATCCATCATACTAAGTAATTCACAACCAGTAATAGAATTAACTAGCAAATCTATGCAAGGTAAGGAGTAAAGATCTTTAGGGCAAGCTTTATTCAAATCGATAAAATTATTGCACATACTCCATTTTTCCTCATTCTTGGGGACGAGTACAATATTACAAAAGAAAAGAGGGATATTGAATTTCTATAATATATCCTGCTTTTAAGAGGTTGTTGACCTTCTATTCGATGATCTAGCATCTCTCAGCATTGAAGGTCCTCGTCTTTTATTTTATTGGCTTGTATAAGGGGTCCATAATGAGATAGTGGACAATGACATTATGGTTGATTTCTTGGAGGTCAAAAGTTGTCCATGCAAACATATTGATATTTCTACAAAGAAAATCGACCATAAAATATTCCATGCGGTGACCCATATCACTTCCAATCCTAGTAGTCTTATCAAGGTTCCTAGGTTCGAGCTCAATCATTTTGA
Source organism: Jacaranda copaia (assembly GCA_014898725.1). Classification (NCBI taxonomy): domain Eukaryota; kingdom Viridiplantae; phylum Streptophyta; class Magnoliopsida; order Lamiales; family Bignoniaceae; genus Jacaranda; species Jacaranda copaia. The sequence continues at coordinate 667,571 of JACGDI010005424.1, read as the reverse complement.
ACTCCTTGATTGGCTCGACCCTAGTATCCTAAAGTTTTCTTTTCTTACTTGCCTGCCCTTGCTCGGGTTCTACAATATAGGTGTCCCTCGAGGGCTTTGGTTATGGTTGGTTCTTTTGCTCACTAGATTGGATTGAAATGGCATAATAGTGCCATGCTTCCTTGATGTTTCACAAGAGCTCATCTATGGCAACTAAGGTTAGGAATTTGATTTTTATGTGGTAGGTCGAGATAATGGCTCAAAAGTTATCTAAAGCTGGTCACCCCATATCGACATTGTAGGCAAATGGAGCATCAATAACTAAGTAGTTTATCATGAGGGTTCTCTTATGAGGGGCTTCCCCAAATGATATAGACAGGTTGATGGATTCCTTTGGGATAACTTCTAACCTCCTGAAAC
>JACGDI010005424.1:533603-660040 GCA_014898725.1 Jacaranda copaia | reverse complement strand
ATGGAACATCATTCTCCAACTGGAGACCTCAAGCAGCTTTATCTATTGAAAAGCAAACACCACTATAAGACTTTCAAGGGGCATTGACAAACACAAAAGACCACTATAAATCTCCAAAGGAGCATGTGGCAAATACAAATGACCATTATAAGACATCTAAAATGTTGTATGGCAAACACAAAAGACCACTATGAAACCTACAAAAAAGCGCATGTCAAACACAAAAGGCCACTTTAATAACCTCAAAGAGATAAGTGAAAAACATAAAGACTGCTATAAAATCCTTAAGGGAGTAGATGGCAAACTCAAAGTCTTCTATATGATCCTAAAAAGGTATACAACAATAAAAACCATGATAAGACCCCAAAGGGGCACATAGTGACCAATAATGCTGTAAAACCCCTAAGGGCGTGTGCAGCAACCAAGACTACTCTAGGACTACGAAAAATGCATGAATAAGCGATGAATACTGATATAGAAATCCCTAAAGGGGCATCTAAAAGATAAGACTATTGCTTTAGAACCCCAAAGGACTGCATAAAAATTAAGACTATGACAAGGCCCCCGAAGGGGCTTGCAAAAACTAAGTCTACTATAGACCCCTAAGAGGGCTTGTGATCATGCTTTCTTGTAGCAAAATCTAGAGAATCACACAAAAGAAATAGATAAAAAAGAGAACCATCTCATGTGGAGCCCTTATAAAAAAAATACAAAAACATGACAAAGCATAATTGGCATAAGAGATCAATATAATGTAAGTAATGAAATTGTCAAAACGACCAAGTAGGAAAAAGAACGAAAATACTGCTCAAGTATCCATAGCAATAGAGCAAGGCCTAGTAGAATCAAAGTGCATAATTGGAAGGCAACATTTGTCCTAAACTTGACCATCAAAAAATTACTAAAATACTACTAAAGACAAATTAAAGCAAATTCATCCTCAACTAAAAATGATTAAATCCTAGTTTAACTCTTATTTAGCCTTATATGTAGAGACAACAATTGGATCATTTGCTATGGCTTATGGACTAGTCTCCAATGAGCTCACAAAAATCATATTTGCTATAGGATCCCTTAAAGGGGCATGTGAAAAGATATCTCGCTAATAAGATCCTAAACGTGCCATGTGACCAGACTCTAGGTGGGAAACAACGTTTTTGCTGTAAAACTCCTAAGGGGACATGCGAAAGAACATTCTTTGATAAGACCCTAAAGGGCTCTCAACAAAGTGTTTTGTGGTAAGACCCTAAGGAACTCTTAGAAAAATATAATTTAGAGAACCTAAGAGGTCCTTAGAGAAGTACCTTAGCGAGAGACCCAAAGGGATTCTTGGAATGACTTCTTTGTGAAAAGACCCTTGGGGACTCCCAAAAACTTAACATTGCATAAGGTTACAAGTATCCACAGGGCATAAAGCTCCAAAACTAGTATAAGATACTCATGTAGTATTAACTCTAGAAATACTCTAAGTTCAAAACGTGTGAAGATCCAAGAATATTACAACTTATTCATAGAGGCGAGTCTCCAAAGATACTTTAGGTAATTCACAAAGAAAACAACTCCACAAGAAGATCCTAAGAATCCTCCTCAGCAAAAAATGTTTCTAAAAATACTAAGGTAGTCATAAGAAATGTAGAAACTTATTAGATACCCGAAGTAGCATTTGGAGCAACATTGAAACAATTGTGCCCAAGAAGGTGTCCATTCAAATGATGGTCTCCAACTTTAGCGGCTTTCTTAATGGTTGCCCAACTCAATTGCCCAAAGGCACTCACCTGTTCTAGTTGACCTCTTGACCTAGTTAACTACGAAAGACACTCTCCCACCAACTTGTATTGCCATAGACATAACTTTAATATGTTGTTCGCATTTGTCTTATTCTCTTCCTTGTCAAAGGAAACTCAAGACAAATCAACACATAGCTGCTTAATGAGTACAAAAAGAGTTATAAAAAAAGAAAGCAAAGATAAATAATAACTTGAAAAACAACCTAAGTTATTTGTAGCATGCAAAACGTTTTGAGAAATTGTGAATCATTCATAGAGCAAAAAACTCTGTCAAAGATCCTAAGAAATGTTTGAGGCATAAAGCTCCCTAATAAAGTCTATGTTATTTACAGGGTGGAAAACCCCTCAAAATAGTGTAATACTTTACCAGAAACCCTAGGTACATAACACAATTTCTTAGCGACAAAACTTAAGGCATGCTATGCCATAGGCCCTCGAGGCGCAAGATAATAGTATTTTAATGATCAGATACCCCGAGGATGCTCATGGACCATTATCTCCAAGTTAAGACCTTGAGGAGGCATATAGAGTGATTACACCAACAAGTGACCTTAGAGGACACTTAAAGTAATGCAACTCATCAGAGGATCCTAAGAGGTACCAAACACAAATCATCTCATTGTAGAATAGCCTATGTCTGCAAACATGATAAAAATGCAAGTGACATAATAGGGTGATAGAGTCATAATAATTAAAAATGAAATAAAAAAAAGAAAGATATCTAACTTAACTATAACAAAATAAGTTGCTCAAGGATCCCAGACGAAGATGAAAAATCTAATAATGCTTGAGCATAGAACCTAAAAAGCATCCGACTCACACTTAGCCATCCAATGAGAAAGATAACATATGCTTCAGGAAAGTAAAGCAATGGCACCTACAACAAAAAAACATGGCTCCCAACTTTAGAAAATACTTGGACACCATGAGAGGTATAACCCCTATAAATTTATTCAGCCCTAATGCTGATGCAGCCACCCAAAGTTTGTATTAGCCCCAAGACAAGATGCATGTCACTGCTAAAAGAGATGGCAGCCCCATCAAGTAGCAGACTAAGCCCTTGTGGTCAATTGCCTCAATTGACTTCAATTTTGTTCTCGCTGACCCTATCATCATACAAATTAACCACATTGCATGATCACTACCTAACACTACTCTCTCTCTCTCTCTCTCTCAAGTGAGAGAACTCTTCACAAAGGAAAATTCCCCAACTCGATATCCCAAAATAATTGAAGGCAAGAATAGCACTAAAATCTAATAATTAAAACTTCATAAGCTAAAATTAACTAGGTTACTCAAGTTACCAAGGATTTAAACATGGCATGGATTCATATTTGGTAAGAGGAATACCTTGATGAGCAAATTTAAAAGAAGAAAATGGTAAACTCTTCACCAATCCAGAATCTGCCAGAAACCGACGTAGTAGTGAAACAACAACCTTTGCCTGGCTTTGAGATATCCAAAATTCATGAAATTAAATTGGATCTTCTACAAAAAATTATAAAGATCGTTTGAAAAAAATGGAGCAAAAATTGATCTGGATATCCTCATAAAAATTTGTCAAAATTGCTGCACTATAAAATGAATTTCATAGGCAAGCAAATCAAGTGTTTTGCCTTTATTGTAATGGTCCACACACCAATTGAACTTCCAATTTCTCCTAACTTTTAGTTGGAGAAAGAGAGGATAAAAGCTATGGTGGTGGCCAGTTTTGAGGTTGAGAGAAGAAGAGAAAGCAAAGCTTTATCTTATGAGGTAATGCTTGGAGGGAAATTATGAAAGATTCTAATCTTCACTAATGGTATGAATTGCTGAATTCTTTCACTGCTATATCAATATATAGAGGGAGGATGGAGTGATTCCAAGTTGGCATCACACCTTCCCTAAGGGAGGGGGCAGCCACTTTCTTGCCAAGGTGGCAAGCTTGAATTTCAAATCATATCTGAATTTCTTGTGCATTTCAATATAATTTGGAATCCAATTTTAAATTAATTAAAATGTTAATTCAAATTAATTCTTCATTTGAATTTTTCCTTCAAAATTTATTCTTCTCATTAATTAAATTAAACACTTTAATTTAATTAATTAATCTTTAACTTAATTTTTAAGTAAACAAGCTTAACTCTTAAGTTTAATTTTGTTAACTTAACTCTTTAATTATTGGTACAATATAACTCCCTAAATTAATTGATTAATTTAACACTTAAATTAATCAAGCCAAAATTGATCCTTAAATTGATCACCTCAAAATCGGTCTACTAGGAGAGAATATTCTAATACTTAGAAAAATTCCTCCATCAATTAGAAAGCTAATTGGAATTTGTGTGTGACCCAATAGGTTCTACCATTCATTAGACATGAGCTTACAACTCCTTGTGACTTTTGAATATCATATATTCATTTTAGTTTAAAACATTTTTAAACTAATCGACTCAATTCAATTACTCTCAATAATTGAAGAGTACGTAATCTCCATAGTCGATGTCCAACCCAAAGCCCATGGAGTCCAACCAATTGGCTGTAATAAATGCTTTTGAAGAACCATTACACCTCTACACGTACCAAGCTAATACAGTCCTTCCATCTCTTATTTTCAAAAAAAGGCCTAAGGCAAGATATTTGTTGGCTCCCTAATAACCTCAATACTATGTCCTTATTCTCAATGTTTGATTCCAATATGTGATCTCATCTTTGTAAAACTCCTTTCCCAAATTATCACACCACTTTCCACAAGAATTTCTTAGAATCTATCATATATAATATATAGGAGATACACTCACCTTTCACAAAGAGAAAGAGTTGGACTTTATCTTTGATCTCACAAATTGCCATGCCAAGTAGCTCATATCTAATTTCAACTCGAATGGCTTGCTAAGTGACCAAGAAAGAGTCAAAGCATGAGGACCAGACAAATGGTTACCATGGATCCTAAGGTCAAAAGACTAATAATATGCATTAGCGTATGTTGGAGAATTAACAACTACCGATATGCCACTACAGCTATCTAGTAGATTTTTTTAGTAGGTCTTCTATACCTTATTCCCTAACAAGCACCACCAATATGCACCCGTATCTCACATAATCGCTCATGGAATGGAGTGATATCTAAGTCTTGGATTTATGCATCGTTAGTGTAAGTCTACCTGGATTTTAGATGCCTTATCTTATAAGATCCTATAACTTAGAATATTTAAGATTACAACCGTGTAAAACTTATTCCATGATCACTGAACCAACTCCATTAGTCATGAGAGATCTAAGGGCTTAATCTAAATGCTAGTGAAATAATATAGCACATAAGATGAAGATGACCATATAAAAAATATCATTTAATCAAGATTGTATCATAATTAAAATTGTTTACACAGCTAATCTAATTGGCTTGCAAGGCACTATTCCAATAATCTCCCACTTTTCTTAAAGTTAATTCCCTATAGTCTTAAGGCCCATCTTCTCAAGGTGTCCTTCAAAGACCGTTAGCATTTAAACAGTAGTTCTACTATATTTTCTTTTGAGGCAACTTTATCCACTCAGTTGTCACCTTTATCAATTGATATCATTTATTTGATGATAATGTGATTATAGTGTTTGTATTACTGATGAGATCTTAGCTCAAGTCCTAAATTATCTTCCAAAGACAATTGTTAGCTTATGCATGCTAGGCACTACATCCATCTCTTGGATGAAGTTTTTATCCAAACACCTTCTTTTATGGAGGCCAAAATCCTAATGTATTTCACCTCAGTAGTTATCTAGGTTTTGGTGTCTCATTGAAATTCTTCCTACTATTATATCGCCATTAAGGCAAAATACTAATCTATAAGTGAATTTTAGGTCATCTATATTAGATTGAAAACTAGAATTTGAAAACTCCACAATTTTCAATTCTCTATTGCTGTATCCCAAAAATAAGTTCTTAGTCCTTCTCAAGTACTTAAGGATTGCTTTCACAGCTATCCAGTGACTCTAACTAGAATTGGATTGGAACCTACTTGCAATACTTAGTGAGTGTGCCATATCCAGTATTTTACATTGAATGCATACAATATGCTCACAATAGTGGATGTATAAGGTATATGCAACATTCTATGTCTCTCGTTATTAGTCTAACGGGCCATAGACTTGGAGAGTCGAAGACCATGTCCTAAAGGGAGGAATCCCTTTTGGATTCTTCCATACTAAACCTCTTTAGTATCTAGTCAATGTACAATGTTTGGGAAAGCCTTAGCATTCTCCTCGATCTATCTCCATAGATACATATTCCCAATATGTAGGATGTTTTTCCCAAATCCTTTATGGAGAATTGTGTAGATAACCGTGATTTAGTACACTCTAACATTTCTTTCCCATTCTCAATGAGAAAAATGTCATTGACATAAAGCACAATAAACTATATACTATTCCTACTAGCTTTTTGTAAACACAAGATTTATACACTTTTTTGATAAGGCCAAACGATTTGACTATCTTATCAAAAATGTATGTTCCAAGTTTGGGATGCCAATTTGAATCCATAAATGGATTCTTGAGTTTGCAAACATTTTTCTCATTCACTTTAGATGTAAAACCTTGTGGTTGCTCCATATAATTCTCTTCTTTAATGTTTCCATTGAGGAAATCAATTTTTATGTCAATTTATCATATCTCATATTCATAATATGTGACTATGGCAAGTAAAATTTGAATAGACTTAGGCATTGTGACTTATGCACAGGTTTCTTTGAAATTAATACTTGGTCTTTGAGTGTAACCTTTTGCCACTAGCCGTGCCTTAAAGGTCATCACCTCTCCATCGACTCCTCTCTTTCACTTATAAATCCACTGGCAACCTATTGGAATTGTTCCCTCTAATAGATCTACCAAAGTCTATACTTTATTGAAGTATGTAGAGCCCATTTTGGATTTTATGGCATCTAGTCAATATCTCGATTCTATGTCTAACATAGCTTCTTCAAGGTCTTTGGATCATTGTCCAAATGGTCTATCTCATGAAATTTGAGCCATTTGGGTTGCTTCTTGATTGTGTCTGAGCTTCTCAGAGGTTATGTGTAAGGCCTTTTGATATTTATTTGTTCTATTGTTTATGAGATTTAATGATTGTCTTAAACTTCATCAAGCTCAACAACATGCCATTTCTATCTAATAGAAAATCCTTTTTCAAAAAAGTGGCATTTCTCAAAACAAATACCTTTTGTTCCAAGGGATCATAGAAGTAATAACCCATAGACTCTTTTAGGTATCCCACAAACTTGCATAAGATGGATCTATTATCCAACTTATCTCCCATTGTCCGTTTCACGTAAGTGAGAGATCCCCAACCCTGAGATATTAGTAAGAGGGTTCTTTGCCATGCCATATCTCATATGGTATCTTTGGCATCGACTTTGAAGCTACTACACTTAGTAAGTTTGCTGCTATCATTAAGGCACATCCCCAAAAAGAAATAAGCACATCGAAGAAGCTCGTCATGAAATGTACCATGTTCAATAAGGTACGATGTCTTCTCTCAGCTACTCCATTATGTTGTGGTGTGCTAAATGGAGTCCATTGAAAAAGAATCCTATTTTTCTTTGGATAATCCAAGAGTTTGGTACTTTAGTATTCTCCTCTTTGATTAAATCAAAGAGCTTCAATACTGAGTGCTTTTCACACTAACTCTTAGTGGGCAACATACATCTACATGGATCAAATATAAAGGATTAGTGGTATGCCTCGATTATCTCATAAAATGAACCCTGGTCAATTTTTCCTTTAAACAAGATTCATGAGTGGGAAAGTCCCTAATGCAATTAACATTTAGTGCTTTGAGAACTTCTAACTTGTTCATCCTATTTTTGGGAATATACCCAAGTATTGCATGTTATAACATGGCATCTTCTTAGATATCTAATTTTCTTTATTTTGTTGAAAGTGCATTAGTGATAGTTGAGAATCTAATATACACAATCATTTGTTAAGTGTACCATAAGCAACTAAAGAACCCATTCTTTAATGCCTTCAATGTCTCATTTGATATATAAGGATCAAATCATTTGCCATTCAAACAGGAATTGAAATATTGTTCTCAAGAATATATGGTAAATTATAACAAAAACTGAATACAATTATGGAGTTCCCTAAGTCTGACTTATTATACGCCTTTGGCAAAGGTTGCTACTCTTGCTTTTTTACCAAGGCATTGCATCATATCCCCACCTTAGTTTTATTCTTCTTTATATTCTTTGTAACAACTTACAAAGATAAGAACCACATATAATATCATATATCCATGAGGAAGGATTTATCTTTAAATACACTTCAATAAAGTACATACCACTCTCAAGGGTTGCAAGGTATTCTTTGCAATATCACTTCCAATGGCCTATCTTGCCAAAGTAGAAATAAATAATATTGACTATGTTCTCTATAATCTTTTTGACTCCTCGAATGCCTTTAATAGTTATTTTCCCTTAGAAGGAAAATGTTCCTTTCTTTTACCTTCATTTCTAGCACCCCTAGGGCCTATAGGTTAGGAGGAGGAAATAAGTGTCAAAGGTTTGCCTATATCATGGTAGTGTCTTTCTAGATCAACACTTTGATCACTAAAACTCAGCAAGAATGTGAGGATCAAATCCTCATGGAGATCATTGTCCATCACTATGTCCAAGTTGAAAGCTTTTCCAAGCCTAATCATCTTTAGACCTTAGTTGATGACATATGACTTTGCATCCATCCCAACATGAAAAATCTCCTTTGACAATATGAACTTTTCATACCTTGTTTGCTTTACAACTCTTGTAAACTTTAACCAAGGTACCATTTATGTGTCCTTGAAACTTTTGAAGTTTGCAGATGCCATCATAAAACTAAGGGATAGGATGATCTTAAACCCAATTCGTAAACATTTCATGTGTCTCTAGGTTTATATTAATCCCAAAGGGAATATGAGTACCATGATATAGGACCTACATCCACTTCTAGAAATCTAGAATGATTTTTGAGGTAGAGTTAATAGTGGAAGTTTGGCCCGATTGGTTTATTAGTTTTCAAAATAATGTTGAGTGGAATGTTTTTCATTCTTGAGATTTAACAAATCCTCGAAGGCGAAAAAGAAAATATAAGCATGTGATTGAATTTGATATTAAAAACATGTTTATGGTTTTTCAAGCATGTTATCCTTCCACTATTTTATCAAATCCCTCACCCCTAAGAAAAATTCAGGAAATCATATTTTCTAGTGAGAATCAAGATCCTAAAGACTTGCAAGTAGACCTCCGTGACCGGATGTATATCCACAAGCAATCCAAAGGTAAGCAACTTTTGTTAATTGCACCTTATGCAACTCTTGATATATTTTGCCTCACCATTTCATGTAGATCCCCTGATGAATGAACTCTACATTATTTGGTGTTAAGTCAAACCTATCAATTAAAATTTGATTTGAGACAGGCGCCACAACATCCCCCGTGACCAAGTGTATTATGTGTGGGCATTTCTAAATCAAAGGTGCATCTCATGCAAAGTGTATGGTCACAGCTTTCCACTTAAATGCGACCCTCATGATAGGATGGTAGCATCGTCATGCTATATACCATTGGTAGAAGGCTTGGATTAATAAAAACACTTTTAATTTGTATCCATTTTGACTTAGTATTTGAAAAACACTTAGACATTCTAAGTTGAGGGATTTTTCTTGCAAAGATCTCATCAGTTTATCTTCTTATTTAGGTTTTTTATATCTTAATTCATACATCACATACATTAATAGAATACAAAAAATATAAATAAATAAATGTGCCTAGTATGCTCCTAGGGTAGGATGACCATAAGCTTAACTAATTGATGCACTTAGAGCCATAGGTGCATCACTCGGTTGATTTTAAGTGGGATGATTAAATTAAGCTATTACATGAGTATATTCCATACATTCATGGGTCTTCAAGCCTCCTTAGATCCTCTTTGCTCCTTGCAACTTTTACAAGAGAAAGAAATCTCACGCTTAGTAATTCTACTCTCATAACGTTTACACGATAGAGCAAGAGGCATGCAAGCCCCACTTAATACAACCTATTTTAACAACTTGAATTGAATAAAATTAATACTAAAAGACTCATGATCATCCCCATTCATTCATCATTCATTCAACACTCAAATGAACAATAAATAAATTATGAATTGACATTCAATTTCAATAATTTAAATGCTTATCTCATAAATAATTAATTGGCCAAGCAAAAATAAGCATAACCATTATGCATCTCATTTTTTCAACAAATGGAGATCAATTTTAACAAGATTTAAGAAGCAATAAAATATATCAAATATAATTTTGAGAACTTGCACAACATTTGTGCACCTCTCTAGCATGATTTGAATCAATTTTGGTCACTTAAGGAACATAAAAATGAGCTCCAAATTCATCCCAACTAAAACTAGTTACTGCTACTTGGGTGTGCAAATGGCTGGGCGGCAGGTGCACCTACTGCCCCACCTATGTGCTGCCATGGTGTAGCAGCACTCCTGTTTTAGGTTTTGGATCGCGTTAAGCCATTTTTGGTTAAACTTTTGGGCACAAAAAATTTTAGGACACTTCCTAAACATCAAATCACACATTATAGATGAAATTATAGATTCAAAAAATGTTTTAAAAATGGAATTTCAAGTGCTCAATCAAGCATCAAAAATCAAGTTTAAGTGAGAATCAAATTCTCCAAAAATATCCAACAAAATTCAAATCTAATTGGATCCAAAAATGACTAAAACACTTTCAGCCATTAAATAACATGCTATATTAATATATAACATCAATTAATTCCAAATCAACATTCAACATTAATAGCTACGAATTAAAACATACTAATCATATGAATCAACAATTAAATCACATAATAGCATACTTTCAATTCATCAATCTAAGAGCCACACGCAACATCAACCAAACACTCCAATCCATCATCAATATTTGGTGATTTTGATCAATTCATCACATGAATCAATCAATCAAAATTCCAAATCATAGCATGAATTAGGCTCCGATACCACTTGAAGGCAAGAGTAACACTAAAATCCAATAATTAAAATTTCAAAAGCTAAAATTAACTAGGTTACTCAAGCTACCAAGGATCTAAACATGACATGGATTTAGAGTTGGTAAGAGAAATACCTTGATGAGCAAATTTCCAAGCACAAAATGGTAAATTCTTCATGAATTAAGAATATACCAAAAACTAGCACAGTGGAGGAACAACAACGTTTTCCTAGCTTTGAGATCTCCAAAATTCATGAAATTAAACTAAAGATTCTATGAAAAATCTGGAGCAAAAATCAATTTAGATCTCTCAGTAAAATTCATCAAAATTGCTACACTGCAAAGTGGATCTCCAAAGCAAGCAAACTAAGTGTTTTACCTATATTATAATGATCCGCACGCCAATTGAACTTCTAATTTCTCTTCATTTTTACCTAGAGAAAGAGAGGAGAAAAGCTATGGTGGAAGCCAATTTTGAGGTTGGGAGAAGAAGAGAAAGCAAAGCTTCAACTCATGAGGCAATGCTTGGAGGGAGGTTTTTGGAGGGAAATTGTGAAAGATTCAAATCTTCACAAATGGTGTGTATTGCTGAATTCCCTCACCTCTATATCAATATATAAAGGGGGGAAGGTGTGATGCCAAGTTGGCATAACACCTTCCCTAAGGGAGTGGGCCACCACTTGCTTGCTAATGCGGCAAGCTTGATTTTCAAATCATATTTGAATTTTATGTGCATTTCAATTTAATTTGGAATCCAATTTCAAATTAATTAAAGAGATAATTCAAATGAACTCTTCATTTGAATTTTTTCTTCAAAATTTATTCTTCTCATTAATTAAATTAAATACTTTAATTTAATTAATTAACCTTTAACTTAACTCTTAAGTCAACAAGCTTAACTCTTAAGCTTAATTTTGTTAACTTAACTCTTTAAGTTAACTATGATCAATTGGAGATCAAATGGCACCAAATAATTAACTCTTTAATCATTGATATAATTTAACTCCTTAAATTAATTAATTAATTAATTTAACACTTAAATTAATCAAGCTAAAATTGATCCTCAAATCGGTCATCTCAAAATCGATCTACTAGGAGAGAATATTCTAACACTCAGAAAAATTCCTCTGTCAATTAGGAAGCTAATTAGATTTTGTGTGTGACCTAATAGTTTCTACCATTCATTAGACATGGGCTTACAAGTACTCGTGACTTTTGAATATCATATATTCATTTTAGTTTAAAATACTTTTAAATTAATTGACTCGATTCAATTAATCTCATTAATTGAAGAGTGCCCAATTTCTATGATCGATGTCCAACCTCAAGCCCATAAAGCCTAACTAATTGGCTGAAATGAATGTTTTTGGAGAACCATTATAGCTTTACGCATACCATATAAATACGGTCTTTCCACTTCCTATCTCCCAAAAGGGGCCGAGGGTAAGATATTTGTTGGCTCCCTAATAGGCTCGATACTATGTTTCTATTCTCAATTTTCAATTCCATTTGTGACCTCACTTTGGCAAACTCCTTTCTCAAATTGTCACACCACCTTGTGCAAGAATTTTTTGGAATCGATATAGAATATATAGGACATGCACTCATCTTTCACAAAGATGAATAGTCAAATTTCATCTTTAATCTCACAAACCTCCATGCCAAGTAGCTCATACCTAATTTCAACCCAAACAGCTCACTAAGTGACCTAGGAAGAGTCAAAATATGAGGATCGGATACAAAGTTACCATGAATCCTCAGATTAAAAGACTAATAATATGCATTAGTGTAAGTGAAAGAATTAACCACTACCACTATGCCACTACGGCTATCTAGTGGATTCTTTGAGTAGGTCTTCATTGCTTTATTCCCTAACAAGTACCCACCAACGTGCACTTGTATCATATATGATTGCTCATGAAATGGAATGATATCCAACTCTTGGATTTATGCTTCATTACTATGAGTTTATCTGGATCTTAGATTTCCTATCTCATAAGATCCTATGACTTGGAATATTTAAGATCACAACTATGTAAGACTTATTCCATGGTCACCAAACCAAGTCTTGTAGTCAAGAGTGATATAACGGTTTCATCCAAATGCCAATGAAGTAATATAGAGTGTAAGATGAAGATGGCCATATAAAAAATATTATTCAATCAAGATTGTATCAAGAATGAAATAGTTTAAGGCCAAACTAGTTAGCTTGCAAGGTACTATTCCAACAATAACAAATAAATGAAGTCACAAATTCATCAATTATCTAATTAATTGATTACTAAAATTGTTTCAAAATCAACTGAAGATGTAGAAAATAAAAGTAATTAATTATTATAGTAAGGTTCATTAAAGTTAATTTTTAAGCTATACTTTAAATTTAAAAAGATAAATTTCCAATTGAAAGTACATGAAGCCAAAAGACATCTAAGCAGCCATTTGCAAAACTCGACCTTTAACTCTAAGTAATGCATTTTAAGAATAGAAGCCTAGCATGATGCTGATTTCTAGAAATGACCTTAACTCCATTTTTGTACAACGTCGATATTGTAAATAATTTTGATTATTTAGATCAAATATTAATCTATTTAAGACTTACTAAGTTTTTCGAATGGGACTTCTTGAAACTTAGACATATTTGGGTGATATAAAATTTAATCCAATTTTGATCTCCTACTTCTAATGAACTCATCATCTTTACTAGTAGGTGTCGCATTCTTATAGTGAAATAATAATGTTTGGGTTTGACTCAATTATTTAAAAATCAAGATTGACTTGGACTCTTACTCTTTAAGGATTTGCTCATTTCTATTTTTCTACTGTAGAATTGGGATTTTTTTGTATTAAGTTTTCTAGTTTTCGGTGAAGTAGTTATGTAATTAACTCTTATTGATAAGAGTCCTTATAATTACTTAGTACACTCATCAAACTTGTGAATATTCATGGGGTAGATGTTTTGAGTTACGAATAGGACAATAAAAAGGATAGGTGAGCATTTCTCTAGTAGTTACGAGAGTGGTTGTGTAAGGAGTTTTTCTCTTGGGTTTGGTATGTCAACTTTAAAGGTTATCTTGTATCAGTAAAATTTTCTTATGGTGAAATAAAGAGTACTCCCATAGATGTAGACAAATTTTACTGAACCATGTACTTATATATATTTTATTTTTCTATTTATTGAGTACTCTTTTTGTCATTAAAATATTAACTGGTGTGATTTGTGGATTCTTGATACACTAAATCTCATACTTAAATTACTTTCGCCCCTAACCATTGATATCATAGCTGTAGATGGGCTACAAGTTGAGATTTGATTTTTGGGATTGACATTGCCATAAACAAATTACTTTATGGTTCAGAAGTTTAATCGCAAAGAAAACTTTACTCTTTGGAAAAAATGGGTGTAGGATATCCTTATTCAATAAGGCTTAGTAGTGACATTGAAAGGAATGGAGGAAAGGTGATAGATATAAAGGATCTACATTGGAAAGCTTAGACTTTGTATTTAGACAACATTATCTACTATGGATGATGGTTGGAAGATTAGTTATTGAGGTTGGAGGTAAAGTTGCAAAAGTTGCATCTTGAGAGGGCTTTATTAATGCACTATTTGTAAAGGATGTAAATAGAGGAGGATGACAATCTTATGAATTGCATGAATCGATTAGAAAGTTCATGAGGAAATTGTGGAAGAAGATATGCCTTTTTTACTTCTTAACATGCTCCCAAATTTGGTTTGATATGTTGGTGATGGTATTGTCATACAAGAAAGATGCAGTGAACTTGGAGCATGTGCAAAAAACATCACATTTGTAAGGCAAATCAGAAGATGATACAAGAGTGAGCTTTGGTTGCTTAAGAAATGAATGATAATGGGAAAGGACCTAGTGGTTGATTTGTGAATAGTGGATTAGGTTTGAGGACTAGAGGATAGGGCAAGATTGCTACAAATGTGAAGGCATTGGTGATAATTCAGTAGTGGCATATGATGAAAATATTTTCACAATCTTTACTCATATATATATATATATATATATATATTTCTTTTTTGAAGATTCTGGATGTATAATGCATGTTTACTCTAGGAGAGATTATTTTGATTGACTTCAATTAAAGAAACTAGATAATTTACTTTGAGTGATAACTTTACTCGTAGAGTCATGCATATTGAAGTAATGACAATTAAAATATATATTAGGGTGGTCTGTACTTTAGATGATGTGCTCTATATCTTGAAAAATCTAATTTCCTTGAGTTAATTATATTTCAAGGGCTGTGAATATTGAACTGGAGTTGGAGTCCTAAAAGCTTACTACACATAGTGGATGTGTCCTAGGAAAATTAGAGAAATGTGATAATTTATTCCATCTGGTGGACTCAAGGAGTGACTAGAAGTGGAGCATGCCTAAGGGCTCCAACCTACATTTCATAGCCATAACGAAATGTGCGAGGCTATTTTAAATCTCACAGCATAACAATGGATGCAATTAATTATCTTATTCAATTTATGAGTGTTTGAGCACATAGGATCATAAATTCCCAAGCCTAATTAGAAAATGAGATTAAAATTTAATGTTTTAGCATATGACTATTTTCCTGCATATATGTTATTTATTGAGAATTCATAAAGTACTTATTTATTGAAAAATTACTAACATTTTATTGATAATAAATCATCTATGCTCTTAGAAGCTATAAATTAGTGAATATTGATAATTAAATTCTTCATAAACTAATCATTTTCATTCAAAGCTACGTTGAAGGAGATGTGCTAACTTAATATTATTATGTTTTTTCTTCTTTATAATTAATTGACTTTCTCATTTTCTTTGACTCTTTAATTTTATCTATATGTTCCTATCTCCTTATAGTACTTAGTGTGGTATGTTTCATGTTCATCTTATCTTGTTTATATTGTCAAAAAAAATATGGTATAATATTGTTATTACAAAATTATGTCTATGTATCTAAAATAAAGGAGAATGTTTTTTAAATAGCTATATACGATGATGTTTTAAATATATATTAGAATATCCAATACTAAATCAACTAAACATAAAGTTGACTCAAGATAGAAGTTTATCAATTCATTACAATTTTACCTTTACTAAAAATGGTACAATGAAAACATGTGAATTGAATAATGACTAACATAAAACATATCTTAAAGAACTTGACATTTAAAAAATATGATTTATATGTATCTTTTACAATATAATGACTAATAGTATCTGACTATTGAATTCTTTCATTTTGTGGTGATATCTAAAGAAACTTTTATTTTTTAATTTGTTTTGTATCGTCTAAATACATTAAATTTATGTTAGTTTCTATTCCATAATTTTAATTTAATTTCTATTTTTATTTTTTGTTAATTGAAAGTTCTTTTTGATTTTTTAAACAATAAATTTTAATTGTTATTTATGAAATAAAACTAAAAATACGATTCAAATGATTTGAAGCAATTTATAAATTGATATTTCATCTAAATTTAGACAAATAAATAAAAATTATACCTTTTGAACTTAGATTATTAAAGGACCACATGTTTTTAGTCTAAAATTAGAAAAAGAAAAAAAAAAGAAAAAAGACTTTCTTGTGTGTTCGATTTATTTATGATGATTTTGTTCTCATTTTCTTTTTTATTTTAGTTAAGCCAAATATAGAGAGTTAAATTCTTGTCAATTGTAAACCTTTAAATATTATTGTGTAAAATAAAAATAGTACATTATTTTATAACTTGTTTTGGTTAAGAAAAGAGTGAAAATTGTTTCTTTAAAAGTTTTCCAGTTCATAAATCTAGAAGGGTTGGATTATGAATTAATTTGGCTGCTAATATAATATGTACCTGAATTTTTAAATGAAAATTCATTGTTTCAAATAAATATTTATATTTTATAAATTGTTAAATGTTTAGCAATATAAAAAATAAAGATTTGTGACTGTTTTGCACCTAGAGAGTATATATTTTGTAGGATCTAGATAGAAACATATGGGCTGGCGTGATATTTTATCTAGTGAAATGTATTTATTGATCTTCTATATTATATATGGATAGAAAATATTTCACTATGGCATTATTAAAACCAAATAAATATTTTTTAAGCTTAATAGATTGAATTACATAACTATCAATCCAACAAGCTATATTCGTTTTTGGAGAAGTTCAAATCTTAATTTGATGTTGCACGAAAACGGATCAAGGTCCTTTATGGCAGATAGCGGCGTGCCAATTTGTTTTCCTCTAGAACGAGTGCAGAGAGATCTCTATTTCTTAACAGTTCTTCCAAGTTTGTGGTTCTTTTGCTAAGGATTTCTTTTGTCAAAATTCTCTTTGGGGTTTAATATTTATAGATTTTTGTCTTGGTAGGCTATGACCAATTATGGTTTTTCTGTTCTTCTTTGTGAGCTTGAATTATCTTCGAGCTCTTCAACCCTTTTACTTAGTTTATTAATTTAAGTTATAGGATCACCTTTTGTTAATTTACCAAATTGGCCTTCTGGTCAATTTTATCAGTATTATAATTAAGTATGACCAAGTTCAAAAGTCAATTATGTAATGAATGAATTGTACTTGTTGTATTGTTGATGTATACTTCAACAATATTTATCATATGATTAGTTGAGTCATGCAAAACTTGGTCTTGACAAGGTCTTCCTTATCCTCTGTCATGTCCCAAATTAAAATTTAGTTTAATCCTTCAGAATGTATTTGATAAAAAGTAAATTTTACAGATATTTCTATCGTATCACCATTTAAAACTAGTTATTGAAATTTGGTAATGCCACATTATTATTTTAATTAAAAAATAGTTTATTTAAAAAGACTATTAGAAGAAATAAAAGTTTAGTTAATTCTTTTTCACAACTTCTGATAGTGCTATCTACTATATATTCTTTTTCGTTTGATCCACTTTTTATCTCTTAACTTAAATAAGTAAGGTTAAAAAATTTTCTTGGATTTGTATACAACATGAAAGCATCTTTTTTTATTCATTTTCATGAAAATAAAATATGCACATTATTAGATGTAAGAACTAACCAAAGAATTAACCAAAACATACTTCAAAATATATATATATATATATACACACACACATAAATAATTGAAAAGATAAAATAAATGAATAAACTTAGTTTATTTTTTTTATTATCATAGTAAATATAATCTTAGATATGAGTTTGACACCAATTTTTATTTCCAATAAGTATTTTTTTTCTTTTTATTTTTGAGGAAGAGCTATATTTGTACTAGTGCAATTATGAATATCATTCTCTTTCCTTATCAATTCTTTTTCACTATCACATATTTTGATATATAAAAAATGTTTCTTTCCTTACTTATGAGGGAGAGCATAGAAAGAATATCTAAATGAATGTGTTTACTAAGTATTATTTTTTCCTCATTAATTGAATTTTTGCTTAATTAATCTCAATTAAGTTATTATCTTCTGTGAATCTAATTAGAATAAATTTAATTTAGTCATCGTTTACCATACAACCATATGTGTTGAATGTGATAGTAATAGTCTCATTAGATGTGGATGTAATTTAGTTGCTATTTTTCTGTAAGTCCAATTAAATATGACAGTAGAAGGATAAATTTCAATATACATAATTACATTTGCTAAGTAAGAAAATCTTATTTAATTAATTTTAATATAATTATTACTTTATATACATCTAATTAAAAGTACACTTAATTTGGAACAAATGTAATAAATACAATGTGTATAAATTTGATATACACACACATTTGCAAAGTGGAAAGACTAGATTTAATTAATTCTAATTATTATTTTTTGTGAGTGTAATTATAAACAAACTTAATTTGGTTGTAATTACCATTAAACTATGTGTAAGAGCGATAATTTCAATATATGTAATTACATTTGCTAAGTAGAAAATTTATTTAATTAATTTTAACGTAATTGTTATTTTCTATAAGTCTACTTAAAAATATATTTAATTTGTAACAAATGTAATAAAAACTATGAGGTATATGCATTATTTAAGATGAAAGACTTGATTTAATTGATTATAGTTATTATTTTCTGTGTGTCTAAATATAAATAATGTGCATACATTTGATGTATATACATTATTTAAGTTGAAAGACATGATTTAATTAATTATAGTTATTATCTTTTGTGAGAATAATTTAAAAAAATTAATTTAATTATAATTACCATATAACCATGTGTATTAAATGTGATA
Organism: Jacaranda copaia; assembly: GCA_014898725.1. NCBI lineage: Eukaryota > Viridiplantae > Streptophyta > Magnoliopsida > Lamiales > Bignoniaceae > Jacaranda > Jacaranda copaia. The sequence goes on along the minus strand of JACGDI010005424.1, from coordinate 641,032 downwards.
ATTTTATTAGAGAGGGATATTTTTGTCCTCACATAAAATGAAAGAAACCACCATACCCGTTCATACCTTTATAGGTAGTATAGATATAGATGTAAGTTTATCTAAGTATTTTGGCTCAACCTTCTTTAGCAAAATAAGAACTTATTCTTCACTCCAAATGAAGGGAAACTGAGAACATAGTTTAGTGTCTCCGCTAAGTTTAAGTAGTCGTGTGTAGAACCATGTCCTGAAACCATTGATTAATATGTGAATTTATATTATGAGGGTGAGCCTTAGAGCTTAACTTAGTGCGCATACTTAAGCAACACAAAATTATGTTGGCTTTCCTCCCTTTTCTCGACCTCCAGTATCTATATCAAGTTATTATGTCTGTGTATTAGCTTTTCAAGGAACATTATAGGGCTTATAAACACACCTTTCCCACAGGTTTTGTATTCTATCTAACAAGGTTTGCTTCTTTAGAATAGAAAAAAATGTTAATTCAAGAATCCTATTTCTGTCTCTAGATCTTGGAAACAGTGGTACTACCAAACCAATTTTGCCTTTGGTGTGTAAGCTAACTTGAAAGGCTGGAGGTAAAGCTATCCTAGTGGACTGCTAACCTGACAGGCTGGAAGTAAAGCTAATCTCGTGGACTGCTAGCCTGATAGTCTGGAAGTAAAGCTATGCTGGCAAAGCTGGTACAATTCGAAGGCCGAGCTGACTTTTTTTGAAGGCTAAGCTGAACGCCTGATAGGCTACCTCACATACCTGCATAGCCCCTTGATCTTTGGATTTTAAAATCGCAAAGATAAGATTGAATCACGGATGTATAGCTAAAAATTTAAGATAACACTTATCTTCACCGACAACATCACATAAAAGTATGGAAAATTTTATTTTTGAAACATAAGCACACACGCACAAAAAAAAAAAAACTAAAAAAGATTTTCTGTAACCTATTCTATTTTCCACTAATAATAGGACACTGACTTATGCAATGGAGGGTTTTCGCTGGAAACATTTCTGGCACCTCTAATCCAATCTATTTTGCATGAGTATATAGTGGGTGGGAGATTCAGTTTGTTGGCAATTCATTAAGCAGGTAAAATATTTACATTAATTGGCACTGTCTATGGGAATTATTTTAGAATAAGACGTGAGGGAAAATATGGCAATCGGGAAGCACAACGCGAATTAGAAGATGATGCTTAGTCTGTCCTCCAGGCTCAGGAACCTCGTATAGATGAACAGCAAGGTCGCAATTTTAATTTGCCTCATTTTAACGTAGAACAATTTGCAAACTTAGTAGCCATCACTGTTGGCGTTGTACTGGCTAGACATGGACTGATCTCTCAAGCAAGGCAGGTTTTGCTTGGTGTGGATCGGACCTCGCCTAATCCTCCAGGGTTAGAAGATCAAGAACAGGAAGGTTCGTTCTCTATTTGACCAGTCAACCAGCTGATGGGACAGCAGGATTTGCCATAAAAATGGTTGGGATCAGGAGGGAGATGGAAGAAATGCGTAGAGCTCTCACTGGGAAGTACTATTGAAAGGAAGGGGCACTACTTTTAGCGATGAGATCATGGCCAAGTCAATTCCATTAAACTTTTGCAATATGAACATGCCAGATTATGCGGGCTTGTCGGATCTCGCTGAACATCTTTGCAAATTTGAGCATTCTGCATTTTGTGTCAGTACTCATGGTCTTAAGTGCAGGGTGTTTATTCAAAATTTTATCGGTGTGACGCAGAAATAGTTGAGTCAGTTACCTCTTGGTTGTATCTAGTCGTTTGCCCAACTTAGCGAGATATTCCTACACTAATTTCCCAATAGCAAGCAATATCAAAAGACATCACTTAGCCTATTCAATACATGATAAGAAGAAGGGGAATTTTTACGTAGCTACATTAAAATGTGCACCGCCGAGGCCCTCGAAGTACCAGCCACTTCACATGAAATGTCGGATAACGCCTTCGCCATAGGATTGAGGAAACTGAAATTCTTTGACAGTCTGGTTAAGAAACCTGCATTAGATTTTGATGAGCCATTATCAAGAGCAGAGAAGTATATCAATTTGGAGGAAGCAAATGCGGCTAAAGATTTTGTGGAAAAGTACAAGGAATATAAGGATGACCAATCTATGATCACGAAACCTCGAATGGAAGAAAAGGATAAAGAAAAGGACAGAGCTATTCCTTTTTCCTAGATGCTAGAGAAGTCTACGCCCTTAAAGATCCCACGCCCATAGGTGTTTGCTGCCATAGAATCATTTGATCTCCTCAGATGGCCCTCAGTAGCTAGTCAAGTTCCCTCTATACCTTGGTTCGATAAATTTTGCAAATTTCACAATGACTGTGGTCATGCTACAGATGCTTGTGCTTACCTGAGAGATGAGGTGGAGAGGCTGATTTAGAGAGGATATTTAAAGGAATTCATCGCTGAGGAAAGTAATGGAATAGTGAAGGAAATATTACAATAAATTGCACTTTTAACAAAAATTTTGATAACAAACGAAAAATTCATTACAAAATCAAGATTTTTCATAACGAGACTAGAATTTTGTTATTAAAACACTCATCTTAAGAAACCAAGAAAAATATTTGTTACTTTTAATGAATATTTGTTACTCAAAATTTTTATTCTTTTGTAACTAAAGAAAAATTCGTTACGAAAACTAAAATATTGTTAGAAATAATTTTTTCCACCTTTTAGGAAGACATATTTGTGACAAAAGTTTCTATTTTTATGTGGAAAAATTTATTACAATTAAGTTTTATAGCAACAAATATATTTGTTACTACAATTAATATTTTACCCTCTAGAAATTTTTTTCCTCCAAAATTTTGTTATATAAAAATGGTAACAAATACTTTTGTTACTTATTTTAAATCACAATTAAATAAAATCCTACCTAAAATTTGTTTCCCTTAAAAAATTTATTCCCTGCAAATTTGCTCCAAAGTTTCTTCCTTCGAAATACTTTTCCCTCCATAAGTTAATTTAATTTAAAGTGTAAAAAATATTTTAGTTAGTAATATCACCTCACAATTAAAAATTTCCTCCAAGCATTGGCACCTCCCTGTATACCCTTGTCACCCGTTACTATAGTTAAACAAATTAAAAATATAATTAAATATCTAAAAAGTAAAAGATAAAGTTATTTCTTTGTTTGGTTCTACTTAAATCTACATGTCAAACCATTAACGGTTTAACAAATTTTACAATTAAATAAAGTACAAATATTAAGAAAACCCAATTCCCCCCCTCCCCAACCCTCTAACCACCCACACCTAGCCCAACGGAAAGCTCAATTGCCACATTGGCAGGGTGCTAGGTTCATTTTATATATGTACATATGTCTATATATGTATATATTAATATGTATATGCGCATAGATATTTTATTTTTATATGTTTTCTTTCTTCATATGTTTATTTTTTTTATTTTTATACTTATATTTCATATCATCTATTTTTTCACATTTTTATTTAATTTAATTTTTTATGTGTAAATATTTAATTGTCCATTCATCACATTCTCCAACACAATTATCACATTTTCCAATTCTACTCCCAAAAATCTTTCTCCCAAACTCATAATACAAAACATATAAAACATAACCAAACATTACATTAGCAAAAATAAAAAAAAAGTAAAGACAGCATTGGAATGGTAACAATTTTATTTGATACTTGTTCTACATAATGAAGTAATATAATTCCCTGCAAAAATGAATTCTTCTAGTTTTTATGCCCTCTAAATTTTAACTTCTTCTATTTATAAATAGTTTATCCAAAGTTTATTTTCTTTATCTTATATTATAAGATGAATTAAGACGCATAAATTCTAGGGGTTAAGAATTTGATTGTTTCCTATTATTATTTATTATAATATTTTGGTCGAAATAAAAATTTTTAGAAAAATTATTTCTGAATTCTAAAAATCTTTGATTTTCCTGTTTAATTAATTTCATTTTAGAAACCAAAGTTTTTGTATTGTATTGTGATTTTAATAGATGTAAAAATTCAAAAACTATATTTATCCAAAAATTATAATTTATTAAATTTAAAATAATCATTTATTAAATATTTATATTAAAAAACCTATATGATTATTGGCGTTGCTTAATTCTTTCTATAAGCGTAACCATCCAATTAAATAGAAGTTTATATGGTACAACGATTTGTACATTCATTTACCACATGAATTGGTAATGTAAATTAAAGATAGTCATCTTGATATGGTATAATATAAAGAAAGTATTAGTTTAGAGTTTATTTATTATTAAATATAAATGAATTATTAATATAACTTGACTTAAGTATAAATGAATGCCAAAAACACTACACAAATTTTTTATCCATCTATACGATTTTAAAAAGAAAGCCTACTTTATCTAAAGATAGAAGTTACTTGATGCGATTTTACAAATTCCACACTTTAATTTTCTATAGAATAAATCCAGAGATATCATGACAAAATTGAAAATTCATGTATACTAAAAATAGTTATGATATCAATTTTTGAATGTACCAAATTTACCCTTTTCACTTAGTGCATATATTCAATTAAATTTGATTGTCATCATAATATAATGTTCCAACAACCACTCATTGATTTAATAGTTATCATTATTTCTCCTACAAGCACTAATATTTTAAAGTATTCGTATTATTTTTCCTAAAACCATTATTGTACTAAAAAACTACCATTATTTTTTCCATAAACACACATATGTTAGAAAACTCTCATTATTTTTGTGATGCACTTAGATTTTCATTAATTTCTTAGAATTGACTAATTTGTAAGGTGCCCCAGCAATTAAATTTTTCTTATGATTACAATCATTATTTGTAACACCCCTAAAATTTTATTAATTTTATTTATAATATACAATTTTATTATTACTAAAACATTTTATGAATTTCACGTTATTAATTATTTTAAAAGTTTTGTGGGATAAATTATAATTTTTGTAGACTTTTGAACAAGTTGGGGTTAATCGCAATTTTCTAAAAATTTGAGATAAAATTGCATAATTTAAAATTTTATAAAAAAAGAATCAAATTTTAGATTGGACAAGGGCCCTCTCTTCCTCACTTTTCCTTTCTTTTTCCTCCTTCTTCACTGAACAATCACCACCATCTCTGGCCAACTCTCTAGCGGCCTTTCCACCTCTCCAAACCCACCAACCATTTCCCCTCACCATCACCTACACCCTCAACCCCTCAAAACCACCAACTAAGTGGCAGAACAATGGAGGCAGGAGGTGACTGAGAAGGCCAACCTACAGTGGTAGCTGGGTTTCTCTATTTTTGGCATCCATTCGCGATTTTGATGGTTGGGATTGGAAGCACTCGACATGAGTAACTCGATGGTGCCCTTTCATGGCAACTCTAATGACGGTGGGGCGGTGATCAAAGTTCCGTGAAGGAAGGAGAGAGTTGGCAATTTTTTGCCCATTTTGGTGTCTACACTGCTCGAAATTGGAAATGAAAGGTAGTATTGGAATCCTCGCGATGAGAGGAACAATTTGGTGGTAGAGTTGAGTTCTTTGGCAGTGGCAGATGGCAGCTGGTGGTGGCAATCCAACGGCAGTGGAGAGGCAAACTCTTCATCTCGAGGCGATGATCATCCTAGTGCTTTCGATTTGTGAATTTAAGCCCTTGTTAGTGAGATTTGATTTTTTATTGATTTATTGCATGTTATGTATAAACATGTGCATGCATGCATGCGATTGCTAGTTTTGTCCGAGTTGAGCCTTTAAGTCGATATATGTATTTCGATGATTATTTTTTATGTGAGAAATAGAGAGCTAAGAGTTATAATTTTTGGACTCGTATGTTGGTTAATAAGTTGAATATAAATTTTGATATTGGGAATCATTATAAGTTAAATAGTGTTGGAATGGGAATTTGACTAGGAATTTATGCGTGAATGTTGAATCCGAAGAATTTTAACTCATGGCATATTTTCTTGATTAGGTGACAACGAGTTAGGCACTGACGAGCAGTAGGATTGATTTTTGGCTATTGCTATTTGGGACTGCAAGAGATAAGGGTCTCCCACTCTGGGTATTGCTTTGTTTAACTTGCTCTGAGATTTTTGGTAACCCTTATGATGATCTCCCATTCTGGGTTGTTGCTTGTAAAGCTACTCTTATTTGTTGGTAACCTCTGTGAGGGTCTATCGATCTGGCGTTACATTTCTTATCTATGGTTGTAATAAACTCTTGTGTGGGTTTTACTATTTTCGAACCATATTCTGATCTGTGTTTGAAATTTATCTATTATTTGTTATCAGACTTGATTACCCTTGTGAGGGTTATTTCTGATGTTAGTTCTATTTTCTGTCCATTCTAGCACCAAGAACTTCTGTTTGTTCTCTATTATTCTGATATCTATCAATCTCAAATTTGTACTATTTGACTGTATCTATTGCCTTGCTGGCATAACTATTATTAGTTTTGTGTTTATTGGCCATGTTGGCTTATCTGTTCTCTATTTACTGTTTTCTATTGCTTTGGTGGCATACTGTTTTGTTCTATTCTGATCTGTTGATCTAAAACCAACAATGCACTAGGGTTTTCCCCCTGGGCATTTGTATGAGTAGTTATTTTGTTATTTGTACGGTGATTATAAGGGCCAAGGGCTATACTGGGCGATCTATTTAGTTATGTAAGGGCATGCTATGGATTTTCCCTTAGATGTCACCGGTACACTAGGGATTTCCTCCTCAGTACCAATTGTACGCTAGGGATTTCCCCCTGGGTACGAGTGATACGCTAGGAATTTCCCCCTAGGTATCAGCGGTGCGCTAAACAGTCAATATAGGCATATGCCACATACCAAACTGTTACGCTTAGGTAAATTATTTGTCTATCTGGTACAAGGTGAATCTGCAATGCATGTCTTATAGTCCTTTCTTGGAATGCATATGCTTTGGGTTTGATTTGCCTAAATGGTTTTTGTTGTTCTATAATTTGTTTTTGGAGCAATAAGGTAGGAAAGTTTCATGTTTGCTTTTTCGTACTGTCTATCTATTTTTTCAAATTCTATTATATTCAACCTGAAAAATTATATTTTATTGAGTTGAGTTTCTCCTCAGTAAACACTATTGTTACTTGCACATATCCCTCACTAAGTCGTTGGACTTACCCCCATGTATTTCATAATCTTTTAGATATGGATGGGCTCTGATGGATGTCAAGTTTGGAATGAAGCATATAAATGTTTTGTAATAGAACTGGAGCCAAAATTAAGTATGGAACTTGTAACTATTTGGTTGACCTTAGAGACCTTATGATGTATACATTTTATTTGAAGATTGTTGTGTAAGATGAAAATGATGGTTTGATCTGTCAGAAACTGTGATATAACTTAGTTTCATGAACTCTTTTGATATATCCATTTTGTGGTTTATTTAGTATTGTTGGAATTGTATCGGTGTTAATTTTGAGATGTTTGAATTTATGGGCCTACTGTTAAATTATAACTCTGAGAAATAAGTTTGAATCAGAGTAGTGCCTCAACTTAGGTGTTGTCCTGAGAGGAGGTGCTACATTATTGATATCTTATCTAATTAAATTGGAATGCATGCATAAAATAAACATATAATATTTCCATAACAATGACATTAAATTTATATTGAAAATGGGAAACATGATGCTTTTATTTGCACAAATAATATGATTACTCTAAAAGAATTTGTATGCGTGTAGGAACCATGTGCGATTATTGCTAGTTGAATATAAATGAGGCTCATAATCCATATACCAATAATTTATTAATGACCCAAGTTGAATGAGAGGTCTAGAACTACAAACGGGCTGGATTTGGATAAAATTGGTGTAATCCAAATTTAAATCTACTGATTGATATCTATGATTGAAATTGACATTATATCCTATAGGATATACGTTAGGTATTAACATACTAGCATATGCCTAGTACAATGAACTGAAAATAATTTTAATATATAATTTTGAAATATTTTTAATATTGAATATATAATTTTGAAATAATTGTATTTCAATATCAAAATTATTTTAGGTACATTGTACCAAGCACATGCCAGTTTTAATATTAATTAAAGTAATTATTTATATTTAAAATTAAATTGATACAAAATATAAATAAAAAATTCATATTTTTCAAATAAATTAATAATAAAGTGTCTAATATAAAGCATTTACTATAGAACTTTACATTGCCTCTAGCTCTGCCATCGGATCCACCATGTACTTCTACTATTCATGCTTTTAGTGCTAGGAAAGGGGAAATTAGGGATCCATTGAGTAGCAATTATGGTAGCAATAGTAGTGTTTGTCACAGTGACAAAGTTAATCAGAGCTCTTCTGCCAACTCTATGGCGTCTGTTGGTGGTGCAGCTCTATTGCTGGAACCTCCTCCTGCTGAAGATATCTCTAGGTAGGCTCAACTTTTACAAGAGGTTTTTTTCAATCTTCTCCCTCTCTCTCTAACACCCACATACACATTCAAATACCAATATTGCACATATGCTTCAAATGTTTGTGCGCATTTACTTGAGAATGCATGTTTTTATGCTTTTGTACTGAGAAGAATGAGCTAAAATTTACTTCGAAAGTTTTGAAGTTGCTCATACTTCTACACTTGAAGAGCCCTGATTGACTATTAATTTATTCACGCTGTTTTAAGTCGTCATGCAAATATAAATAGCATTGAGATAATTAGCTATTGTGCAACTTATTGTAGTAAATTCAACTTCAACCATGATACCCTCCCCATGGTTTTGGCCTCCTCATTGTTGTTTATGGGCTATTCCTCCATCTATTCAACTGATTGCTGATAAGCGTCTTATCATTTCTATGAAATGTGCACTTACAAAATGGAAATAGTTAATCATGCCAGGGCATTAGGTGTTGTATGTGCAACTCAACGCAAACCTTATCCGTTAAAATATAAGCCTGGGCAGAGAAAGTGCTTTCCCTTATTCTCTCTATACAAGCTCACTATTCCTTTAGAAAATTAGTCAGTTTATCTTTCTGATGCTTAAGTTTGTGATGGAAACAAATTAAGAGCTTTGTCTGACAAGGAGACACTGAATGGTCCATGGTATCACATTGGCTATGTCCATGGTGGCCTCTTTCCTTGAGGATTATTGGTGGTATCTGGAGAAACTTGTGGTATGACAATGATGTGAAGATCTAGGAATAGTTTAATAATAACCTGACTCTTTCAAATCATTTAGATTATGTCAATGGAGTTTTATCCAAGTATAAAGGAGGGTCTTTTTCTTTCTTTGAAGGCATGGATCCTAGGATTTCTATAGATTAACTTTTAAACCTTCCCTGATGAGAAATTGATATGCTTCTGGAGTATTGATATCTGATGGCCAATTTGTTTACAACACTATAATTAAAGGCGAGCATCTGGCTTGCCTGAGGCTTCTAGGTGAGCCAGGCACTGCTTGGGCGTCCTGCCCTTGCTGGGTGAGGCACTTTACTGTGCTTCGCCTCTTTAGTGAGGTGGACCACCTTGCTCGCCTCACTTAATCTGGGCATTTTTTTTTTAAAAAAAAAAGAGAAAAATTTAATAAATTGTTGGGTTTTAAAAACAAAAAAAGGAAATTTCTTAAAATAAAAATAAAGCCCTAACAAAACAAATAAAATAAAGCAAAGTAGACCCATTTGCACCAACTCACAATTAGCTGCCCAGACCCCACCAACTCTGCTAACCGCAATCCACTATCAGCTGTTGATCAAGGTATAGTTTTTCGATTTTTTTATTCTGTTTTTTGTTTTATGTAGAGAATGCAAGATTTTAGGTTTTTAATTCCATTTACCTTATTTTAAATGATTATTTACTATTTTTTTATAGTTTCTATAATTAATTTTTTAATTTTTTTTACTGTTTTAAGTATTTTTTTTGTAATTATGTTGTTTATTTTTCAATTTTTTTACTATTTCATTAAAAATTTGTACAAATTTTTATTTTTAATTTTTTATGTTTAGTTTTTTTTTTTTCATTTTTCTTTTTTTTTTTCTTATTTTTTCATTTGCTTTGTTTTACTCATACTTTATTCTAAAATCAAAATATATTATTTTACATTTTTAGCTTGAAAGTATGTCGACTTCCAGTTCCAAACAAGCTTCATCTAGAACATGTTTTTTGTCATCTAAAAGATGTTTTTTGGAATTTTTTACTGTATATATATATATATTTTAAAATTGTTGCCTCATTCGCCTTTTGGTTGCCCGCCTCTTGCCTCTTGTCTTTAATAACTATGGTTTATGAATATTAGATGCTTTACGTTATTTGGATGTTGTCTTGCTTGTTCTCTCCACAATACATACATGCACATTGAGAGTGGCAGATTCATCTTAATGAATGATATGACTCAAATTACAAAGTGGCTTCCTAGGTCAAGGTGTAGGATATCATGTATGGAGTTTAGTGGTCACCTATTAAATAAACATTTTGTCTGGCATTTTGATCTTCTTTTTCTTGTCCATACTTTCTGATACTTATCTAATCCCTTCCAGTTTATGAGCTTTTTGGTTGATTTTATGTGCTAATTTGCATCTTTATTTTTATTGTTAACTTTAGCTGTCAAGGAGGGTTGTAAATATGGGAAAATTGAGGAGGCTAGCATCATAAGGCATCCCCGATGGAGCTGTCAATTATGCGATTGTGTGGAAGGTTGTAAATATGGGAAAATTGAGGAGGCTAGCATCATAAGGCATCCGCGATGGCGCTGGCATTCATGCGACTGTGTGGAAGCTATGAACTCTGAGTTAATTATTTTCAATCCATGTGCATGTTTCCTAGGGATTTGGTTAGATCGGCAAAAAAGGTACATAAAGTTATGGTTTTCCTAAGACATTTTGCATCTAGTGCCTCAAGGATTGCATTCATTAGTTAATGGACTTTTTTGTTGTTCATGTTTGAGAATTTAAAATTTCTTATTACTTAATGAAGATTAATTATTTGTTTTCAAAAAGTATGCTCTTGCTATTTATTACTAGAATGTAATTGAAGTGTACTGGTTTAGATTTGCTTGAGGTTTCATGGAGGGAAACATAGACTAGGTTACACAAAAATGCAAAAAAACATTCACGGAATTACACAATGCTCCATTATGTTAATACATCTCGGAACAAATTGTATGTTTATGATAGAATGCTTATTTTGGGACAAGGAACTTTAGAGCTCCAGAAATTTAGTCAACTAGCGAAGCATGACTTTTCAATGGATTCTCATAATTATAAAATTGTGGTTATTTCGAATTTGTACGGACCTTCTATAGTGAGATATGGGCTCTGTTAATGAATTTAATCTATATGTGATGGTCTGTGCACCCTTTTAATGCAAACACTGATAAATTCTCTACTTTTAGAAGAGGAAAGAGAAAAATTATTAGTATGTTCACAGTCCGATCTAATAGTCAATCTGAATCTAGAATTAGACCTAGTATTGACTAGTTTACATAACATATCCGTCTGTCCTCTATTATTTATTATTAATGATTCATCCATCCTTACTTATGGTTCATGTTTTCGTTACTGTATTAGTAGGCTACACGTGTTCGGTAAGATTAGCAGTAATAGAGGAACTTTTAAGTTAGGGAAAATCTAAGGCACTTTGGAGGTTTAAGACTGATAGTTTATGGTAAAGTTAGATGATGTAGCATGTGGTCAAGAGCCTTTTTCCTTTTTCCTTTAGAAAGCTTATAATTATACACTTTGTAGCAAAGGAATAAAATAGAGGAAATACTTGTTCTATTTCTATGTGTAGTAAATATGAATGAAATTTTCATTCAGTAAAGTTGTGGACGCTTGATATCTAGGGCTTTCTCTATGGTTCAACTTAAAGCTGAAATTGGGGCTGAATGATATTGACAAGAGAAAACATGTAAGCAAGGACTTGAGAGGCTTTTATTAGTCATATATATTCCACCTATGCAAGGAAGTCTAGTCTTAATCTGCTCCAACTTAAATAATGGAGTTAATGATGTGGACCTAGTCTCTTACTTTGGGTCCCCAAAATTGACTGGAAAGGCATAATTAACTTTTGTTTGTGAAGGAATTTGCGCACCAAAGGAGAGTGTTTCTTCAACTATGTGGTTCCAGCACACTGAAATGTGGGAAAAGAGATTTGTCTCATAATCTTTATGCAATAATATAGGATATAATGTGACCTTCTCACTGTTCCTCCCAAGTTGCTATTCCATTACAAATTCTACCACCTCATAGTTTTATTCCTATCCTTCATTCTTCACCTAAACCCGAGGGCTTTGATCCATCTTCGTACTTGTCTACTGAGGATATCTTTCAGGATGCCCAGGATGCCATTATCATCTGAAGAGCTAAATCTGAGGACGACTGGGTTCATGCAGAATTTGAAACTGGCAGTAGGAGAAAATCTAAAAGACTTAAAGGCAAGGTAATGCAGTATTAATTTGCTGCTAGTTCTCAGTTTGAATTGGTCTAAAATGTGCTGATCATTGTTGGTTTTAGCTGCAAATATGCTGATTTTAGTTCATTCCTCTTGCTGGCTTTTGTGTGGATAGGTTTTTGTGTTCTATTAAACATAGTTGCTTGGTTGAATTGATCTGAAATGTGCTGTTATTGTCCATTTCAGACTATATGAGTTTCATGTGTTGCTGGTTGTTGGTTTTTTAGTTTGCAGCAGTTGAGCTTTCAGTTGTATCGCTGCTAATTTGGGTGTTTTGTTGCGAGTTTAGCTACTCAAGTAATGCATTTGTTGGTAATACTGCTATGCTTGTCTCATCTGGTCTTCTTGCTTCTATGGTGATCCAATCTTATCTGCTGGCTTATTTTGGATGCTGCTCTTAAAGCCTTTTCAGCTCCTTTGATTTTTGGAGCCTATCGTGCTATCCCTTTGGTGATTGGGGACATTTCTTGGCTGATTTGAAGCTTTAATTTTACTGTCATTTAATTTTGTTCAGTTTGTTAAAGGATGTTGCTGGAATCTTGTTTTAGGAGAAGATTTGGAAGGTTTAGAGTTTTGGTTTCGCCGCTGTTGTGCTTTTGGGCAGTTCATTTCTACCTCTGGTTATCATATTTCTGTTATCAACAATTGAGTAAATCCTTTTGCTACTTGTGTTCGGTAATGAGTTGTTTCAGTTTTGCTAATATGTTGCATTGGCTGTTCTGGATCAAAATTTTAAGTTACTTATGGTCCTCAATTCAACTATGTGGAATGGATTTTATAAGCTGGGAATTATCTCGGCCATCCCACTTAACTGGATGGAGGCTTGGTTTTGGCTGTTGCTTTGGTAAATTATGATTCGGTTTCAATTTTTTCTCTCTTACTGCTGCTCTCTGCTGCTTAACGTGTTTGGCAAACTGGATGTTTGCTTGGGATCCTACTATTATTCTGAAATCAGAAACAACACTCCTTCTAATGAGTTACTGTTGTACAGGTTTTTACTGTTGCGTGAAGCTCAAGTGTCTTGGATTTAATTTTGCTCTGTCCTTGGATGGCAATTGCTTGATCATTTTGTGGCAGTACGATTTGTAATTTTTTGCTGAAATTTTGCTGTGACGGTGACTTGGTCTTTTGTCAACTTGAGGATAATTTTTGCTGAATTTTGCTGGAAGGGGCAATCGAATGCTGGTCAGTCGGGGTATTAATCGCTGGACTTTGTGGGAATGATTACTCGATCCACGTTTCCTTGACTTTAAATCTACCACAATTTGCTGAAGTGGGAGTTCGAAGATGAAACTGATTTGAGGAGTCATAATTGGACCGGGAATTTGATCTGAGGGAAAACTTGTGGGGCGCCCATTTTAGCACTGAAATGTTAAATTGCACCTCATTTTTATTCGTTTGTGGTGTTCTTTATTGGGCCAAATTTGCATTTATGGAGATGCATTGTTCAATTCAATCAGCGGGGTCTATGGATTTCATTTCTTGTACTTAATTTTGTCTTCATTTTGAAAAGCTCTCTTGTACTTAATTTCAATTTCATTTTGACAACGGTAAGGGAAGTTAGTATTTCTTTATTTAATTCGGTACAAACACTTTGACCTTGAAATTTTTCCTCGTCTTTAATATATCCTTAACCTATTCCAAGTATGAATTGAAAAAAAAAAATAAAAAGTCATTTACATAACATTGTAAAGGATAGTTAAACAAGTCATGGTCTTTATTGCATACTCCAAGTAATTTGTAAAGAACATGTAATTTCTTAGTCTATTTTGTTGAACAGAAGGAACTGGAGTAGCACAACAAAGTGGAGAAAGCGGTTGCTGCTTGTAAAGAGTAAGTGCAGAGATATTTATTTAACATGCTAAATTTTGTGCGATGAGCAGGTTGGTGACCCTCTTAATGGCACGACCATGTATTTACCAAGATGATGATTAACATTCAGACAAGACCAGATCCACTACTCCTATTGTAAGAATTCTATCTTTTTTTTTCTTTAAAACTTGGATAGTTCCAATGTGTAGTTTTGCACTTTTAGTTGCATTAGCCAGTACTAAAATAAAAAATGAAATATGGGTTTCAATGGCTTCACAATTGTCTTGCAAATCAACAAGTTAACAAATGTGAGTAACTCAAATAGATGATATCCTTTGATTTTGCCTTTAGCTTTCCATCAGCATATAGGTACTAGCACTCTAAGTTCGCTCAAAAGTTTTGTGCTCACAGATTTTGAGGTTGCCAAAAAAGCACAAAAAAGGAAAATAAGGCAAGGTGAGTCTCCAAATCTGTGATTACTTTAATATATGAGCATTTGGCTTATACTTGTGTAGATCCTTTGTTGGACAGGCTTCTGCATACTAATTAGAAGCATCATGAGACTTTTGGCAGTGCGCATCTTTTTTGTGTTAGAATCCTCTTGTCTCTTGTCTTGGTTATTGTTCATTTTAGCTGTCACATAGATAACTTTTATCAAATTTTTGGCTTAATTTGACTCTTATCTAATTTCTATCTTGTTGTATAGAATATTACAAGGTAATTTAAGTGTACTGGAATTTATTGAAACTTGAGTCAAACCATCTGTGTATTTCAGGAATGAACTTACTATGCTGATTTTTGATAATCAAGGGAGTTTCGCAATATTTGATCTACTGGATCACTGAATTAGAAGGAAAATGGGATTCCTACCTCCATTTATGAGGAAACAAGTACATTATAATGCATTTTATTTTTTTTATTTAATCTATTGTACTTATCTTGCTTACCCTCAAAGTTAATATTTTACCACAACTTCTTCTTCACTCAAGATCTGATGACTCTATACAGCTATCTCAAGTATTTAAGTTGAATATGCCTATTTTATCTTTGCATAAAGCGAAATAATTTGTAACTTTTTTTTAGTCTCTTACCTCTGTAGATTGAGATGGAAAAGCCCATGGCTCATCTTGTTGAAGCAGAAATGAATAAGCAATTTGTAGCCATCTTTGCATTTCTCTGTTATCTACTAGAAATTAACATATTTTTTCTCAAATTCAACTAAACTCAATGGGACTTCATGTCATTCTTAAGTTTTAACTACAGAGATTGTGATTGCATTAATAATATTTTGCCATTTATGCTGTCAAACTAAAACTCTTCATCATATTCTTTTTATGGGGATTTAAATTTGATTTTCTTACTGATTTACTAGTTTTTGTTGTTACTTGATATGATCATCTCTGAAAATAAAGCCTATAGTGGATTGGAATTTTGCTGATTTTGATTGTGTCTTCATGTAGAAAGATGGAACCTACAAATGGAAAGAAATTCATTGCAATTTGTAATTTCTTTAGTTATCAATTAGAATCTAATTGCTATGTCACATTGTGCAAAAGGAAACATTTCATGTGCCAATTGAAGATATAGGGTTTGAAGCCTCACCAATGAAAGAACAAATGAATGAGAAATTCTCTCAAGTGTGCCAAATTCACGTAATAGGAATGGTTAGTATTATGTCTATGGATAAATGAATGTTTTGAAATTATGCTTATGTTTATGGGTAGATGAATGTGGTTGGTGTTATGTCAATGGATGGATAGCTGTGCTTACTTGTTTGTTTATTGAAGGAATGACTATGAATGGCTTATATTTAAGATGTTTGTATACTTCATATTTGAATTTCTTTTACAATTTCATATCCAAATTGAGCTATTGAATAGGGGGGAAAAACGCATTTTTGTAATGAAAGTATATTGTTATAAAAACAATTTATTGGTAACGAAATTTGTTTGTCACTTTTCTTAATCGTAACAAACTAATTTGACATATCTGTAATAAATTATTTTACTTATTTGTAATGAAGTATTTACTAATTCGTAACAAATAATTAGTGATTTTTAATCAAGAAATTATTTATTTGTAATCAATGCATTGCTTATTTGCAACAAAATATTATAATATTATAAGTCATAGGTAACAAAATATTTAGTTGCATATACTAATTGTAATAAAACTCTTATTATCTTTTATAACGAAATTGTTAGTTATGTATTCTATTAGTAATGAGAAGTTCATTCGAATTAAAATATTATTTAATTGATCATAACCAAATATTTTGTTATAAAAATAATTTGCAATGATACTAAATTAAATAAATAATATTATTATAATATGCATTGGTAATGAAAAATAAAAAGAAAAAAAACTGTTAATGTTTTGGTAATTAAGTATTTTGTTATACTATAGAAAACTATTGTAACTAACACTGTTTTGTTACTAATACCAAACTTTTGGTGATGATAAATTTCATCACCATAAAGTCATCATTTATAATGAACCGTAATGTCTGTTGCAAATACTTTTGTCGACGGGCTTTACCACACAAAACTTTGGTAATGAAAAATTTGTTACCAATAGTATAAGGTAATGAATTTCAGCATTATGGTAACGAAATGCATTGTTACTAAAAGTGTAATTTGTTGTAGGGGAACCGTAGGAGGATCAGCAATAGAGGAAAGAAGAGGGCTAATAGGGAAATCATCAAACCTTGGAAAGCCTTGAAGGGATACACGTCGAGAGGACAATCTTCCACCTTAAAGAAAGGGAATTATCAATATTATTTCAGTTGGTCCTACTGATGGAGAATGCAACTGTGCTAATTGAATTAGATCATAGCTTGGCCATTTCACTTAAGGTCAACCTCGAGAAACAGGATTGGGAGAGAAAAATATTTTTCATATTTTGATATTTCTCAATCAAAGCTATCTTGCTCTATTTTTTTGTTTCTAGGGCATAGGGAAAAAGTTATTCTCGAAAGAGAAAAGTGGTAGCTTCAATT
This sequence comes from Jacaranda copaia, assembly GCA_014898725.1. Taxonomy (NCBI): domain Eukaryota; kingdom Viridiplantae; phylum Streptophyta; class Magnoliopsida; order Lamiales; family Bignoniaceae; genus Jacaranda; species Jacaranda copaia. Next base: position 623,803 of record JACGDI010005424.1, on the reverse strand, counting down.
AACATGATGAGAAGAGATAGTGAGCTCATGCTCTCTTTCAAACCAAGTGATCTACAAGATGTCTAGTCTTTGCATTAAGATGCATTGGTATCATTGTTAATATAGAAAATTATGATGTGGCAAGGATGTTTGTGGATGGAGGTTCTGTGGATATATTATTTTAGGAAGTGTTTCAATAGAGGGACCTAAGGTTTATAAATCTTGAGCTAGTTTAGACTTTTTTAATTAGCTTTGCTAGAGAATCAGTGCAACCTCTTAGATAGATTTCTTTACTTGTGACACTTGGAAGAGAAGATATGCGGAAGAAGTGGATGATATGAGTCTTAGTGATAGATATACCTTTTACATATAATGTGATATTAGAACAACACATGTTGAACGCCTTTCAAGCTATCACTTCCACATACCATATGAAAATCAAATTTCCTGTAGGAGACTAGGTAAGAAAAGTGCAGAGGGGTCAGTATATTGTCAGAAAGTATTATGTAGAGGCTGTGAGGATAGGAAATAGAAAGAGCATGGATATTGTTTAAATTAACACTCTTGTGAAAGATTAAAAAAATTTAGATAACAAATGGGGAATAGCCCAAAGTAGAACTAGCAGATGAACGGATGACTGTAGAATAGATTTTAGGCTATGAAGATATGATTAGATGAACTAGCAAATTGATGTCTTTGCTTTCACATTGAGAGATTTGACTGGGATTCATCTAGATGTTATGGTGCATAAACTAAATGTGGATCCAAATGTCTAAAAAGTGAAACAAAAGAAAAGGAATTTTGGATTAGAGAATAACTTGATCATCAAAGAGGAAATTGAGAGATTGTTGGATATTTAACATATAGTCAAAATTTAGTTCCTCATATGGTTGTTTAATGTTGTGCTTGAGCTTAAGAATGTCGATAAATGAATAACTTACATTAATTTTAGAGATTTGACTAAAGTTTTCCCAAAGGATTTCCATCAATTACCACATATAGCTCAATTGGTAGATTCCACCTTTGGTTGTGATTACTTAGTATGATGGATGCGTCCTAAGGATATCATTAGATTTGATTGCAACCTGAGGATTAGAAGTTAGTTGGTTTCATCATGTCATTTGGAACTTATTGTTACTTAGTAATGCCTTTTGGACTTTTAATGTAAGTGTGACATATCGAAGATTGATAGATAAGATGTTTTGTGCCTAGTTAGGGAGCAACATAAAGGTAGAAGTCGATGATATGCTTCTAAAGAGTGTAAAAGCTGGAGATCGCATATATGTCCGAATGAGACATTTGAGACATTAAAGCACTATAGTATGAAGTTAAATCCCACCAAGTGTGCTTTTGGAGTTTAAGAATGAAGTTTCTTGGTTATATAGTGATGCAGAGAGGGTATATAAGCTAATTGAGTTGAAATTCAAGCAAATTTAGACTTAGAACCCCCCTAATGCATTAGGGATATCCAATGCCTGACTAGTCGGCTAGTAGTGCTAAACAGGTTCTTTTCAAAGGCAACAAAATGGAGCCTTTTTTTCTTTAAAGTGTTGGGGAAAGCAGCAAAAATTGAATAGGGAAAAGCTATCCAAAAAACCTTTTAAGAGTTAAACTAATACTTAGTTTAGCTATCTCTACTTGCTATGTCTCTTCCCGGTAAGCCTTTATATCTTTATTTAGATATTTCAGAGTACACCGTTAGTTATGCTCTAGTGAGAGAAGAGCAGGGAATTTAAAGACTAGTGTACTGTATGAGTATGGTGTTATGTGATGCTAAGTTGTGTTATGTAGAAATATAGAAGGTGGTATTAGCTTTGGTAATCATAACTCATTGCCTGAGGCCTTATTTTTTATCTCATGTCACTATGGTATAAGCCAATTGTCCATTAAGGCAGATTCTTAGTTGTTTTTAAATGTTAGGAAAGATGCTTAAGTGGGCTATAGGGCTGGTGGAATATAATATACAGTATGAACATCGGATCGCTATTAAAGGGCAGGCCTTTGTAGATTTCCTAGCAAAAATGGTAGTCAGAATTAGCTTGGATAGATGCTAGACTCTACATGTTGATGGATTTTCTATGAATGGAAAAAGTAGGGCTAGAATTATTCTCACTAGCCCTATAGGAATGTCTTGGATATAGCTGCCAAGTTCATATTTCATGTTTCAAATAACGAAGCAGAATACGAAGCCTTGGTTTTAGGATTGAGAATGGATTTGGCTAATCGAGTTGGGAAAATATTAGTATATCCTAATTCATAGCAAGTGGCGAAGTAGGAAGGGACTTGTGAGGTAAAAGTGGAAAAAATTGATAATTAATTGAAGAGGATAAATAAATTGAAGAGTAAGTTTGCGAGTTTTAAGCTTATGTAGTTCCCTCAAATTGAGAATTCTCGAGTAGATCAACTAGTGAAGATGACTAGTTCTATGTCAGTGCTCAATAATACTAATATGGAAGTGCAAAAGATGGGAAAGCTTAGTATTGAAGAAGTTTTGAATGTCATAAAGGAAAGTGATTGGCGAAGCCTTATAATCATGTGTTTTACTAGTTTAGATCAATAATAAAGCTCAAGCTCGCACTACTAGATTCATATTAAATAATGATGTGATGTACAAATAGTCTTTTTATGCTTCCCCTATTAAGGTGTTAATCTAGAATGAAAGTGGAATATGTCTTAAGAAAAGTATATGTTGGATGTTGTGGGAATCATTTTTTTTTTTTTTGGGGGGAGGAGGAGTGGTTAGCTTTGGTAGGAAAAGTGCTTAGAGTAGAATTTTTTGGCCAACGCTTCAAGCTAATGTTCAAGAGTTAGTAATGCATTGCAACAATTGTCAAAGGACGACTAATGCCATTCATCTACCTACAAAGCAGTTTACGGTGATGAGCTCCCCCTGCCTATTCGCTAAGTGGAGAATTGATGTGGTAGGTCTACTACCAATAGCTATAACTTAGAAGAAATTTTTATTTGTAATCGCAGACTATTTCACTAAATGGGTAGAAGTAGAAGCTCTCTCAAACATTATTGAGAATGAGGTCTTGAAATTTTTATGGAAAAATATAGTTTGCAAGTTTGGGTTCCTAGAGAGTTGATATTTGATAATAGGAAATAGTTCTAAGGAAAAAAGGTGTGAGAGCTCATCTGAAACAACTCCCTAACTAACATTAACTAATCGATTAACATTTGCTTTATTAGTTTATTAGTTGCAGAAATTGATCCTAATTGACTTTGTAGAAGTTGCAAACTTTATATGGTAGAAGTGTTAAAGCATTTTCCTTTTCATGTACCTCGAAGTCGCATTCCACTTTAAAAAATGGTAGGTTAGTTTCTGCATCTTTTTGTCCTTTTTTATGATTGGCAATCATGTCTTCTTTCTCAATCCTTACTACTAGCATCTTCTTCTGCAGTCAACTTTCCTATCTTGATTCAGCATGTATCAGAAATAGGGATCAAACCAGAGAGATTTTTATAAGACAGGTTAAGGGACTCCAAGGTCACAACTTAAGCTATTGACCCTGGTATAGATCCATGGAATTAGTTATGTGCCAAGGAAAGTCTGATAAGGATTCTAAGTCCCCAATTGTGCTAGGAATGATGCCTAATAATTGATTCTTGGATAAATCAATTACTGTTGTAATCTTCATATTTCTTATCTAGCGGTAAAGATCCTATCAAGAAATTAGATGAGAGATTCAACAACGAAAGGTCCTTAAGATACCACAAGCTCATTGGTACAAGTGATGTTCAACTGGTTGCCACCTAAATGAAGAATCCTCAAAGTAATAATATTTCGCATGTAGTTGGGAATCACATCATATATTTCATTGTTCTGTAAATCCAAAGTACTCATCCTACATATAGTACTTGGGACAGTTCCAACTATTTTGTTTGTACTAAAGGATAACCCTTGAAGATTTTGCAAGTTGGAAAAAGTTTTGGGTAAGGATTTAGTCAGGTGGTTTCTATGAAAGGCAATACATTTAACTTGCTCGGATTACAAATTTCTTCTAAGATGCTACCATTGAGACCACAATTATAAGCATAAAGAGTCTGCAAAGAAGTGAGATTACCACTAGAGGCAAGAAGCATTCCATCTAAAGGATTGTTTGCGATGCTCAGGTCAATCAGATCCTTACAATTGGACAATGAAGTGATGAAGCTCAATTATGGAGTCTCACTTGTTAAACTATTTTAAAAAAGATCAAGCCATTGTAGACAGGGTAATCTATAACCAAAATTGCCCCAACCTTTCGTATTAGTTCGTTCTTTGAGAGTGAAAGCATTCGCAATGTTGACATATTCAATAGACTTGTTGGGATGTAACACCCCTAAAATTTTATTTATTTTATTTATAATTTATAATTTTATCATTATTTGAAAATTTTATGAATTTCACATTATTAATTATTTTAAAAAGTTTTATGGGCTAAATTATAATTTTGTAGACTTAATTGTGTTGACTTTTGAATAATTTGGGGCTAATTGCAATTTTCTAAAAACTTGGGGTAAAATTTCATAATTTAAAATATTAAAGGATTAAATTGAAAAAAAAATGAAATGAAAAATGTGATTTAAAGAACCGAGCAGAATGCTTTCTTCTGTATTCCTTTCCTTCATTTTATTTTCCTTCTCCATTTTTCCTCATTTTCTTCCTCTCACCAAAGCTCCACCGCCATCACCGGTCAACTTCTTTGGCGACCTTTTAAACCTCCTAAACCCATCAATCTTTTCCCCCACACCACCACCTCCACTCTTCGCTACTCAAACACCTCACCCAAATGGCGGAGCAGTTGCAACGAAAGAGAAATAAGAAAGACAAGCTACAGTGGTAGCTGGGATTTATGCTTTCCAATGGCCATCGACAACTCTGAGGGTTGAGTTAGGAAGCATTCGATGTGAGGAGCACATTGGAGCCATTGCATGGTGACTTTGACAATGGTAGGACAGTGATTGAAGCGCAACGGAGGAAAGAAGAACTAGGTTATTTTTAACTCGTTTCGATCTCTACATTACTTAAATTTTGAAATGGAAGATAGCATTGGAATCTTTGCGTTGAGAGAAATAATTCTATGATGGAGTTGAGATTTTCGGTGGCCGGTGGCAACGGTCCAACGGCGGCAGAGAGACAGTCTTCTTACCTCGATACAATGATCACCTTGGTACTATTAGTTTGTGATTTCGAGCCCTTGATAGTGATATTAGATTTTTATTTGTTATTATATGTTATGTACATGCATGCATGCAATTGCTAGATTTTGTTTGGGATGAGCCTTTGAATCGATATATGTATCTCTATGATTGTTTACCTATGCGAGGAATAGGGAGATGGGAGATACGAATTTTGGACTCGAATGTTGGTTAATAATAAGTTGAATATTAATTTTGATATCGAAAACTATTATAAGTTAAATAGTATTGAAATAGGAATTTGACTAGAGATTTATGCGTAAATATTGCTTAAGATTGTGATGCCTTGATTTGTTATCATGAAAATTATGTTAATCTAGATTTAACCTAGATCATCGTAGATAATTCAAAAATATTGATTCTAGAGAATTTTGTAAAGAAGGATCTTAATTTGTATTATCCTAATGATAGATAAGGCATTAGAATGCTTGATGCATTTCTATAAGGTTATTAGGATTGAATAAGAATTTTGATTCTTGAAATATTTCCTTGATTAGGTGACGATGAGCTGAGCACCGATGAGCAGTAGATTCGATTTTGACTGCTGCTGATTGGGATTGCAAGAGGTGAGGGCTCCCATCCTGGGTTTTTGCTTTGTTTAACTTACTTTGGGATTGTTTCACCCCTGTGAGGGTCTCCCACTCTAGGTTATTGTCTTATTTAACTTACTCTAGGATTGTTGCACCCCTATGAGGGTCTCCTACTTGGGTTATTGCTTTGATAAACTTACTCATATTTGTTGGAAATTCCTGTGAGGATCGGCCAATCTAGTGTTTCTTTTCTTATATATGGTTGTAATAAACCCTTGTACGGGTTTTACTATTTTTGAACTGTACTCTATACTATGTTTGAAATATGTTGTTATCTATTATCTCTTATCTGATTTGAATGCCCCTATGAGGGCTATCTCTGATGTCGATTCTATTTTCTATCCGTTCTAGTGCCCAAAATTTCTATATATTGTCTGTTATTTTTATATCTATCAGTCTTGTATCTATACTATCAGTACTATATTTGTTACCTTGTCGGCATATCTATTATCAGTTCTGTGTTTATTGGCCATGTTGGCTTATTTGTGTTCCATTTATTATTTTTTGTTACCTTGGTAGCATTTTGTTCTATTTTGTTCTGAACCATTGATTTGAAATCAATAGTGCGCTAGGGATTTTTCCCTAGGCATCTATATAAGCGATTATTCTATTATCTATATGGTGATTATGTGGGGCAAAGGCTATACTGGGCGATCTATTTGGTTATGCAGGAGCATGCTAGGGATTTCACCCTGGGTGTCACTTGTACACTAGGCATTTTCCCTTAGGTGTCAACTATACGCTAGAGATTTTTCCTTGGTTACGAGCGATATGCTAGGGATTTTCCCCTAGGTATTAGTAGTGCGTTGGATAGTTTGTATAGGCATTTTCCATATACCAAGCTGTTACGCTTAGGTAAATTATTTGTTTGTCTAGTATAAAGTGAATTTGCAATGCACGTCTTATTGCTTTTTCTTGGAATGCATATGCTTTGGGTTTGATTTGCCTAAATGATTTTTGTCTGCCTGTAATCTATTCTTGGAGCAATAAGGCAAGAACATTTCCTGTTTGTTTTTTTGTACTGTCTATTTTACGGATTCTATTACATTCAATTTGATAAAAATTAAGTTTTATCGAGTTGAGTTTCTCCTCGGTAAACATTGTTGTTACTTTTACATATCCCTCACTAAGTCTTTGGACTTACCCTCCTGTATTTCATAATCTTTCAAACAGGAATGAGCTCTGATGGACGTCAGGCTTGGAATGAGGTACATGGTTGTTTTGTAATAGAACTAATGTTGAAGTTAAGTATGGAACTTTTGAACGTGTTGTTAACCTTAGAGATTTTATGATGTATAAATTTTCTTTTGAAGGTTGTAGTATAAGATGGCAATGATGACATGATCTGTTAGATGTTGTAACTTAACTAAATTCCTTGAAACTCTTAAGATATATCTGTTTTGCGGTTCATTTAGTCTTGTTAGAGTTGAATTAATGTTTAAATTTTGAGATGTTTGAATTTATGGATCTACTATTGAATTGTAATTCTGAAAATTAAGTTTGAATCAAAGTTGCAACTCAACTTTGGTGTTGTCCCAAGGTGGGGTGCTACATGGAAGTCCAAGGAAATTATCTCCAAATTGTAGAGACTGCCTATTTCTTGTGGAATGATACCTGAAAATTAACTGTTAAAAATACATGGGCTGGGATCACGGTAATTAATTTCAATAAAGCAGCCAAAATATATATTATAAATAGCTATTTATAACTGTGATCCTCATATACCTGTCAAATTATTTACAGAAAGACCCAAATGCTCAAGCATAGTTGAATTCCCAATCTCTCTCGGTATGGATCCGTGCAATTTGTTGTTGGACAGCAGTCAAATCCTAAGTGCTGAGCATTCAAATAATTTTGAGGGGACGTGCCCGTATACCTCATCCCACTGAGAACAAAATGTTCAAGTTGTTTGAGATGAGAGCAGATATCTGTAGGAATCATCCCAAATAGTTTATTCCAGTTCATGGCTAATCCTTTCAGGGTTGTGATATTTGCCTAATTCCTCGGGAAAGAGGAATAACACAGAGTGATAAATCTGTGACTAAAAATATTATCTTAGAAGTTATTCACATATTCTAAATACATATTAATATTTATTTTGAGAAAATACGCTGTGGATATAATTACATAGAGGAGGAAATTAACATGAAGGAGCTTTATCATGTATTAGCCAGCCGTCTTATATGCCTGAAAAACCTGGCACTACTTGTGTAGTTAAAAGGTTATAACAAAATAAAACAAAATTGTAATGCCACTTTTGTATATCATTAATCATAATTCTAATTTTCAAGTGGGCACAATTTCTTTTCTTTTTTTCTTTTTATGAGAGAAACGGATCGAACATGAACCTCTCACATAATAGAAAGACAAATGCCACTTTGGGCTATAAGCCACTTTATAGAGGACACAATTTCAATTAAGGTGCATATTGTGCTTGTTGTAAAATAAACTAATTTTATGCTTACGGTGATCATCATTAAAGTTCTTCAATTTTTACTAGAATATTAATATTCAAAGAGTAGATTAACATAATTGTCAAGGCTTTTACTTGAGTTCTTTTTAGTATTTCTATTTTTTTTTAATAAAATGTGACATACATTAAAAAATTCGTAATTTGCATCATAACAAAAACAATACAATATTGAAAATTTAAAAACAAAAAGGAGGGAGCAGGATTTGTTGTAATTATTTAGAGACTAAAACGTATTTGTGCATACTACGTTAAAATATTTCTATGCAAAATTGAAATAGTACCTTTTGCGCATTGATAATGTTGTAAAAAGTTTGTTAAAATGTATCTAATGAACATATGTGATTAGTTTATATCGGGGGTGGCAAATGAGTGGGTTAGGTTGGGTACGGAATGAGTCTTTACGTCTTGGTTTTAAAATGAGTATATATTTATGGGTTTAAAATGGGTTGAATTGGGTAGTGTTGGGTTGGGTTTGCATAGGTCCAATACAAAAAAATAAAAAATAAAAATAAGAAATTAAATAAAATCTTAATTTTTTGCTAAATGTATTACTACATTATTTTGTTAAATTATGATTTTTTATCTTTATTTTGTGTATATTAATTAATTATTATTAATAGAAAGAAGATATTGAATAATGAATAAACTAGAAATCGTAATGACTTAAAATTCTTTAGTTGCAATTACAAAATTCAAACGTAACATTCATTTGGCATGATTTATATACTAAAACTTGAGAATAAGTAAAAAGGATTTCTTATTAATTCTTAATTATTTAGTAATTCTCATTCACTCCATAATAGTCTAACTCACATTTCATTCGAAATTTTACTCTATTATAATCTAACTGTCATTTCAACTAAATTTCATAAAGGAAAGAAAGGTAATCTTAAATAAAAATTTTGAAAATTTCATGATAAACCTCCACCTCTGTTTCCTTAAGATGATCTTATTTTCAAAAAAGAAAAAAATTGTGGCCTCACTGATATCTGTATCTATACTATAAATTGCGACATGTAATTGAAGTAATTCTAACTCAAATTATATATAAAAATTATAGTTGCTTACAATAATTTTTATTGAGAATTTAATAATTAAGTAATAATATAATAATGAAAAAGCATGTTAATTTTGGGTGGTTTTTTTATTTTAAAATCAAATTTTTGATGAAATTGGTTTGGACCACTTACAAGTCATTTTCGATCCATTTTTAACCCATTTAAACTTGTAATTCAATTGAATTCACTTGGGTCTAATCCATATTAGAACCATTAGAATGCAATCCAACCCAAACCTACTCATATTATTTTAAACCCAATCCAAAATTAAGTGGTTTGAGTTGGAACCATGGTTGTAAGTTCAATTTGCCACCCCTAGTTTATATTAATAACTTTGGACTTAAAAGATGATTACAATTACACTATTAGAAAGCATTTACATGACTCTTTATGCCTGGTTTCTCCCTATGCAAATTTTTTATTAGCAGAATTAGACAAGCATATGAGTTTTGTATTCATATAAATTAAAACGTGTTACGAATTTTGTTAATCAAAATATATAGTACACACTACTGGAGTTTTAAGTTTTTATTGACTAGCTTGTACTATATGATTGTTAAATTCTCTCTTTTTACACAAAACTTTAGTTAGGAGAATTAGAATTTCACACACACACACACACACACATATATATATATATATATACGTATGTATATATTAAATGGGTTTTAAATCTATGTTCGAAGAAATTATCCGTTCAAGCTAAACATACTAAATAAGTTTATAGCCCAAGTGTTGTTTCTTTCATTCAAATTAAATTGCAAAACAAAAAAAAAAAATGATATTTGTGAGAGAATTGATTCATCGATTTGTGGATCATGTAAATATGAAGAAATAAAAAATGGCTTCCTATAATCTATCCGAAAAAGTTAATAACAAGGAAAAAAACATATTAAAATTTGTTCACCACAACAAAAATTAAAATACGTTTTTGAAGACGGGATGATAATTTGAGAATGCAAAATTTATTTTAAATGTAAGTGATGGTTCAAAAAATTGTTTTAATCGATATAGAAAAGAAAAACTATTTTAAGTTGTGGGGGCTAGTTATATATTTTTCTTGTATTTCAATTCTTTTAGTTTTCCTAATCTTTTCTTCTTTGCCAAACTAACTTTAAATGGTTAAGAAAAATGAGATGGAAACAGAATTCTTCAAGGAATATAGAGAAAAAAGCTAATAGCTAAAATTTTCTTACAACTCTAGAATCAAATAATTTAATTACTAGCGTCAACAAACATTAGTATTAGAATGTGAAATTAATATAATTAATTTTTCTAGTATATGCTCTTTCCAAAAACTAAAACTTGACGTTTCAATCTTTACTTCTATATCTTTTGTTCTTATTTCTAAACCATGCTGATTCTATAGAATTTATTATACATCAAGGTTACAAGTGAATATTGTCAGAAGTATATATTAGTTACTTGAAACGCCGCTAAAACACAAAAAATATTACTTTAATATAAAAATTATAAAGAATGATAAATGAGAATGAGAAATAACAAATATGATAAATGTTATAAGCAATGTTTAGAATACAAGAATATGCTACAAAATATTCTTAGAAAACAGATTGTACATAAGATATAATAATAAAAAGTAATAACTAGTAAAAGAATCTTTATAGGCTTTTATAAAAATTTAAAATGACCGATTTCAACACACCATTGGAGATCAATATATTGGTTTGAAAGTCATAATGCATCTGCATATACAAAATCATAATATAATTTTTCATCATAATATAGTAAGAAAGTGTCTTTTTTAACATAATTTAACTTATATTCTTTTAACAACTATGTAGTCTATTATTACCATTTAAGGAATTTATCAATGGTGGTGGTTGAGAACACACGTGTCAGGGTTTGTTTGGTTCAATTGATTATACTTAATAGTTGCACAATCATTTCTCATTTATTGTTTGTTTGTCTTGATACAGGGCTCATGATAAGTCATTAGTTTTATATTAAGTTGGGATATGGATCAAGAGGGTAGAGTATAGAAACATTTTTCTTGGATTAGATAAAGTTCAAAAAGATCAAATTACCCTTGATTAATGTGTAAAAAGATATATTAAAATGAATAATAAAATATTATAATAGTAAAAAATCATATGTTTTGTTTTAATTTATTTTTTAGTTAATCTTACCAATCAAATGTGAAATTATATTGTTTTATTTTGATAAACTTAAAACATATTTATTTGTTTATATATCATTTATAATCACGCCATTCCAAGCAAACTAACCCTAAATTTTCTCGTTCCATAAAAGCAACGTGTGTGCTTTTTTCCAGTTCTTATGAAAGGAAAAGTTCAGTATTAATATATATTCCCTGTTAAATTGTTGCGACCAAGATACAATTCCTCGAGCAGTCTCAGCTTTCCGATTTCTGGTGGTATGAATCCGGTGAATCTATTGGCTGATAAATATAGGAGCTTCAGATTTGTACATTTAGATATGTTGGCTGGTATTTCTCCAGACATTTCTTTTAATGACAAGGAAAGTACTTCAAGTCTTGGAAGACTGGCAAAGATTTGCTGCAAGCTTTCCTGTTGATTATCTGAGAGGAGAAGCCTTCGCAATGTTGACACATTTAACAGAGTTGTCGGGATAGAACCACGTAACTCGTTGCTGCCCAAGGAAATTTCCTCCAAAATTGTAGAGGTCGCCTACTTCTTGTGGAATAGTACCTGAAAATTTGAAATTAGCTATTGAGATTTGCATATTTCTATATAGATTTGTCAATGGATAGAGTATTATTTTATTCAAACTCAAAAAATCATACCCACACCCATAATTTAAATTCATATTTATTAAAAATAATATAATGAATTTAGATAGGGTTTATAACCATGCCCAAAAATTACCAATTATCATATACTCAAATTTAACCTATCAAGCTAAAATTATCTATACTAAAATTATATGTATTCTAACAATAAACTTTTTGTCCTTATTTGCTTCGATTGATTATACTTGATAGATGCATAATCACTCATAATTTATCATTTGTTTGACTTAATATAGGGCATTTGATAAGTCATTAGTCTTATATTAAGTTGGAATATGTACCAAAAGGGGAGATGCTTGATACATTTTCTTTGGGTTGGATAAGATTCAAAAAAATTAAATTACTCTTGATTAGTATGTAAAAAGATTATTAAAATAAATAATAAAAGGTTATAATCGTAAAATCATATATTTTATTTTAATTTACTTTTCGATTAATTTTACGAACAAAATGTAAAATTATATTGCTTTATCTTGATAGATTTAAATCATATCAATTTATTTATATATTATTTATAATCACATCATTCGAAACAAACTAACCCTTTATATATAAAAAGTTAAAAACATTTATTAATTTTTATGTAACAGGATATTTTTTGAACTATATATTTACATATATTTGCTTGAATATGTTATATAAGATAACTCTATTAAATAAGAATAGAGAGAATAAATTAAAGAGAAGAAAGAAGTAACATACTTAGAGAAAACAATAGAAATAAAAAATATAATACGTTGAATAGGGGAGAGAGAAAATGTATTAAATGTTTTTACTTTTGATTTTTAGTATGCCCAAATTAAATATAAAGATCAGCTAAAATAATTAATGATTAAATTAAATTAAATATAAGAAAAATACTTTTTTTGTAACATATACCAAATAATTTTGTATTATACATTGAAAAAATTAGCCAATACATTAAAAACATAAGTCCAATAGATCTTGAGTTAGATACGGTAGGGTAGAGTTATTGTTTTAGGCGTTTTAGAGAATGATAGAATATAGAGCTTTTTTTTTTTTTTTTTTTAATATTTTAGGGTATGGGCTTGGGTAGATTAGTGATACCTTACTCATTGTCAGCCTATTTCCATTAAGGAAAAATGGCTTAAGCAGAGTTGAATGATCATTAATTCAGTAGAATAGTGAAACCTTGGCTTCAGTTATCCATCAAATTGTTTTTGATCAAAATATAATTCCTTAAGAAGCCTTAGCTTTCCAATTTCTGGTGGTATGAATCCAGTGAATCTGTTGGCTGATAAATATAGGCGCTGCAAATTTGCACATCGACATATGTTGGCTGGTATTTCTTCAGACAACTCGTTGCTGTCCAAGGAAATTTCGTACAAATTGTAGAGATAGCCTACTTCTCCTGGAATAATATCTCAAAATTTTGAAAAAAACACGACAATCAAGGTAATATTCAATAAAGCCTATCCAAATGTTATTTAGCTATCGAGATCTCCATTTTCCTTCAAGTTATTTGCGTTAACGAAAAACGGCTCAATTAGAGTTATCAATTTGCAGTGACCAAGATATAATACCTCAAGCGACCTTGGCTTTCCAATTTCAGGTGGTATGAATCCACTGAGTTTGTTGATTGCGAAAGATGGGCGCTCCAGATTTGCACATTGAGATATGTTTGGCGGTGTTTCTTTAGACAACTTATTCAGACCCAAATCAAGCACTTGGAGTCTTGAAAGACCCTAACAAATGTTAGCAGTAAGTTTGCCAGACAAATTATTTTCAGTTGAGGCAAGCATTTCAAGATTTGACAGGTTGAACAGTGTGAGTAGTATGGAGCCTGACAGGTGATTATATCTCAATCACAAACTCTTCAACTTACAAAATTTTCCAATCCCTCCGGGAATTGTCCCTAGTAGAAAATTGGAAGATAGATCCAAGTGTAGACATGTCAATTTTTGGCCAATTGAGAAGTGACGCATGTAAAATAAATTGTTAATTATTAATTCAAAAATTTTTATTTATCTTGAAATTTATTAAATTTAATTCTAAAAAGATAAATAGTTAATTTTAATTGATACTCTAGCATTTGTTGTTTATTCAAATCAAATATTGATAAGTGTTAAAAAATCAATCAAATCAAATATATTTGATATTATTTGTTGATATATGATATTATTTTTTGATATCTAGTATTATCTCTTTGATATTTGATCTTGATAATATGATGTTATCATATTGAAGAGATAATCATCAAAGATGTTCAATCAATATGAAAGTCTCCTATCAAATATCTATATAAAGGGGGTGACCAAAGCTCATTCAACATATAACACAAATTCCAACAAGTGAGCGGAGCTTTGAAGGAATCCAACAATTCTCTCAATTAAATTCAAAAAGATCCATAACGTTCAAGGCATTTTTTGCGAAACTTATATATTTTGGCATTTGATTTGAGGTTAAGGTGTGAAGCTCTTGGATTGGCATTATTTTTCTTCAAATCAAATTTAAAGAGAACCACAACGTTCAAAGTGTTCTTTATGTAACTCATTAAATTCAAGATCATATTTGAAAAAAAAGAATCAGAGGATTATATTAAAATTAAATCCACCATTGATTGATAATTTAGCACCCCCGCCTGAGATAGCCCTTAGCTAAGGTGCCATTCATTTCAGTCTAAATTCAACACCCATAACAAGCAATAGGCCCATCAAAAACATTTCAAACTTATCAGAAATAGGAGTAGATTTCAACTTAAACAACCTCAACAAGAGTTATTAGAGATAGTGGCACACTTCAACTTAATCAACCTTCACAAACACTATATACATATCTTAGGTGATCCCATGACATACAACATAAGTATCATGTACATACCATCAGAAATTCCAAAATATTCAACATAATGTATACACTCTGCAGATGTCAAATTCAGACCTAACATATCGCAACATGTCTAGGGTTACAAAAACATGTCCAAGTATGCCCATTAGCAAATATACATGGCTATTCTAATACAAAATCAAACTTGCCAATCTAACTAGAAGTCCAAGCTTATCATTCAGTCTTGTCTGAGAAAAGATAAAAGAAATAGGGTGCAAGTCCAAAGTACTTAGTGAGGGATATTCATAATATAGAAAATAGAAATTTATCAGGAAAAATCAACCCAATAAATCATCAATTAACTACAAGAACAATAACAAATGGGATACAAGCAATTAAGTATCAATTTTACAAATGGATCAATTACCGACAGTTAGGAACAATCATAGGGATTACCAAGTTCAAAGTTATTGTAGCGTACAAGCTTGGGGGTTGGGACTATCAACTCAAATGGCCTGGGATCGTCTCAATTGGATCTATTCGGAAGGAATGATCTATCTCAACTGAATCAATTCAGGAGAAAATACAAACAACTCATTCGACTTAGACAACAGCCCGATCTAGATTAAGAACTTCACTACCCTTGTTGCTCTTCGAGCAGGGTATAAACAATTAGACCACAGTCAAAATGCGGATCAAAATAGAACACACTTATCAAATTTACCCTATCATTAGTTTTGGGCTTATAGTTTATCTCATGCACACAGTAGGGATTAACATCCTATTTCTAAATCCAAATGTTCCAAGTTTATGGCTTATCCTATGCACATAACAGATATTAATGGCTCGTTACTTAACCAAGTCACACGGGCTTACAAATTATCCTATGCACACAATAGGGATTAACGTCTTGTCACTTGTTCGAAGTTCAAGGCTTATGGCTTATCCGATGGACACAGTAGAGATTAACGTCATGTTACTCCTATATGGCAATTACAAACCATAACTAGCAACAAAATGGATGGATAATAGACAATCAGATAACCAACATATAGGAACAAGTGTAGAAAAATATCAAGTACTGAAAGAGATAAATAACAAAAATAATGACAAGTACCGAATGGTAAAAAGTACAAAACAGATGACACTCAAAAGTCCTAGGTACTAGAATGAACAAGAACTAGCTCATCAGAGTGAAAACAAGTACTAATCCTCACAGAGGTATATAATAAATCAAGTAATCAAGTATAATTAAGTGTACAATCAAGTACAGATCTCAAATAAATAAGCAATATGATTTAAACATTCACGAGTAGGTACAATCAAACAAGTTAAACTTCACAGGGGTTATGCCACAAGAACATATGGATATAACATGGCTAGGATGGCAGACCCTCATCTCTGTAGTCTTAGAAAAAGCTACCATAATCTGTTGTCTACTGGTCTGTTTGACCTACTTCTCGATCACCTATCCTAAAGAGTATAATTGTAGCCAAAATCCATATTTAACTCCCATTATTATTATCATGCTTATCATTAATCCAATTTCATTAAATAACCATATTAACATGATAGTTTAAAGCTCAAATAGTGCTATTAATCTATTAATGACCAATAAGATCGATTATTTCCACATTAGTCTTGATTTCATATCAAGTCTAATAACTAAGCAAGAACAAGTTCTTAATTACATAATCCTTCTTGTCATATCCTCCAAAATTCACTATAATGGCCTATTTACTGTCACTTGGTTCTAAATCCATAAATCTACAAGTTCAGATTCAAATCTTTTAATTAACTCAATTAATTCCAAATTATCGTATAACATAACAATATCCGGGCCACCAACTATAGTTATTCCTTGCATAGGGTCTCAATCACAATCACACACACACGCATATATATATATATCCATTATACCATGATCCTCATTGCATGAACAACATTCACACTTGAAAAAAGAATACAATACATGTATATATATCAAGGTACAACCAATTAAAGTTTAATTCTTAACTCTTTATTACGTAAATTGCTCATCGAGGCCTCAGAATCACAAACCGAGAGCACCATTACTATGATCATTGGAACAATGAGAAGAAACTGTTCTCAAGTTGCTGGAACGCCATCTCCGGCCACTGAAATGTTGTAGTCTACCGCCGCTATAAAATCTTAGGATCTCTACCTCAAGAAGCTTTCCAACCTCCTAATTTCAAATATCCAATAAGATCGAAGTTTTGACACTAGGAAAGCCTTCAAAATCCACCTCAAAGTCACTATTACCACCTTTTGCCACCGTTTGTTTCTTTTCAATTTTCATCGCCACTGTTACACCAATCTCCCATGTAAGCCCACCACTTGATCCTCTCTCTCAGCTCTTTCAACCCATAGCCTCAGAATTGAATTTGGCTGTTGACAAACCAAAAACCCACCAACCCCCCATGAAGGCTCTTTAGGCTTCTTTCGTGGTGGCTCACTGAAGGATGTTTAGCCGAGCATAGTGGCATTGCCGTGGAGCTAGGGGTGTGTGGAGTGTTTTGGTTGGGTTGACTTGGTGAATAAGGCCACTGGAGAGAGTTTTCCAGGGATGGTTTGATGGTCATGAGTTTAAGAAGAAAGGTGGGAGAAAATGATGAAGAATGAAAATATAAATTTCTGCCAGATTTTAATAGAATCCAACTTTCCAATTTTCAAATTGGCGCCCAAAATTATCTGTTTCTTCAATTAGGTCCTCCAGGAAAATTGCACACTTTAATTCAGCCCCAAGAAATAATTAGTGCCTAATTTGACCCCTTTGACCTAAAATAATTACTATGCAACCCCAAGAGTTTCCAAAAAATGATCAATCAAGTCTTCCAGATTTATAAATCTAACCCCAAAACTTCTTATTTTCTTGCAATTAAATTCTTTTTATTATTTTTCCAAAATATCAAATTTCATGGATGTTACAGATAAGTTTCAATTTTAATTTATTTGTACGATTTTTCTTATTTTGTAATTTTAATTTTTGCAGGTTTTGTTGATAGTTGAGGGCAACTGAAACAAGAGTTCCTCAATTATTTCTACAAAACTTGAAGGATAATTACCATGATAAAACTCACCAACTCTTGCCAATGAAAAGAAGAACTTGTCATTAACTACATCAATTGTTAGAGAAATTTGAGTCTTACTTGTGAAGATCAATTATCGGAGGCTTTAGCTATAGAGATGTGCATCCAAGGAATGCATTGGAGTTTTTACTGCATAATTCAAGGAATTAAGCCTAAAAATTTTGCAGATTTGGCAACTCATGCATAGAATATTGAAATAAGTATGAATTTTAATGAACAATCAGACTTAAGTAATGCTACAGATGATGAAGATGTTGGGGGCAATTAATTTTCATCTCAAAATCATAAATGCTCCTTGATAAAAGTCTAAACTATCAATAATACTTCCTGACAAGAGTATAAACTATCTAAAATTCTCAAGTCTCCATATCTCTAAATCAAAGACTCAAGTCTCTAAGTCTTCAAATTTAAAACTCCAATCTTCAAGTCTCCAAGTCCCTAATATTTACGACTCAAGTCTCCAGATGTCCAAATTCAAGATTCAAGTCTTCAAATTTCAAAATCAAAGACTCAAATCTTCAAGCCTTCAAATTTAAGACTCAAGCCTCAATATGTCCAAATTCATGACTCAAGTCTTCAAGTTTTCAAAAGACTCAACTTTTCAAGTCTTCAAGTCCAAAGCTCAAGGCATCAAATTCCAAATGCTTTGAGATACGAGCATAAACTATCTGAAGTTTTAAATCAATGTTTTTCCATGTGCTCCTTAATAAGAGTTTAAACTTTCAATAAGCCTCCTAGATACAAGCATAAGTTATCTAAATATTCAAAGTCTTCTCATATGCCCCTTGGTAAGAGCTTAAATTGTCAATAAGGCTCATAGATATGAGCGTAAACTATCTAAATATTCAAAGTTTTCCTATGTGCTCCTTGATATGAGTTTAAACTTTCAATAAGGCTTCTAGGTACGAGCATAAACTATCTAAATATTCAAAATCTCTCCATGTACTCCCTGATAAGAGTGTAGACTGTCTATTAAGTTAAACGTAAGTAAACTCTTTAGCATGAGTATAAATTATCAATTGAATTTAAGTAAACTCCTTGGCGTGAGTATAAAAGGTCTATTTAAGTTAAATATGCTCCTTGACACATGAGCCTAAATTGCATGTTATCCTAATTCGAATGAGTAAAAATTGCATATGGCACAACCATCAAAAGGATATTTACTTTGAATTATGTTATGACTTGAACCTTTGATTGGGCATCAGAGCTCGAGGAATGCTTGGAGGATGTTCTTGTTGCAAGCATATGTGTAAAAATTGAGAGAAAAGGAAAACTTCTCAAATTCTTTAAGTTTTGCCTTTTTCATGGATGATTGACACATCTTTCACCAAGTCATTTGGAATGCTTTTGTAGACATTAATTTTTGGTCATTCGAGAAATGATACGTATAAATTAATCAAAATTTTCTATTTAACTTGGAATTTATTAAATTTAATTCCAAAAGGATAAACATTTAATTTTAATTAATACTGTACTCTTTATTTTATACTCAAAATAAAATATTGATAAGTGTCAAAAGACCAATCAAATCAAATTTATTTGATATCATTTCTTGATATATTGTATTATCTCTTGATATTTGATCTTTATAATTTGATATTATCTCTTGGTATTTGATCTTGATAATTTGATATTATCTTATCAAAAAGATAATCATTAAAGAAGTTCTATCAATTTGGAAGTCTCCCATTAAACATCTATATAAAGAGGGAGATCAAAGTTTTTTCAACACACAACATAAATTCCAACAAGTGAGCAGAGCTTTGGAACAGTCCAACAATTCTCTCAATTAAATTCAAGGAGATACACAATGTTCAAGGCATTCTTTCTAGAGCTCTTATATTTTGGCATTTGATTCGAGGTTAGGTGCCAAGCCCTCGGATTGGTATTATTTTCTTCAAATCAAATTTAAGGAGATCGATGGCATTTAAAGTGTTCTTTGTAGAACTTATGTATTTTGGCATTTGATTTGAGATTAAGATGTGAAGCTCTTGGATTGGCGTTATTTTTCTTCACGTTAAATTTAAAGAGATCCATGATGTTCAAAGTATTCTTCATAGAGCTCTTTAAATTTAAGATCATATTTGGAAGGAAAGAATCAGAGAATTAGATTAGAGATTAAATCTACTATTGATTGATAAGTTTCAATTTTATTTTATTTGCACGATTTTTTTTTTGTCTTGTAATTTTAAATTTTACAGACAAAGAAATTACACTTACACCAAGATTTCAAGATTTGTCGAGTTAGAAAGAGAAGGTGGAATGAAACCAGTGAAGTAGTTATGCTAAGCTCTTGATGATTTACATTATTTTGATTATGACAAAATTACATTCCTAGAATTATATGTTGAAAGCATGAATATCTTTACATATTATATACTAGAATCTATTTACGCGTTATCTGCTGAAATTTACTTTCTATAATTAAAAGATCTCATGAAGATTCTTGTTTGATAATTATATCACACTACAAAAAAAATGCTCCTTACTATGGTTAAATATGTATTGTAAATAGTAATTAAACATAGTAAAAAGTTATTAACTACCCTTGTACTACACTTTTCTAGCTGTAGACATTACAATTAAGGTAAAAGCTTAGCTACACTTTTTTAACCATGTTAATTGTCTTTTGCTATGAAATTATCTTCAATTATTACAAATTTAATGTGCGGTAAAAAAGCTTAACTTTTTACTGCTTCGATGGAAGTTGAGATTCTATGAACTCATAAGCCAAGAATAATTACTTAAATTAATTTAAAAAAATCTAATAAATCAAATTTAAATTATAATTTTGACGCAAAGTTAATAACTTTCCATTGAAAATAGGACACTTAATACTATGACTAAAATTGAACGAAGGACATTTTGCCAATTTGAGTAAAAATAAAAAATTAATTCTAAAATTAATTAACTAAGAAAATGGGTTAGACAAACTAAAGGACAAGCCTAGCCCATAAAGAAAGCGGAAAAACCTAATTCCTATCAAGACTATAATCTATAAATACCAAGTCCTAGAGAGAAATGGAACACAAGAAATTATTTGCCAATTTTTTCAAAATAGAAGAACTCTCAATAAATTTGTTTTGACAAATTGTATTTGGCTTCTATTATTTTTGATTAATCATATTATTCAAGAAGATAGGTGATTGGTTAGCAAGTTGGTAGCATTTACTTGTATAGAAAAGTCATCTTAAGTAGGTTATTGGTTTGAATTTATAGAAAAAATAAATGAATTATAAACAAACATAAAACTAATTAGAGATGGAATAACGATAGATTTACAGGCAAAAATATTTAAAATTAGAGACAAAAATGAAGATGAAAAAGATACATGAAATTAGAGATGTAACCAAAGATGGATTTTGGTAAAACAAAGATTAGATAATAGAGATAGAAATAAAGATAGAAAGTTTATGAAAATAAAGACTGAATTTGGTTAAAAAATATTAGATATTAGAGATAGATTTAGAGATTAGCTTTATCTATTTTCAAATTCGATGATGGAAATCTTTTCGTCATCTAAATTTGAGACAGGGCTTTCAAACACATATATAGAGATTGAAAAATTTATCTTTATTTTATTTTAGAGATGGAAAGCAAGCCTATAGAGATGGAATTATTCATCTCTAAGCCTTGTTTTCTTGTAATGATGGGAAATTTTGAGAAACAAGATGTAATTTAGATTGATTTTGATGAAAGTGACTCAAACAAATTGTTTGAAATGATGAAAAGAAACTTTTGTTCCAAATTTAGCTTTTATTGCATCATTTGATTCTGTAACCATTCCTAAGACCGTCAAAGAGGCATTATGTCATCTTTGTTGGCATAATACAATGATGGAAGAGATGAACATCCTAGATGAAAATGGTACTTAGGATTTGGTAGATTTGTCTCCAGGGAAGAAGGCCATTGGTTGCAAATGGGTGTTTGCTGTTGAATTCAATCTTGATAGATCTATAGCTTGACTTAAAGCTTGGCTTGTAGCCAAAAGCTATGCTCAAACCTTTGGATCGATTATTTTGATACATTCTCTCTACTTGCTAAATTGACCTTTGTACAACTCTTCACTTCCATATATGGCTGCGACTTATGACTGGCCTTTACAGCAGTTAGATATCAAAAATGCCTTTTTACATGGTGACCTTCACAAGGAAGTTTACATAGAGCAACTACTAGGATTTGTTGCTCATGGAGAGTATAGGAAAGTCTGCTATCTTAGAAAATCCTTGTATGGATTAAAACAAAGTCCTCATGCCTAGTTTGGAAAATTTAGTAAAGCTATTCACACATTTGGAATGAAAAAGAACAAGTGTGATCGCTCAGTATTCTACAGACAATCTAATTCTAGTGTAATCCTCCTAGTTGTTTATGTAGATGATATTGTTGTTACCAGGAGTGATATAGAAAGAATCTAATCTCTCAAATCTTGTTTGCACAAGCAGTTTCACACAAAAGATTTGGGAGAAATAAAGTATCTCTTGTGTGTTGAGGTTATAAGGAAAAGGAGAGGCATTTTCTTATCACAGAGAGAGTATATGCTTGGCTTATTAACTTAAATAGGAAACTTAGGAGTCAAGCCATGCAGTACGCCTATGACTCCTAACCTACAACTGAACAGATATGGTGACTTATTTGATGATCCTGAAAAATATAGAAAGCTAGTTAGGAAATTGAATTATCTCATGGTGACCTGTTCAAATATTACCTACTTTGTCAGTGTTGTTAGTCAATTTATGGCCTCACCTATGATTAATCATTGGGCAGCTTTAGAACAAATGCTACTTGAAGAGTGCTCTAGGTCATGGAATACTTTATAAGAATCAAGAGCACACTAATATTAAATGATTCTTAGATACATATTAGATAGGATCTAGAGTTGATAGAAGATCCATTGTAGGATATTATTTTTTTGTTGGAGGAAACTTGGTATCTTGGAAGAGTAAGAAACAAAGAGTAGTCTCAAGGTCAAGTGCAAAATCAGAATATAAAGCTATGGCTTAGTCAGTATGTGAATTCATGTGGATCCACTTGCTTGTAACTGAAATTTGGTTTAAGCCATCTACACCTTTAAAGTTATAGTGTGATAATCAATCAGCTCTTCATATTACCTCTAATCTAGTGTTTCATGAATAAACTAAACATATTGAGATTAACTATCATTTCGTTCGTGAAAATATTCAAGAAAATCTCATATTTACTGGACATGTTAGAGTTGGTAATCAACTAGGAGATATCTTCACTAAAAGCTTGAATGGGACTTGGGTTGGTTATATCTGTAACAAGCTGGGCATGATTAATATCTGTGTTTCAACTTGAGGGGGAGTGTTAGACTGCATATTTGCAGTACATATGATAGATGTATAGGTGCATATTTTTAGGGATTTGAATTAGTCTATTTCCTTAGGTGGTCTATTTGCATTGTGTATATATAATATCCTTTGTATCAAAACTTAGAATCAATGAAAATATTCTCTGTTTTATAACAATAACAAATGTTAGAGGGAAGTTTGCCAGACAAATTATTTCCAATTAAAGCAAGCATTTCAAGATTTGATAGGTTGAACAATGCGAGTGGTACAAAGCCTGACATGTGATTATATCTCAGTCTCAAAATCTTCATCTTACAAAGTTTTCCAATACGACATAAAAAGTACAATAAATGACATGTTAAAATGTCAAAAAAATAATTTTAAATGACATGCTAACATGCCATAAAAAATGCATATAGTAATGTTAAAATGCCACAAAAATTCCTTTAGATGGAATGCTAACATGTGATAAAAATTAATTAAAAGCATACTTTGAATCACGTAGAAAGATTTCTTTGAGTGACGTTTTAATCTTCCTCCACTAGCTCAAATATGAGACTCCAACATACTCCAATTACTCTATATAAGACTCAAACTTATGATGCATTACTTGGAAAGATATAAATTTACCGTCAACCTACCCATCAAATGTTCATTACAAATATTCAAATATATTATTATATTTTTATTCCTTACAAGCATATTTTCTCAATTATTTAAATATATGCTCAAAATTATTATATTAAATAATACATTTGATAAAGTGTGAGGTATTAAATTTAGAGATACAAAATATTAAAAAAATAATGTATAGTTGAGTAGAAAAATGGGCGAAAATTAAAATTCTTGATACTTCTTAAAAAATATCGACAATTTAGTTGATACATCAAAATTGTATTAAGTAATTAACTTAATCAATACATTATGATAAGATATAAATTTATAAATTTTACAAGTATTAATAGCTATATATGCTGTATATATTTTTATGTGATATTTATTTCATGTCACAATATAATTAAATTATAAGTGATATTTTTTAGTTAAATACTTCTAATATATAATTATGTTTGTAATTTCAACAAAATTACATTTTTATAATATTTTTAATCAATTATCATTAAGTATTATATTATATATTTTTATTACTATCATTATATAAGTAATGTGTCACTATACTATAAAATTGTATTGAATTAGATGCCTAGTAAATAATTTACGATATCTTTTATGAATGGCACCATAAATAAATATGAATAGTATTTTTTAAGAAAAATTAGTGGCACTACTTAAAAACCTTGCAAATATATTTATGTTGGCATTTTTAATTAAATGTGACTATTTCTTTTGTCACTTATGCCATTAAATATTTTATTATAGTGACATTTTTCAATAATTATCACCATATTACTCTTCTATGTCACTATACTACCGAATGTCACTGAGTTTGTGCTACCAAATATTTTGTGGTATTTTTTCTAAGTGACATCACAAATAAGTATGAGTGATAATTTCTAATAAAAATTAATGGCACTAGTTAAATTATCTTCAATTTATTTTTTCGTTGGCATTTTTAATCAAATGCAACTACTTTTATATGTCATCTAATAATCAAATGTTACTAAATATTTTACTACAATTACATTCTTTTTGACTATCATTATATTACTTTCATGTGTGATTATACTATAAATGCCACTAAATACTTCATAACATTTTTTTCAAATGACACCATAACTACATATTAGTCGCATTTTTTTAAAACGAAATAATGACACTAGTTAAATGTCTTTGAAATACATTTATCTTGGCATTTTCAATCAAATGTCACATTTTTTTTATTATTTAATAATCAAATGCCACCAAATATTAAATTATAGTGGCATTCTTTTATAACTATATACTACCATAATCTTTTTTTGTGTCATTATATTATAATATGTCTCGAAGTTGGTGTCACTAAATTTCAATTTTCTTGTAGTGTGTCCCAAGTACAGAATGGACGATAGAACCAATATTTCAAGATTTGTTATGTTAGAAAGAGAAGATGGAATGAAACCAGTGAAGCTGTTGTTTCTAAGAAGCAAAGATTGAAGTCTAGCAAAGAAAGCAAACCATGGGGGGATTGCACCCCCAAAATTACTGCAACTAAAGTTGATGACTTTTATTCACCTTAATTGAGCTAACTCCTGAGGCATAATGCCATGGAAATCATTGTGGCTCATGTTAAGCACAACAAGAAAGGAGAGATTCCTAGCTATGGGAATAAGTTCCCTCTACGGCCCATCATAGAAACTTCTAAAGCACTTGCGCTTTTGTGGTGAGAACCACAAGTGATTCCAATCTTGTTATAGATAGAGGTAGAATTAGACCAGTTTTTTGAAACAACATGAGAAGGCTCCAAATTGACATAGGATTTCAAGGAAAGAAGCACAAGTTGATATGCATTGATCATTTGGATTGTTGCCTTGGCAGTGTAAGCAACTAAATAAGTTACTAGCAAAAATGCAAGTGAAAAGGACAGTTTTTTCCAGGGCTTTCTCTCCAACAAACAAACTACAATGGTTCTAGAGGAATGATGCATGTATATATAATGTGTTTGTTGAAGTAATGAAAGTATAAGATTTGCAATCACAGAGGAAAATGGAAACTGTGATAATTCTATTAACTGTGGATTAATTAATAAACTATGTTGTCTTCGAGGACTGAGGAGATATTACTCTAATCTATAAAAGGGAATGCATTTGGCAATAGTTCATGTGTGTTGTGCTTTTTTTTTTTTTCATTTTTTCCCCCTTTTATAGGCTTCCAAAACGACATCATTTTGGGACATAGCTACTGAGTGCATTTGCACTCTTTGTTGTTGGATTTATGCTGTTCTGACTAAAGTGAAAAAAAATAATGTGGGCTTTACTGATGGTTAGAAGAAACACTCTTTCCTTCTTTTAAATGGAAGAGGCGTGTTTCAACTTTTTGAGTAAAATTAGGGACAATTCATGTTTTGGTTTTGGGAGTAACTGTAGGCTTTCATTGTTGTCTTTGGTTGTGTGAGAATATGGGAGATGGAGCGCACAGAAATTAGGGTTTCATGGGTTAGTTTTGATGGGATTTTGGATTTTGATTGCAAGTTTTTGTTTTTAAAATATTTTTCTAGAGGAAGGGAGTGATTTGTGGTGTATAAAGATGGATTTTGAAGAGTGGTTGATCAATATGGGTCGGTTGAAAGTAGAAAAAAGCTTTAGGTTTATTGGGGTTTACTAGCTGGGTTAGTAGGTGAAGATAAGAAAAAATAATAGAAAATATATGGCGCTATTCTCTTTTTATTGTGCTTGGTACAGAGTGGTGGCTCTGCAAGACTAGTTACATGGGGAAGTGGTTGTATAGTTTGCATATTTTATTTTTTGCTTTTTTTTTATTTACTTGTGTTTCAAAAAAAGTGTCTACATTTTGGCCTTTCTATTCAAAATTCGGCCAATCAAACTAGAGGGATATACATTTCATGTTCACTCTCACACCTAATTCCTTTATCCTCATCACATCTTGGCACATTTTTTCCTTTTCTCATAGGGCATCCAACTCAAAAAGAAAAAAAAAGAAAAGAAAACATATATGGCTATTGTAACCCCTTCAGCTCTTGTCTACATATTTTGTTCAGTCCACATTCTGCAAAGAAAGGTAATAAATAGTTATGTCATTGCATTTCATTGTTCCCCTTTTCAAATTTTGCCACCTTCTACTTTCTATCTTTATGTTTATTGTTTGATATGTTTGCTGTTATTTTTCACAACTTCTTTTCAGGATTGTAGATTTTTCCTTTTCTTTTTCTAACATTTGACCTAGAGTCTTCTACTTTGCATATTTAATGATCTCAAGTTGGTCTTTTAGCTTATTTTAACTAAGCCCAATTAATGTATTTGTTAGTTTGTTGTTGGCTAAAATGTGAGAGTAATTAACTTTACTTGTTTGGCAATTAATGAAAATTTTGATTAGGACTCGTGAGTCTCTCAGCCTATGCATTTTGCCGTTGTTAGCTTATTGTTTTTTTGGTCAAAGTCTATGGATTTTCAGATTTTCAAAGTTTTATACCCCAAATTCTTTCACTTTGTCTATTGCTTGGTTACTGTTTTCAAGTAGAACTTTGTTTATTGGCATGTATCTTTAGCTCAATTTCATAAGCATGGAATGGAATAAATCTTTCTATGTTCTCTGTCTATATATGGTCCTAAAATTGCTATATGCATCCATACAAGAATCCTCCATTATAAATGCTTGTATGAAGATTAAAGATGTTTTGAGATTGTCATGAATATTGATGTTTTTCTAGGTCCTAAACTGTTAAGTTTACAAGTTTATCATATCTTACCTTTTTCTTTGCAGGTATGTTGATGGATTACTTTAAAAGATAATGCAGTGTAATTGAAATGCAAGATATAGAAAAAGAGTCAACATGCTTAATAGTTGGATTATCAATTGGAGTAGCATTGGCTATAGTTGCATTTTTTTTTGCTTCAGGTAAGATAGAAAGCATTCCCAAATATGTTTAAACTTTTTGTGGGTTTTGGTTATTTTTCTTTGCTCATTACATCTTTCTTTTTGTGATTGTTCTTTTTGCTATCTATGTGTGTTGATTATTTAGGTTGTTTAGATTGTTGATTGAATTTTTGTCGAGTTCTTTTGGTTTCGTTTTTTTTAGTTCTTCTTTTGCATGATTTGTTTTGCCCTAGATTTGGGTGCTTGGGGTTATCATTGTATTTTTTCCCTTATTTTTTTATTTGTGTTTGTTTGTTTCACTTTTAATGGGACTCATCTAATTGTCTTTTATGCATGGGGCTTAATTTGCATTTGGTATCCTTTGTTTTGAAAATTATAATTTCAAATTCTTTTCTTCATATGAAGTGGTTTGTTGTTATCGAATGAAGGAACATAGATTTTTCAAAATCAATGTTATTAAATTGTGACTATTATGCTGCACAATTCATCATTTCATTTGGATTTCCCTTGCCTTTTCTTGTTGAAAAAGTGACTTCATTACGTTTCATTTAACTTATACTAAATTGTTGTTTAAATAATCCTTCAAGGTGTCTTCCTTGTGTCTATTGGTAGAAAATGTGCACAAGAAGTGGACCACAATAGGGAGGACATAAATATGACTTCGAAGCCTGATAGCGCTCACATAGCAATTAGCAATAGGGTAAACAGTTTTTGTTTTTTTTTGGCTGCTGAATTCTGAAATATGCATTTCTTATCCTACATTTAGTTTTTGGTAGCTCTTTTTCAATGCCTTCCTTTTGGTACTTTCAGCAATTATGTGAATGTCTCAGTCATTTTTTGTGTGCATGCCACGATGATGAGTTGATAATATTGGATGCCTTCCTTTTGGTACTTTAGCAAGTATGTGGTGATCCTATTTGCTTTTTTCTATGTATGCCAGGACGACAAGTTGACAGTATTGGATGTGGCAAATTTAAGACCATCCATAAACACAAGTTCAACTATGAGGTAGTATTTGGTTTTAACATACACATGCTTATATGTCATAAGTGATTCAGTATAGTAGAAAGATTAAAGGATTAGCCTAGACATTATACACTCTTGATATATTTGGTGTTGTTATACAAAATACTAGAGGTAGCTCACCTTGAATATTTTTTCAAATCATGTTGCTTGATTGGTCTTTTCTATTGTGTGTTCTATTTCACTTCTATTGTTATTGTTAATTCCTAGTTAATTGAAGAATTGTTATAGTTTTCAGAATTCATTCTTGTTGATCAGTAGGTCTCCTCCATCTCTTATAATAGGTAAACTTTTAATCATTTTCATTCTTTTTCCTTTTATAAATTTATTCTATGATTTTCCTATGGTGATTGTGATAGAAAATGAAACTATGTATTTTGATGTCACATTCATAATCTATAATGATCAAACTAAAAAACATTATGACATTGAATTTTACCATTTACTCGAAAACATGGGTCATCGCATCCTCTATTTGCATGTAGGTCTTGTAATATTTAATAGAAGTTTATTTATTTTTAAATTAATGTTAACAAACATATTTGCTAATGTTTTATTATATCAATTTTATTGGAGATTTGGAGTTACAAGTGAAGATGTAGAGAGAGGAGTGGCAAGAGAGAGTAGACTATTAATGGGTTTCCATGGTTGAGCAGTAATTGGTTGCTCATGGAGATCCCTCTAAGTATGTCTGGATTCTAAGAAAAAATGCTTTCATGAAAGAGATTCTTATTTGTATTCTTTTATTGAAATTGGTGCAAAGTTGATCTATTTTGTATTTGTGCATATGCAAAACTTAGAATTTATTGATCTATAAGATGTGAATGATATTGGGAAAAGAAAATTCATAGGTATGTTTAATATTTGCTTGTTGAGGGCACATATTATTAAAGCATGAAGGGAATATTTATAGAGAAAGACTACTAAATTTAATGGTAATGTGGAATCAAGTGCTCCCGAGGAAAAATACATACTATATGTTTAATCATTTATTAGTCTAGTGAAATCTCACCTTCAAATATTTTCCGATTTAATATGCTTCTTTCAATACAAAAATCTTGTTTTTGCTTGAGGAAAGAAAGATTCACAATTTATGAAGTCAATTTTTGCTTGCACAAAAATAATAAACAATAATACAAAATTATTTCTTGTGAACATATCTATTGCTTCACAAATCATCTTATCTTGTTATGATTCTTCAATATAAGCAACAAATTTAAAGACTTGAAATTTTCTTATTCCTAACAAGGTGAACCTAGTCTTTATTTATTAGGGCAATAAATGAATGAAAGGGCTAAGTTATCATCATCACTTAATTCTCCAGCTCAAAATCTTAATGGCACAAAACAAGTGAATTCTATTACTCATTTTTGGCATGAGAACATATAATGTGCCTATCATCTGTGGTTTCATTCAATGCCTGAGGAACTTAGTGAAATTCATCAATATTATGTTCTACTCTTCTTTCTTGAAGGTAGAGATGAGTATCTAATCCTTTGTTTTTCACTTCTGCTGTGCTGTAGAGGGCTGCATGGACTATAATTGTACTAGGGATGGTATTTAACATCCATCTTTTGCTCAACTCTTCCTTTATGAAGTTGATAGGCTGTTGCTTGCTATCTTTATTTCTATTGGGACTACAACATATGTAGCATTCATGGTACATTTGGTAGGAGCACATAGATTTTTCTAGAATATTATTGCACAATTACACTCAAAGCATTTATCTTTCCAATTAGCCATGCAAATAGATGTCCAAGTGTAGCATTACATTATCAAATATAAATCTTTATGTGGGAATGAAAAAGTTTTGACACTATGCTGACTTCTTTATATGAACTTTCCTTTAGTGGTATTTCCAATATCCATGCTATTTTTATTTCAATTATGTATCTATACTTTATGTTCTAGTCTGAAGTTTTCTCTGATCACAATTCTACTCACTGCTGCGCTAAGTACACTCATAAATTCACCTTTCTCAACATTTTCACTAGGGTTAAGTGCCTAATACATCCTCTACTTGCAGAGGATGTTTTGTATTTTTTTCTTTTTTCTCTCTTACAAGATAACTATAGTGCTTGTGTCTATTGAAAAGAGTCATGTATGTTAAAAAATTTAATTATTTTCTATGTTTTTCTGTTTAAAAAGCATGGCCACATTTTTAGGTCTTTAATTTGAGAACATACTTCTAACAGTCTAATGGAATACCACTTCATAAAGCCATTCAGTTTTATTTGTGCTCTTTCACAATAATCTTTCCCATCATATGTTTGTCAGATACTCTGAGAAGGGAACCAATTTTTTGTTACAAATACTGGTTATGTAACATCCCTAAATTTAGCATTTTAGAAAAAAAAAGATTTAAAAATAAAAATATTAGTTTGACAAAACTTTAGGCTCAAATATACATTTGAAGGACCTAATTACATAGAGATTGAAAATTTTGGGGGTTAAAACCTAAATAGTCAAGACTTAATTGAATAGCATTTTAAAGTATTGGGGGTCTAAGTAGAAATACTTTAGGTCAAATGAGTTAATGTCATGCACTCATCACTTGGGAAGCCCAATTGAAAGGTGGAAATAATTTTAGGGATTTGATTGAAAGCTAAGAAGAAATCTTAGGGGTCAATTTGATATTTCTGGAAATTCCCTTCAAATACCAACCCTTTCAACATTTTACCCAATTTCCACCCGTGCACCTTTCTCTCATTCTTTCTGGTGACTTTCTCCCAATGCTGACCAAATCTTGAACTAAACTAACCATCCACTTCCTCCTAATGTAAGGTGCACAAGGGTACCAAGTTTGACTTAAAACCATCGAAAAATCATCAGGAATTAAGCTTCAAATAGAGCTTCATGGGTGGAGGTGGTGGATGAGTTGGCTCTAGCAACTAAGACTCAGATTTGAGTACCAGTATTTGTTGGGCTTAGCTTGGGGATCATGCAAATGTTTTCAATTTCGGAGTTAGGTCACTGGAGCAAGCAAAATTGAGATGGGGAGATACAGTGGCGTGTGGTAGAATGGTGTTATTTTTCATCAAATTGAGCAACCAAGCAACAGTAAACTGAAAAATTGATAAGGGTTTCTAATCAACGTAGTTGGATGTACTAATTAGTGGTAGTGAACCTAATTTTGGCAACGGTAGACTACGGCGCCCCAGCAACCTCCAGATAAAATTATTATCTCATCGCAATGATCATATATGTGGCATTGGTTTGTGATTTTGGAGTTTCGATAAGAACATCTTGGGTAAATAATCAGGATTGGGGTTAATACTTTATACCGTTATTTCTTACCAAATCCTGTATTATGTCACAAAAATGAAGAATTTGATATAGGATTTGGGTATATATATATTCCATGCATGTGTAATTTTATAACTTAATGGGCTGGATTTGGATTAATATATGATAATTTTGTGTTAATAGAGTTAATTGAATGATAAAAACCCTAATTTCATGGATTAGAGACCTAAGTGGAAAATAGGATTATCAAAGATGATTGGGCTATTATTATTGACTTGGTGTAATACTAAGAGGTTAATTATGTAATTAAAGACCTAATTATATATCTTTACTGAAACCAATATAAACCCCATACATATTCTCGTAATAACATCGTAATTAGCATATTTTGTAACATTAATGCTAAATGAACCCTAAAACTACCATATTAATTGAGAAACTATCAATTTTATACTATTGATAATATGATTGTAATTATTAGGGGTTATTAGGGTTAAATGAGGATTTTGATAATGAACTTATTTCTTTTGGATTAGAGACGAAGAGTTGAGTCTCATGAACCAGCAAGCTATGCCTACATTTTTTAATGCTATAGAGGTGAGGGTTTGCTAATCTGGCACTTGCTTACATCGATCAATTAATGTGATAAACCACCAAGACGGTTAAACTAGTTTCTGTACTGCAATTGCATCTTACTTATTGACATCTATGAATTGCTTGAGATCTCGTTTGTTATTTGTTGATTGGTGCATATACCTCTGTGAGGGTTGTTTCGATGACTATACCTTTGATAAGATCTTTACATGTCTGTTCTGGCATTCAAAGCTTTTCTGGTCTTGTTTGATTGATCAGCTTGATTTCATAATGTTTATTGCCTGCTTAGTCCTATCGGCTTGTCTGAGTCTATCCCATACATTATTGATTCACTTTATCAATGATTTTTGCATTGTTCGATGTTGTTATCTATTGCTTTGCTAGCATATTTATTTATCTATTATGGAATTTTGTGGCCTTGTTGGCCTATCTAAATCTATTTATCTGACTATCTCGCCTAGTTAGCAATTTATTAATCGATACCTATAGCATTCTGTGGTTTTGTTGGCTTATCTAATCCTATTCTATTTGATGTTGTTTTGGATTTTTCAGCAATCCATTTATTGATCGTTGATATATGCTTGGAGACCTAGTAGGCTGAGTGCAAATCTTAGCAGAATGTTTAGATATCTAGGACAGGCCATGCAACCTACTTAGGCATCCACGATATGTTGAGCAACCTACTTAAGTATAGTGATGCACTTGCAGTTCATATGGGCATCTACCATGTACCAAGCTATCACTCTTGGGTAAGTTTAGTTTGGTTGAAATAAGGAAAATCTAATATGCATGTTATGTTATGATTCATTGGACAACATATGTTACTCATGATTGCTTTATTTTGATCGTATTCTGATTGTTTGTATTCTGCTCATGGAGCAACAAGGTTAGTGAAGTTTCTTGCTCTAAATTAGGTTGCTGTTCAAGCTGAACGAGTTGATTGTATTTCCTCCCAAACTGATCCAATTGAGACATTCTCGGGCTATTCGAGTTAACAATAACAATTCCCGAGCTAGTACCTACTAGTGACCTAGAATTTGATAATGCATGTTTGCTAAACTTGTTAATACTTGTTTCCTAAGATGTTCACGTTCTCACTGTTAATTTATGATCTATTGAGTTGAATCTTTCTTGACAAATCTCTCCTGATTTATTATTGATATTATCCCTCAATATGTCCTTTGGACTTACCCTTCCATATTATTCTTGATTTTCTTAAACAGGGCTAAATAACGGCATAGATTTTAGGCTTGGACTGGAGAACATATTCTTTAATAGAACAGTTGTTTACATTTGCGTATGGGTTAACTTGTGGATTAAGCTTTAGCTTAGGGATGTTGTGAAATGTTAAAATTGAATTTATAATCTGTAGTGTGTATATATTTTGTTGGATGTTATGGGATCACACATGGCAAGTATTTGGTACTTTTGTTAAGGTTCACTTATGTTGAAACCTATTGCTACCTCGGAAGAGTTTTGAAGTCTTTTTATGGGCCTATTAGATACGTTGTACATTACGGTTTAAATCTTAATTGGTGACATCTTAGCTTAGGGTATCTTGAGTGGGGTGCCACAAGTTATTTGAATTTTAGTTGGGAATAAGCTCTTAGTTTTGGAATATAGTTCTTTGTGGAATAAAGTTTGCACATGGCCATGAAAAATTTGGGACTTGTTTTGTTTTCCATTATCGTATTTAAAAAGTAGTCTTACCTTCAATTAGAATGGATTAAATCATTCTCCGATGTATTTCTTTCCACTGCTTTATTTTGTGTTGTTGTCTATCAAGAGAAATATAGGATTTGTATTACCTTAATATAGGCCATCATATGATGATAGGATACTTTTTATAATTTTAAGTTTTGTTTGCCTAATATAGTTTTAGTTAAAGAACACACAAAGATGAAAGATCAAAAGTGTAAAATTTAGTAACCAAGTGAGGGGTCCCAGCATAATTTAAGCATTTTTAGTGAGATTTCTTTTTGTTCAATTCTTATATTTACTTTTATCTGAATATATTCTTTAGTTTATGACTTTATGTGGCGATAGTCACTATGACATTCACGTTTTCTATGAGGTTTGTGATTTTTGACAGATGTCTATTGGCAACTTCATTTTGGACCTTGGAATGATTTGTTGGGTGTATCCTTCTTCTGGTGGAGAAGCGTTTGTGAGTGAATTACTAGGATGAAAAAGAACTATATTCAACATGTTTCTACATTATTTTAGCTTATATATCGCATATAGCTGATCCCATATTGATCTTGAAAGGTTCTTGATAGGATTACAGATGTGCTTAAGGTGTTTAAGCTTGTCAAGTGATTTCTTCTCATTTAAGTGTATATATTGCTTACTGTGGATTTAATGTTGTGATGCTTCCATGACTTCAATATATGGAGTGGACCTATTAAAATGGTGTAAGGATAAACCCTTACCACTTAGATAGTATTGCCTTCTATACTTTCTTTGGGAAATGGAAGTTCAATCTTTTGAGAAAATAATTAAAATTTTGAAAAGAGAATGTCAATGTCACCATTGATACATGGATGCAACAGGTTGGATTCGATCAAAACTTGATATTTGATTTAACCAAATTTTATGGGCGAAAAATTCACTTTATTGGGCACATTATTCTTGCGAAGCCACTTTATAATTTTAAGAACATCAAAATTTTTATTTTAAATGTTATTGTAACAAGGAAATAATGTTATTGACAAGAACTTACTTTCAAATTTATGGGTGTAATATTTTTAAAAATTATTTTTGAATATATATCTTGTTAAAATATTATCATAACTTTTTAAATATGAGAAAATAATTTATTAATAAAAAATGGACTTTGAAGCATTTTTTTATAATATTTTCAAAAATTTATAATTGACATATAATTTTTTTTCCTGTATTGAAAGTACAATTTGTTATACATATTATAATCTAATTGGATATATTTATTGATAGATAATAAATATATGGATTTAAGAAATAAATAATACATGATTTGATTCTAAAAATCGGTGAAATAATTAAAAACAAAGAAGCATGATATTACAAAGATGGATGAAATAATATTTAACCCATGATAATTCTATTCCATTTTCGAAGGGAATTGTTGAACGGTTACACCTATGCTTGCATCGGTAATTGAAGGGATAAGCCCTTTGAGTGGGATGTCCAAAAATATGAAGAAGGAAAAAATATCTAAGAGTATCATTAAGATAACCAAAATGGCAAGTTAAGAATTGTTAGAAAAAGTAGATGATGTACATCACAACATGAATAATACATCTTACCAAGAAAATGATAATAGCAGCGCAGTATGCTTACATTAAGCCAAAGATTATGCTTGCCTATATTCAAATACTTCTTTTTTTCTTTATAGTGTATGTTAGGTGTTCAATGCTGAAAATTTATTGAGCATTGCATCATAGAAGGGCTACGGATTTTTATAAAATATAATTATAATGGCCAAACTACACTATCAAAAACTAGTACAAGGTATATATATCTCTAGACAATACTTCATTTTTATAGTTACAATTCTTCGCATTTAATTTGTTGCAACAAAAA
This sequence comes from Jacaranda copaia, assembly GCA_014898725.1. NCBI lineage: Eukaryota > Viridiplantae > Streptophyta > Magnoliopsida > Lamiales > Bignoniaceae > Jacaranda > Jacaranda copaia. The sequence goes on along the minus strand of JACGDI010005424.1, from coordinate 587,601 downwards.
AATGTTTCAAGTGCCTGCTGAAGTTAAGAAGAAATTTCAAAATGAGTAGGATAAGAATTTAAAAATTCATTTAGGACTAAAGGAATTCAATCTATTTGCTGTTTCTTTGTATGATGATGCAACTGGCAAGATAAGTTTGATAGTGCCTTTGAAAATGTTTACAAAAAGATAGCCAAGGTATCTGATGTACATATTTTTGCTTTAGAAGAAATTGAATTGAACCACAATTCATCTCCTATTGCAACCTAGAACATGGAATTTGTGCATGATTGAACATTTTGGGTGCATTCTGCTGATCATGTTACTACTTGATCGTTTCTATTAAACATTGTTAGTTTGTTGTATTACTGTTATCAATTATTTGCTTTTGCTACTATTAATGAAAGTAAATGTGACTTCTTTTCGCAAAAATACTATAAATGTGGCTTTACAAATAGGCTGTACATTACTTATTATTCTTCTTAAATGTGTTGAATTCTATAGAATTATTTTCAATGTTCTATGCTTGAGTATAATATTTCGGGCATTGTAATTTTGTAATGGATATGCAATCTATTTTCATCCATTCTGGTGATAAACCTATGCATCCATAGATACAAATGTAAAAAAAAGTTTGACATCTATCACCATGGACATAGCGCCGTGCCTTGCATGGTGCTCCCTTTCTAGTATATATATATATATATAATTTATGAAAGCAACAACCAAATCAAAGAAGAAAATGGGAAATGATATCATTCTACTCATTATGGAAACTCCATAGACTGATAACGAAAGTGCGACATCATGAAAATAAAGAAATTTATCTCTGCAAGATGTAGGAATCATTTAACAAAGGTAAACCACTTCTTCTAAATCCAAATAACATAGAAAATAGAATTTCTAGTTTTGACGAACAATGTGAAATCAAAAAATTAAAGAGAGAAATAAATTTTTTTTAAAGAAAATCAAGGACAATTACCACAAGATGATGTACAATAAAAATTAAAAAATTTCATCGAAGAATCTTCTAACGAAACCCTAACCAATTCAAAATGATGTAAAGAAAGTTGCTTGGTAAACACAATTCGCCTAACTTTCAAAAATGGATTTTTTTTATCTACTTTTTTTTTTTTCAAAATGGTATGTTAAAATCAAGTTTATTGTTACTGATTTCAAATTTTTAGTCATTGCCCTCATAGTCTCTAGAGTAGGTGTGAATAGTATCCAAGAACGTCTCATTCCTATGAAATATTTTGAGAAAATAAAAGAAAACCCTCAGCTGTAAATGTTGCATATCTCAGAATTAACTTCAAAGCAAAACACATATTTGGAATGACATTCTAAAACAAGTTTTTCCTTGTCAAATAGCTCAATACTCCAATTATCCTATTCTTTTCCTCCAAATGCCATTGGTATTAGGCTTGTTTGGCAACAAATTGGAGCACTGTGTCAAAATATTTTAGCAAAATAATTTTTGGAAAGTGAGGTTGGCGAATGTAATGGTTATTTGTTTGTATCTTAGGTGGTAAGTAGAGAATGTTTTGGTAAAAAAATTTTGTTTGGTTGTGTTTTGAGAGGAGAAAATATGTTACATCAATAACTTTTTAGTTGAGTTAATAGCATGAAATGAATATCTTAAAATTATTTATATATGTGTGTATATAAGATTGAATGATTGTTAATATATGTATATATTTGTATTACGGAGGAGTGATTTATGACAAATAGCATTGCATTAGGGAATGCACCAGAGAGTGAATAGTAAGGGTATTTTGGAGAATGAAGGACAAATGTCATAAATGGTCCTTAAAGTTTTAATTTAGAATTAGTTTAATCCCAGACTTTAAAACTTCATTTTTTAGTCCATAATGTTTGGATTTAGTTTCAATCTAGTCCCTAAGTCAACTTTCTGGCAACTTCTAATCGGAAAAATGCACACCAATGATTTTTTCAGGGGTAAAATTGTCAATATAATCTATAATATTGCATTTTAGTCCCTAATTCATTGGGCAAATGTCATAAATAATCCCTCAAGTTTTAATTTAGAATCAGTTTAGTCCTTAAATTTTAAAAATTCATTTTTTAGTTCCTAACATTTGGATTTAGTTTCAATCGTACAATTTGAAATTCATGAATAGTCATCAAGCTCAATCTTAATATCATGAATTTTGATGGCTTTGCGGGTGCTGCTCAAAACCAAAGTCACTAACACATTTTCATTGTCTTCGGCATCCAGCTCTTCCAAAATATCAGTAATCGACAACCTCAACTGGGTCTTTATCTGTTCCCTTGTTTATGTTTGTGTGGCACATTCACAAAACTTTCAGCAAACTCAGTGGTCTTAGGTATGCTGATCTCATCATCTTCATCATTAATGAAGACAATAAACTTGGCATTGATATCTCAATCCACTTCGATCCCTTTTATGACCAAAATCTCTTCAAGCTCATCTTTTTCTTTCCTATTTCTCTTTTTCTTGAGCCTCTTCACCATAACTTTCAAAACCTAGTCAAGTTTAGCGGGCAAAACTTCTATTAGGCCTTGTGAATACATAGCTTTTGCTTTGGCAAGCTTTTTCAACTTCCTCAAGGCGAAATAGATTCGTGGTATTAGATGGCTCTTGAGCTATGGAATCTCCACATCCAAATAAACATTCCCGAGTTTACTTTGGTTTAGATAGTCCCAAACTTTGGCCCAAACTAATTGCATGTTGTCATCATAGAAAACAAACAATGCTCCGAGATAATCATGATCGATTATATCCTAATGCCTTCTTCAGAGGGTCTTCCATACAGTTTATAGTCTATTAATATTCGGATGGTGAGCAAAAAAGATCAGGTCTCCACCTATTGAGTAGAAATTCCTCATGTCCTCACCTTTGGGTTGGTTTCTATCACCAGTCCACTCATGAACTGGGCCATGAGGAATGTTCTCAATAGACCTAGCTCTAGGGTTCAAATTATTGCCACGTCGCTATTAGCTACCGAAGAAAAGTTGAGGAGTTTTGGCATTTGACACCAGTTGCCGATACACGATTGCTAGGTACATGATCGCCATGCTTCTCTTTATTTTCTAATCAGCGTTAGTATTTGGATCGGTGCTGCTGAAGTTCAAGTTGACCACTGTCAGCAGCTAATGCAGTGTGTTGCGGAGACTATCATATAATGCAAAATTGGAATACATATAAAATGATGGAAGTTTCATTCCTCCAAAGGAATCCTAGTTCTAAACTGGCGTGGCGAAAGTGGAGTTGTCAATTAATTTTCCCAACATTATTTCAAAGGTGTAAAGGTAATATCTATGAAATGAGAAGAATAGCCACGAGTTGCAGAATTGAAACGTAAAGTTCGGGAAGCTAACTGGACATAGGCGTCGTCATAGTAAGCGCAATGGATGTTGGCTTGTTGCCTGAAGTTACGGGGATCATCGTCGGGGATAGCATGAATGATCTCAACTCACTGTTGAATTTGGTAATATAGGCTTCGTCGGCCAAATGAGCGGCGGGGTGGACGTGGGGGGTGGTTGGCCACGAAGGGAACTTGTAATCAATGATTTGCACTGTTGGAGGGCGGCAATAGTTTATTGGGTCTATGCTTGCCGATAAGTCTGCCAAACGGTCTATTTGTTGGAAGAAAGAGGAAAAAAGGACATAGGGACTAAAATGCAACATTATGTATTATATTGGCAATTTTACCCCTGCAAATATCATCAGTGCGCATGTTTTTGGTCAAAAATTGCTAGAAAGTTGACTTGGGGACTAGATTGAAACTAAATCCAAATGTTAGGGACTAAAAGATAAAATTTTAAAGTTCGAAGACTAAAGTGAAACTAAATTAAAACTTTAAGGACAATTTATTACATTTGCTCGAGAATGAATTTTGTATTTTGAGAGTGGAGTTAGAAAATGTGTGTTGCTCGTTTAAATTTTGAAAGTTGAAAAATGAATTAAGAATTTACAATCAAATAAAACCATTAAATCTCAAGGAAGTAAAATCTTTTATAACTTCCCAATCATTATTCTAATTCTAAGTCACTCGAAAAGATATCAAAGCACTTCAAAATTCTTCTATCTTCAAAAAGTTCGAAGTAAAGAAGAGCAAATCTTTTTTCTAAAGGACAAAATCTCTTACCAAAAAATTGAAAAAAAGAAAAATTTAAATCCATCTTCCAAGGAAAACAATTTTTTTTAAGAAATAGTCAGAACAATAAATTTATTGTGAATTACCTAATACTTTTTGGGACAGAAAGAATATATAGCAACACTATCTCTACCAACCAAATTTCCGGGAAAAGCAAGTCCGTACAAAGACAATGGCTGTCCAAATGAATCAATAACTTTTTAATATTGTAAAAAAAGAAGTTACAGATTTCTCAATAAAAATCTTACTCGTTTTTCAAAATTACCTTGGTTTTCTCTTGATTTTTGTATAAAAGAATGCTCAATTAGAATGAGGAATGGCTACACTTATCATCGATTGTGAAGCCCTCCATAAAATACGCTCGACAATATGCTTTACCTTCCTATGTCTAGTTTCCAATATAGTTTATGTAACCAAGTTGATTACTGCTGGGACAACTTTTTTTATAAGAATTATTTTCAAGAGAAATTTATGGTTATATGTATTTATTCTTGTATCACTACAAATTACTACTTAATTAAATGGCTAACTCTATTAGCTATTCCTATTAATTATGAAGCGTTGAGGGAATGTGATTTAACCTTTTAGCCATTCTACTTATACTATGTCATACAATTTAAATAAGGGTATATATAATTAGTTTGCAAAAAGGATGGAAAAAACTTGTAACCACATTCATACTTCTATATATATGTTGTATAAATAATATTTATATAATAGTAATAATATAATAATTAATAACAGAGACAATAAGTGACTAACTCTCTTAGTTAGCTATTCCTATTAATTACTATCAGTGCATGCATGACTTAGCTGACTTATATTTAGTTAAATAGTAGTGGTTTTTATTTATTTATTTATATTTAGTTTTCCAGTTAGTTAGGGTAGCTTCAGGAACCTTCCGGCTATTCCATGGGCTTGTAAATACAGATTTACGTACATATTCCAAATCAATGCAATCTTCATTTTTTCATTTGCCTCTCATGAGTGTTTACTTCATTTCTCTAGGGTTCTCTCTGTAATATGGTATCAGCAGGTGTCCTCTCCTCCACTGCTCCTCTTTCTCTTTAATCTCTCTATCATCTCCTTCTTTCTTCTTCTTTATTATCCTCAATTAGACATGAACAATGCTCTATCCAGCAGTGAGAATTCATTTACTAGACCATCAACCCTTGAAGATCCTCTCAATCCATATTTCTTACATCATTCAGATGGACCTGGTATGGTGCTCGTCTCTCAGCTGCCATCTAGAGACAATTATGCTTCATGGAATAGAGCCATGAAGATCGCTCTCTCTATGAAAAATAAGGTCGGATTTATCAATGGATATCTTTCGAAACCTGATGGCACTGATGAACAATTGCTGCACTCCTGGACAAGGAACAACAACATGGTAATTGCTTGGATCTTAAACTTAATCTCCAAAGAAATTTATGCAAGTGTCATATATGCCAAATTCGCCTTTGAAATATGGCACGATGTCAAGGATCGATTCCAACAAAGCAACAGACCACACATTTATAAGGTCCGGCAAGATCTAATATCCAACAATCAGAATCAACAGTCTATGACTATCTATTTTACCAAATTGAAATTGATTAGGGATAACTCAGTCACTTTCGTCCAGTATGTTCTTGTGGAATGCGTAATTGTAGTAATGTCAAGTGATGACTAATTAATACTAGATGGAGTATGTTTTGGCCTTCTTGATGAGATTGAATGGCACATATTCACATGCTAGAAGCCAAATACTGTTGATGGATCCATTACCCCCAATCAATAGAATTTTTGCCATGATTATTCAACTGGAAAGACAAAGACAGACAAATTGGTATGATGAATTTTGATTCTAATTCTAGCCTTACTTTTTCTGTGAAACCAGCTAATCACCCTGCTCAGTCTGATGCTTCAAACGATCAGAAATACAAGAAAGAGAGACCGTTTTGCACACATTACAACATTCCAGGTACACAGTGGATAAATGCTATAAAATCAATGGATATCCTCTACGATTTAAGCCTTAGCAAAGATCAAATCCACCTCAATAGAGCTCCACACATGTCAATCAAGTCTCCAATCAGGCTGATGGATCCAACTCTAATGCCTCACTTCAATCTTTTGTTCAATCTCTAAACATTGCTCGGTGTCAACAACGCTTGAACTTGCTCATACCTCATCTGCCTTCCACTTCATCCACGGCAGAAAATGATCATCCATCTACTTCCTCTACCTTAGACATATGTCTTTCTCTATCTCCTGTTCTCCAATTCTCCCCAGACATACACTGGATCATTAATTCTGGAGCATCAAATCATATTTGCTCCAATAAAGCCTTATTTGATTCATTACAAGCTACTACCAATTCTATGATTACTTTGCCAAACAACACATCTATTCCAGTGTATTACTGTAGCATTGTAACTTAAGCAATCAATTAATCCTGCGCAATGTCTTGTTTGTCCCTCAACTTTAGTGCAATATCCTGTCTGTTAGTTCTCTCACTCAACATACTAACTTTCTTGTTTCTTTCTTCCATGATCATTGAATCATTTAGGATTCCAAGTGCATGATGAAGATTAGCAGAGCTGAAAAGAGAAATGGCCTCTCTATGTATACTGTTAATGCTTTCAATGTTTCAGTATCTCATGTTAATAAAATCAGTGCCCATACTTCGCACCATAAACTAGGGCACTTATCCTACTGAAAACTTATTTGTATAAAACACATTTTATAATTTGATAATCAAAGTTTTCCTCCTTGTTGTATCTCTCCATTAACAAAGTAAAGACTGCTACCTTTTGTCTCAAAAAATCGTATATCTAAAATGCCATTTGATCTTATACATGCTAACACGTAGGGACCTTACAAAAACCCATCACACTCTGGTCACAATTATTTTCTCATATTATTTGATGATTGCACCTGTTTCACATAGGTTTACCTAATCAAACATAAGTCTGATGTTATTACCAAAATTCGTAAGTTCTTTTCCATGATATCTACTCAGTTCCAAGACAAAATAAAGTACTTCAAGTCAGATAATGCCAAGGAATTCCAATTCATTAACTTGTTTTCTCAACTTGGCATAGTACATCAATACTCATGTGTCCAAAAACCTCAGCAAAATTCAGCAGCTGAAAGAAAACACTTCCACCTACTCAATAATGCTAAGGCTCTATTCTTTGAATCAAAAGTTCCTATCTAGTTTTGGTCAGACTGCATTCTCATTGCCTCATACCTAATCAGTAGAACTCATCCTTTATTATCTAACAATACTCCATATGAACTCCTTTATACATCACTCCATCTTTGATTACTCTTAACCATCCACTGTCTTGCTTTTGCTTTTACACTTCTAGCTCATAGACAATAGTTTGACCGTACAGCTAAGATGTGTGTCTTTCTTGGGTATCCAACATTCTACTAGGGATAAAAGCTTTATGACATACAATCCAAACAATTATTTAGCTCACAGGATGTTAGTTATATTAACATATCTTTCCTTTCCATAACACATCTAACACTGAGCCTATCATTGATCCCTTCTCTCAAGCAGTCTTGCCAAATCCTGTACTTGATCCTCTAATTCCTATTCAAAATAATCAGACTCCCATACAACCCACTACTCATTCTATTCAAACTGATCAGCCTCCAGGAAGGTCTTAAAGAATCCATAGACCTTCTACATATCTCCAGGATTACAGATGTAATTCCATCACTGAGATTGAACACTTATATCCTATTGATAATTATATATCTTACAACTCCCTTTCACCTCAATTCAGATCTCTCATTCAAAATGTCTCATCTATCCCTGAACCCCAATTCTATGATTAGGCTATAAAACACCATGAATAGAGAGATGCTCTGAGAAATGAACTGAATGCCTTAGAGCAAAACAATACTGGGATAGTGGTTCATCTTCCAGCACGTACACACTCTATTGGCTGCAAGTGGGTTTACAAGATCAAACATAATTCTGATGGTACAGTAGAAAAATTCAAATCGAGACTAGTGGCCAAGGGTTATAGCCAACAGGAAGGCATAGCCTTTACTAATACGTACTCATCGGTGGCTAAACTTGTTACTGTCAAACTGTTATTGTCTCTTGCTGCTTCTAAGAATTGACACCTTTCTCAAATAGATGTTAACGATGCTTTTCTTCATGGTGACTTGTTTGAGGAAGTTTACATGGATTTACTTCCTGGTTATCTTAGTAAGGGGGAGTCAAAATCCTGTCCCAAACTAGTTTACAAATAGAACAAATCCTTGTATGTTTTGAAGTAAGTATCCAGGCAGTGGTTTTCCAAATTTTCTCACACCCTCCTCTGGCTTGGTTTTATTCAATCCAAGGCTGATTATTCTCTATTTATTAAAGGAAAAGATAGCTCATTCATCACTCTTCTCACATATATACATTGATGACATAGTTGTTGCAAAACCATCCATGCCATCCATTGATTCTCTCGAGTCTCGGCTTCAGACAGCCTTCAAACTCAAAGGCTTAGGGTTTTTCAAGTTCTTTCTTTGTCTTGAAATCGCCAGAAACTCTTCAAGAATATGCCTATCTCAAAAACAATACACTCTCCAATTGTTAGAAGATACGGGTTTTATCAATTGCATACCTGTTCAAACTCCAATAATCCTAAAGCCAATTTTAGTGCCATTGATTCTGACTTACTCACTAATGCTACCCAGTACAGACACTTGATTGGGAGACTCCTATACCTAATCATTTCAAGGCCTGATATTACATTCACGGTTCACAAGCTAAGTCAATATATAGCTCTTCCCAGATAGCATCACCTTCAGGGTGCTCGTTACTTAATACGGTACTTAAAGTACTATCTAGGTCAAGGGCTTCTATTCTCGGCCTCCTCTAGCTTACAACTCAAGGCCCTTTTCGATGCCGACTGAGGTGCTTGTACCAATTCCAGAAGGTCAACCACGGGCTACTGTGTTTTCTTAGGCAATTTTCTCATCTCCTGGAAAGCTAGGAAACAAATTACTGTATCCCGCTCTTCTACAGAAGTTGAATACCACGCCTTAGATCAACTCATGCTTGATCCCCATACTAATACTCAATCACCTATATACTATTACATATTGTGACAACCAGGCTACAATTCACATTGCCTCTAACCCTACCTTTCATGAGCACACCAAACACATTGAAATCAACTACCATTTCATTCGAGACGAACTTGTTACTGGAACCATCAAGTTTTTTCCGGTTAAATCTAAACACCAACTAGCTAACATGTTTACCAAACCTCTTCTGGCCCCTTTGCACAGATTAAACATGTCCAAGATAGCTGTCATAGATATATTCCAGCCACCTTGAGGGGGAGTATCAGCGCATGCATGACTTAATTGACTTGTATTAATTTTTTTTTGGTTAGTTTTCCAGTTAGTTAGGGAAGCTTTACGAGCCTTCCAGCTTTTCCATTGGCTTGTATGTATGTATTGATGTACATATTCCAGATCAATGCAATCTTCATTTTTTCATGGGCCTCTGATGAGTGTTCAATTCATTTCTCTAGGTTCGGTCTGTAATAATTACCAAAAGTTAAGAGAATATAGTTTAACATTTTAATCATATCTAATTTTTTAATACAATTTAAATAAGGGTAATTAGTTAGTTTGCAAACAAGGGCAAAAACTTGTACATATCCATGTTGAATACTATATATGAACATAATATATGTAGTTTAACATATGAACATTTATAATCACATATTTGTAGTTACACACATTTCTACCAAAAATAATAATAATATTTTTTTTCTCCTTTGATCATATTTGAGATATATTTTCACAATTGAAAATCTGAAATTCAACAAAAGTATTCTAAGTTATTTCTCTAAAAAGTAAATAACTCTATTTAATGAGTATCATCAAAATGTAAATAATTATTATAACTTATAAATCGTTAATTTGAATAACCATAAATATTAATGAAATATAAAATATAAAGTTTTTTCATAAATGGAGTGCTCATTCTGCTGACAAAATGAATATTTTAAATAGTACCATCCACCATTTAACATATAGGCAGTTGAGTTCACTATATATGACATTGTCAAACTAAAACTGACGAGTTTGGAAGAAGAATGAAATTATTTAAACTTGATCGATCTAATCAGATAAAATAATAACTAATAATTAATCTCATCACATTAAGAAATAAATTAAAGAATAAATACGTGCAATTACATTTGTAAAGCATTTGGTTGGATGTAACCAAATTGAATTTGGATTGTCTATAATATTATTTTTAGTAATTGAAAAGGATTGAACAATAAGGCTGTAATCCAAAAGTGAGCTGACAGTGGTAATAAAAAACGTACCACCTTTTAGGAAAATGTGGAAAAGAAAGAGAAAACAAGGACAACTGACAACAACATAGGATTTGGCTAAGTCAATTCCAAAAATCTGCTTTGCTTCCAAATTTAACGCTTCCCACTAGGGAAATTGGTTAGGTATGAGAGAAGACGCAGGAAAAAGGAAGATATCAAGAGTCTAGGTCCATTGAACAGTGGGATGAAACCCTTTCAAGAGCCTAGGTAATGTATAATCTTTTTTTGGTCAGCATGTGCACAAAACGAATTTGGAATAAATGATCAATTTCTTTAAAATAAATTTCTTAGAAATTTATTGAGAAAAAAAGTAAATTTATTAAGTTACTATTTCAATTTTTTTTCCTTTTTTTCTTTTGTAAAATTTTAATGGGTTTATCGTTCCATTATTTGTGTTTAATTACCCAAAGCTCAGCTTGAGAATGATACAAAGAAAGCGACCCTGAAGCATATTGACCCCATGGTCAAACTGAATAAACTATGAATATTTTTAGAGGCTTAAACATAATGTTTACCCATTCTTATCATGGGCATGCCATATCTTTGTTTTGACCATAAGTTTGATTCATCCTTAGTAGGCTTATATTCACTCTTCAATCAAAGGAAGATATCGAGATGGACTCAACATTACCCACTGTTTTGACCAGCTCACAACAGAAATTGTTTGTGGTTGAGTTGGATCATAGGATTTTTCAAGGACTTAGGTCACTCATTACCAAGAGTGATAAGGGACTATTACTATGGGAGTTATAAGATTAACTAGCAACAACAAACATTGGTTTGATCATGGCAATTAAATATTGGCATACTGGAAATATTTATTATTCTATTCTAGTTTTATTACTACTTACCACATAACTGATTTTCACTTGTTTTTATTAAACTATTATAACTGAACATTATTTTGATCATGCTAACACTATAGACATTTGGCATTCACTGAATTTTTTACTCATATTCTTGTATTTTAAAATTTCTTCTTGCAAATTTAGACCCTAGCCCTAGTGGGAGGTAGAAATTGAGTTTGATGGGAATCAAATCTGAAAGGATTTTTTTTTTCTAATGTGGAATTAACAATAGTTTTAGTATCATTACTATGAAGGTAAATTAGTTCTTTCTTCTTATAATGAGCTTTTAGTCTAAAATGGTGCTTTAGTTTTATTGAGTTTCTTATGTTTTGAGATTTATTTGGATTACTTAAAATGTCTAGAGTTTTATTTATGATCATGACTTTGATTGATGATTATGTGTTAGGATTAAATATCATTCCTTGAAACTAGACCTTATGGTTTGGTTTTGGAGCCTAATATGCAGAGTGCAGGAATGGTTCACAACCTTACTTGCAGAAATGGTAATATCTTATGATAGTTGTGCTAAAAATTTCTATTTCATTTTGCTAGTAAGAAAATGGAGAAAAAAGATCTAACACCTATTTGTTGACCATGGGGCAACTAGATGATGAATCATTAAGAGCTATTATAACAAATTCAATAACATATGCTTGGAAGTTTGCTTCAACATATGGGGATTACATGATTCATAACCAAGCCATATATTAGCTATGAAACCGAATCTATAACTTAGTAATTTCTTGTTTGCTTAGAAGCTTTTAGGTACATACTTGATATCCACATTTATTGCAATAATAGAATTTGGCTTTAGCAAGATTATTCAATATGATTAAAGATGTCGTGCCAATAGCCTTATTTTGAAAGGCAATTACAACAAAAACTTCATTGGTTGTTATCTTCTTTGCATAGTTCAATAAATATTAGATTGATTTATGTTACCAAATATATTCCACCAACACATAGTTCTCAATTTTTTTAGTTTGCCCTAATTGCTCTTTAGTCCCAATTTTTCTAATTTATCACAAGTGAAATTAATAAAATTACTTACAATTACCATTTATTGAAAAACATTTGCATGCTTTTTTAGGCTAAGAAGTCAACTATATTATTTCTTATTTTGAGAGTAACATAATAAAAAATTCGATTGGCATAGTTGTATGCACTATTAAAACCTAAATTTTACTTGTTCTACAATCAAATAAAAAATGACAATTAATATTCACTAGAAACTTAATATATTAAAAATATTACTCATCCATATATCAAACTAGGAAAACTTAAACAATACCTATGTAAACAAAATCTTAAGAAAAATATTTGCACATCAAGTTGTATTTGTTGGCATTTCTCTAGACAACTCATTCTACGATAGGTAAAGGACTTGTAGTCTTGAAAGATGACAACAAATGTTAGCAGGAAGTTTGGTGGACAAAATATTTCCAATTAAAGCAAGCATTTCAAGATTCAATAGGTTGAACAGTGTAAGTGGTATAAAGCTTGACAGGTGATTATATCTCAATCACAAAATCATCAACTTACAATGTTTTCCAATTTCTCATACAATTGTCTCAAATAGAAAGTTAGACCAAAGATCCAAGATCTCAAGGTTTGTTGAGTTAGAAAGAGAAGGTGGAATGAAACCAGTGAATCTATTGCTCATCAGAAGCAAAGTTTGAAGTCTAGGCAAGGAAACAAACTATGGGGGAATTTTGCCATGCAAATTATGGTAACTAAAATCAATAACTTATTCGCCTTAGTTGAACCAACTCCCCAGGGACAATCCTATGGAAATTTTTGTGGTTCATGTTTAGCATAATGAGAAATGAGAGATTTCCTAACTACAAGAATAAGTTCCATCTAAGGCCCATCATAAAAATGTCTAATGCACTTATTCTTTTGTGGCGAGAACCACAAGTAACTCCAATCTAGTTACCGGCAGAGATAGAATTAGACCAATTTTTTGAGAGAATGTGAGAAGGCTCTAGACTTAGGTGGAATTTTGAGGAATGAAGCACAAGTTGATCAGTACTGATCATATCAGAGGTAATTAAATATTTTACTAGCAAAAGTGCAAGTAAAAAGAAAAACCTTTTTGCCATAGCTTTTCTTGTAACAAATGAACTATAATGGTCCGGGATGAATGATGTGTGTGTGCGTGTATAGTGTTAGTGTGTGTTTGTGTGTGGAAGTAATGAAAGAAATGTTGGAAACTGATTCAAAATTGCAAGATTTTTTCTTCTATTTTTTATTGAAAGAGTCAAATGCATGTTATGTTTTTTTATTCCTAATTTTTGATCTATTTCTAATTTTTAGTCAAGTACATAGTGTGCTCCGACTCCTTGGTGAAGTGAGTGTAGTGCATAGATAATTTGGTTTTATGTAGTTAGTGGAGTAAGTGTGTCAAGTTTATGTAAGCTTATAAATGCTGCACTATTTCTTTGAAATTACAATTGAATTGGAGTATCTCTTTTTATTAGAAACTTTTTCCCTTCTATCTAAAGGTTTCTCTGCAACATTGTGGCATTAGAGCCACACATTTCTGTCTCAACTGGGAAAGAAAAAAAAATAGTGAAAACATAAAAGAGAGATAGAGTGCTTTGCAATGGCAGCAAATGGGTTTTCGTCTTCTTCAGAACCACTCTTGCCAATCTTTAATGGAGAGAAGTATAAGTTTTAGAGTATCAAAATGAAAATATTATTTAGATCTCAAGAATTATGGGACTTGGTTGAGCATAAGTTTGAGGATGAAGTAGGTAAGGCATCAGGAGAGGTCGCAAAAAATGGTTGCAAGAGCCTTATTCATAATTTAACAAGCATTGTGTGAGATGATCTTCTCCAGAATTGCTACAGCAATTACATCAAATGAGGCATGATAGATTTTGAAAAAGGAGTTTCAAAGGTCTTCGAAGGTAATTACTGTCAAATTATAATCTCTTTGTCATGAATTTGAAACATTATTAATGAAAAGTAATGAATTAGTCCAAGATTTTTTGTCAAAAGTCACTGGAATTGCAAGTCCAATGAGGTCCTATGGTGAAGAATTTAGTGATGAGATTGTAGTTGCAAAAATTTTAAGAAGTTTAACTCCTAAATTTGATCATGTGGTTGCTACAATCAAGGAATCAAAAGATCTATCTATATTTTCATTTGATGAACTAATGGGTTCTTTGAAAGCTTATGAGGCTAGGATCAATAAGTCATTGGAGAAAAATGAAGAAACCAAATTCATAATGAAAATTTATTGGAGCAAAGAACACAAGGCCATGGCAGAGGTTCATTTAGAGGTGGAGGATGTGGTAAAGGCCAAAGTCAATCTAGCTAGTTAAGTAACTGAAAGTGGAGTGCAATTTAACAACTGCAACAGGTATGTCCATATAGAAACTAATTGTTGGTATAAAAATAACCAAGCTAGCTATGCAGAAGAAGAAGAAAAAGAAGGCATGCTTTTTATAGCTCGATTTGTCATAATTGAGCATAAAGATGGTATTTAGTTTGTGGATAGTAGTTGTTCCCATCATATGTTGAGGCAAAAGTCAACATTCAAAAAGGTAGATGAGATGAGAAAAAAGAAAATTTAGCTAGGAGACAATAAGAAAATTCAAGTAGAAGGTAAAGGTATTGTTGCAATTCAAACTAGTCAAGGTAAGACAAATCAAGCCACAAAAAGCATGGCACATAATTTGTTAAGTTTTGGGCAATTAATGGAAAGTGGGTTTCAGTCTTGTTTGATGATGGAATATATGTTATTAAGAACAAAAAATTAGGTCAGGTTTTAGCAAAGGTTTGTATG
Organism: Jacaranda copaia; assembly: GCA_014898725.1. Lineage (NCBI taxonomy): Eukaryota > Viridiplantae > Streptophyta > Magnoliopsida > Lamiales > Bignoniaceae > Jacaranda > Jacaranda copaia. Next base: position 572,480 of record JACGDI010005424.1, on the reverse strand, counting down.
ATAGAAAATAAAATGTTTCCTCATGAAGTTTAAAATATTGAACATGCTTTAGTTGTTGGAAGTGATGAACAATCTAAAGTTGTGGCATTTACATTATAAACATTTGAATATAAATGGATTGAAATTGTTGAGTCAAAATGAGATGGTACTCGGTTTGCCAAAGATAGAATTAGTTGAGAATATATGTGAAGGATACATCTATGGCAAACAACATTGACGGTCCTTTCCTGTAGGAAAATCTTGGTGAGCCTCTAGTGGTCTTAAACTTATACATGCAGATTTTAGAGGCCCTATGAATACAGAATCACTTGGTGGTACTTGATATTTTCTATTGTTTACTAATGATTATAGTCATATGAGTCGGGTATATTTTTTGACATTAAAATCAGAAACTCTTGAAAGCTTTAAAAAGTTCAATGCTTTAGTTGAAAAACAAAAGGGTGACAAATTTAAGGTTCTTCATATTGATAGAGGTGGTGAATTTATGTCTCAAGCATTTAACCTTTTTTGTGAAGAGTATAGTATTCACAGGGAATTGCTAGCACTTTACACACCGAAGCAAAATGGAATAGCCAAGCAAAAAATTTGAACTGCGTTAGAAATGGCTAGAAGTATACTAAAGAGAAAGAATCTTCCAAATCAATTTTGGGCAGAAGTAATCAATACTATAGTATACTTGCTAAATATTTCTCTGACAAAAGCTATCATGAATCAAACACTTTTTGAGGTTTGCAAGAGTAGAAAGCCATTAAATTATTTAAGAAGTTTAGGATGTATTATCTCTAATAAATCTCAAAATTGTCATAAGCTTGATGAGAAGTCTGACAAACGTATTTTGTTGGTTATTGCTCTCAATCTATAGCTTTTTGATTTTATAACCTCATAAGTAGGAGAGTGATTATTTGGAGAAATGTAGTATTTGATGAAAACTCATGTTGGAGAAAACAATAGTTAAAAGTCTTAGATTATAGAAAATAATGAATTCCCACTTGATGAAGCAACAACTCAGACTACAAAAAGTACACCAAGGCACTCTTCAAGAGACTTTGACAGTGAAAATGGTAGCATCACTAGAATGATAATTCCCAACTTGGATGATTCAAGTAAGACTCCTCCATGAAAGTTTATGTCACTTTCAGAAATATATGAAACATATACTTTTGCTTTGTTTGGTACAGATTCAACTAGTATTACCGAGGCATCAGAAAAATAGAAATGGATACATGTAATGGAAGATGAGCTTAAGGTAATAAGTAGATCTTTCAGATGGAAAAAATGTCATTAGATAAAATAGGTATTCAAAATAAAATATCATGCTGATGAAACTGTGTTGAAGCATAAAGTGTGGTTGGTGGCTAAAGGATATTTGCAACAATAATGTATTGACTTTGATGAGATTTTTTCTCTAGTTGCTCACTTTGAAACGGTAAGAATTCTTTTAGCCTTGGTTGCAAAATTAAAATGAAAGATTTATGAATTTGATGTTAAATCTATATTTCTTAATGGTGATTTGAAAGAAGAAGTATATGTAGCTCAACAAGATGGTTTCATAGTAAAAGGAAAAGATGATAAAGTATACAAGTTGAAGAAAACACTTTACGAGCTCAAACAAGCTCTGCGAGTGTGGTATAGCAAGATTGATTCTTTTTTAGGGAAAATAGGTTTGAAAGAAGTAAGAATGAACCAACTTCATATATAAAGAAGCACAAGACAAATGATCTTTTGGTAGTTTGTTTATATGTTGATGATATGATTTATATGGGCTCATCTTACTCTCTTATATGTTAATTAAAAACTTGCATGATGAAAAAGTTTGAAATAACAAACTTAGGCATGTTACACTATTTTCTTGGACTTGAAGTAAAGCAAGTAGAAGATGGAATTTTTGTTTCTAAAATAAAGTATGATGTTGATCTACTTAGAAGATTTAAGATGCTTAGCTGCAAAGTGGTTACTACTCCTATGGATGTGAATGAGAAGCTACAATTTGATAATGGTACTGAGAAAGTACATAGAAGTTACTTTAGAAGTTTAGTTGGGGGCTTGATTTATTTAACCTATACTCATCCAGATATATCATTCTTAGTTGGAGTCATTTCAAAGTTTAAGCACAATCCTACTCAACATCATCTGGGAGCAACTAAGAGAGTTTTACACTATGTTGTTCGGACTACAAATTTTGGGCTATGGTATTCACATAATTTTGATTTTAATCTATATCAATTTTTTGATAGTGATTAGGTAGGATCATTGGATGATAGAAAGAGTATCTCAGGAAATTTTTTCACCCTTGGCACATGAGCCATAACTTGGAGCTCAAAGAAATAATCAATGATGGCATTATCATCATTCAAAACTAAATATGTTGCAATAGCGTGTTCGGCTTGTCAAACTTTGTGGCTAAGGAAAATACCTGGTGATCTTAGTCAAGAACAAAATGGAGCAACTAAAATTTATTGTGACAGTGTATCAGCAATTGCTATAACCAAGAATCTTGTATTTCATGGAAGATCAAAGCACATTGACATTCAACATCACTTCATCTGGAAGCTAGTTATAGATGAACAAATTAAGTTAAAGTATTGTAGCACAGAAGACTAGGCTGCGGACATTCTCACTAAAGAACTTCTACCAGCAAAGCATAATTATTTTAGGATGTGTCTTGGCATTTTCAATTTTGAATCAAGGGGGCATGTTGGAAACTGATTCAAAATAGCTAGATAATTTTTTTTAGTTGAAAGAGTCAAATGTATGTTATGTTTTTTTAATTCCTGTATTTCTAATCTATTTCTAATTTTTAGCCAAGTAGGTAGTGTGCATTGACTTTTTGGTCAAGTAGGTGTAGTGGATGGATAATTTAGTTTTATGTGGTTGGTGGAGTATGTGTGCCAAGTTTATGTAAGCTTATAAAAGTTGCACTATTTCCTTGAAATTACAATTGAATTGGAGTGTTTTGTTTTATTAGAAACTTTTGCCCTTCCAGCTAAAGGTTTCTTTGCAACAAGAAAGGCTTGCAATCATCAGGAAAATGGGAAATAGAGATCATTCTACTCATTTTGGAATTAATTAATAAACTATTATTGGCTTGGATTAGGAGTAGATATATATATGGCAACATTGCAAAATTAGTCCCGTATCTATAGCCTTTTAGCAATTTTGGACTTTATTTTTTTGGAATGCAAAATTAGTATAACATTTCCTGAAATTTAGTAATTTGAGGGCAAATTGGGTTCCAAAGTCATCCATCACCTATGGTGTAACACCCCGAATGAGTAAACACTAAAAATTCCAAAACTTTGAATACCATAAATTAAATTAAAATTTAAAATTTTTAAAGAAATAAATTAATAGGGGTTAAAAGAATTGCAATTAAATTCCTAGGGCCTCAATTGAATATTAGGAATCTTTGAGGTATAAGAAAATCAATTATAAAGAACTTAATCACAAAGATTTAAAAAGTTAGTGGACTAATGTAAGACACTTAGGAAGTGAGAGAGGACAATCAAAATCCAGAAAATTGATAAGCTTAATTGCACACAAGAAAAAGTTCTCGGGAGAGTTGAAATTTCAAAAAAAAAACAAAAAGATAGGCTGAAATGATAAAACAAATGGCCCTCTATTCACTTCACTCCATTCATTTCACTCGTGCATAAGCTATTTTTTTCACTAAACTATTTTCACTAGCACTGGAAAAATAAGGAGATAAGACCACCATTCTTTTTCTCTTGCTACAACAAACATAACGATACTAATTTCTCCTATAAATTCCCGATTAATTGGCGGCAGCATGACCAAATAATGGCAAATGGTGGTGGTGGCGAGTATGGTGGTTTTGGTGGCCAAAAATTGGGAACTAAAGTTGTAATCTAATGGACTTAGCGAGTGGAACACAACAGTAGCTTCAATTTTGTAAACGGATCATCTGAGCGAAAGTAATTGACATGGAAAGGTGCAATGACTCTAGCAACTATTTTTCTTCAATTAAATGGTTACTGGGCATCGGATCATGAAATTGATTGGAGGGTTGCAACCGGCGCAGCATGGTGCATTAGGTGGTGGTGGTCACTCACAACTTCAATGAGCGGGCAACGGCACACAGCGGCTAACATCTCCAGTAGCCTAGTAGCAGAACCTTTAGAATGACAACTTGGATGCATGCGAACTGGTTTCAAATTGTGAATTGACCTCAAACTCAGTCAACTTGGTAAAATTTTGTTAAATAATTAAATATTTCGTGATTCGATTTAAGTGAAATGCTAAGTTGGTTTCAATGTAAATTTGAGTGAATTGAACTAAATGATGATGTTAGACCCGAATTAGAGAATAAAAGACTAGTTGTTATTTAATTAAACTAATTGATACAATTAAGAAGCCAATTTAAGAATCGGCAATGAAAATTTTACTCGTATCAAACAAATGTATTAAATTCATGGATTATAGTTAAATTAATTAGCTATAGACTAAAATATTGGTTTAATTGTTAGCTATAAAAGTGAAATATATGCCTAGAATTGAATAAAAGACATAATTAATATTAATTAAGCCAAAGCTACCTGTTAGAATGGCGAGACTACAAAATGACAATAAGAATTTACTATTATAAGTTAAATTTATTAGTTATGAACTAAGAATTTTGATTTGAGTATTTATAATTGTAATGTGGGCCCAAAATTGATAAAATATGTGACTGATATTGTTCGACCAAATTGGCGCACTTAGGAATTCAAAATTATAAATTGAGATAAGAATTGATCATTATAGTTAAGCACACTAATTTCAAGAAAATGAACTCGAACCTTAACAATAGAATAGTACTTTTGATCTCTTGGATAAGCTCATTATCAAGCAAACTTAATATTTAGATTTAGGAGGTTGAAAAGAATAAAGCTATTATATCTGAATACCTCAATGCGAATATCAAGATAGAATAAAAACTCGCAAAGAAATAAGTAAATGAATGTAACTAAAACATTATATAATCATAGTTACTAATAGTAGTTCCCATTCAGTAATATCGACACTTATATCACATTCAAATTGTAATAGGTGACGATGACCTAAGCATTTCAAGCCAGTAAAGGCCCCCTTATTGTGGGCACAAGATACTAGGTGAGTTTATAGCTTTTTTATTGCTGGGATAATATTATGCCTATTAATCATGAATTTTTGGTTTGTTCATATGTGTTTTATCCATTTGCCATCATCCTGATGTCTAAAGCATTTATTAAGTCTAATAAATTTGTGTTCTTTGTACTCCCCAACCTTGTTGGCTAGTTTTATGAATGACTTGTTAAGCTTTTGAAATGCCATTGATATAGTCTTGCTAATCGATTATCTTGTTGTTTTCTTAATTCATTATTTTGAACTACTATTGAAATGGTCTTGTCAACCAATCATTTAACTATCTTCCTGAATTCCTTACTTTAAACTCATTATATTTAACAACTATTTGATTATGGTACCATTCTTTATGTTCTAAATTTGTTGTTGGAAAATGAGCATTTACCAATGCACCTTGGGAGAAATTTAGCCTAAGGATTAGAACCAAAAATATGATAGAGCGAAATGGACTAATAGTAGCTGGTCTCCCGATAAGTACCCATCATGATCCTAAATTACAGGTAGTTAGAGATAGTTGTCTTCAAGCACGGGATCAGCATATGACTGGCCATGCCATATCGACTGACCATCCAAGTTGATCACTCAAAATTTGGAGGAATATAGGATTTGTTTCATACTGACTTATAGGCGTTATAAGGTTGAAGACCCCCCAACCGCTCTAGTGTTTAACTATTTTTCTTATTAGTTGTTGAGCTCTAATGTTTGTATAACCGTATTTCTTACTTACTGATTGATTCTAAACCTTGGTTATTAGGGTCTATCTGTAAAAGTCTATGTTGTCATGTAATTAGCTCAACGCGAGTGTTTTATAAAACCCCAATTTCTTTGATTTATTTCAAAGTTCCTTAGCTATTTTCATCTTATCTGATAGTTATATTTCTAAGTTAATTGCAATATCGTGTCACGAAGTCATTAGGGCATATACCTCTCCTATATTCTCGATTCTTTTCTCCTATATTAGGAGTCAAATGTGATAGAAGGTACAGGCATGTTTGTTACTTAGTGTAAATAGTTTGTAAATAATTGCTCGATGTTCAAGACTACTAGATTTGATGTGTAAAATTTAGATATGTAAGCTTAAACTGCAAAGTCTTATGTAAATATTTTGTATATATGTGGGTTTATGATGCTAGTATCAGGATGTTAAGCAAGGATTGCTAATCATGTGTTGGGATGCTCGATTGTAAATATTATATGTCGGAAGTATTGTAATATTAGCAGCTTATTCGATTGAAATGGTTTTGCATCTTTCTGCAGTTTAGTCATGATATGATACTATTGAATTGAAATGAGTAGAACCTTGGTCCAATGCAGGCACCATTTGGGTAAGGTGGTATCAAAGCCTAGGTTTTTGAAGAGCAAAGTAACTATGGGAATGATCATTGTGGATAGGTTTAATGGAGATTAAAGCTTTATTTAAAAATCATTTATGGGATGAACTTTTAGGATAATGCTCAACATTAAGAAAGTGAAAAGTTGTGACTTTGATTGCCAACCACTATAGAACATTTTACTTTTGGTGTGTTGTGTTGGAATAGTGCCCACAAGCCAATTAGATTGGCATGCAAATTATTTCACTTGTGATACAATCTTAATCAAATAATATTTGTTAAATGACCATTTCATCTTATGCTTATATTTACTTTACTAACATTTGGATAAAGCCCTTAGATTAGACATGACTATAGGACTTGGTTCGATGTTCATGAAATAAGTCTTACACGGTCATGATCTTAAATCTTCTAAGTCATACAATCTTATGTGACAGGGCATCTAAGATCCAAATAAATTTGCACTAATGATGCAAAAATCCAAGAGTTGGATATTACACTATTCCACAAAAATCCATGGAGAATGCATTAGATAGCTAAATTGGAAATTAGCAGCTTATGCTAGTACATTTTATTAATCCTCTAACTTGAGTATCCATGGTAACGTTGTGTTCGATCCTCATGCTTTAACTCCTCCTTGGTCACTCAGTAGGCTATTTGGGTTAAAATTGGATATAAACTACTTGACATGAAGGTTTGTTAGATCCAAGATGGAATCCAATTCCTTATCTTTGGGAAGGGCGAGTGCATTTCCCATATATTCTATAATGATTAATTCTAAGAAATCTTCCACAAGGTGGTGTGACAATTTGGGAAAAGTGTTTTCCAATAATGAGGTCTCACAATGGAATCAAACATTGAGAATAGAGACACAATATTGAGGCTATTGGAGAGTTGATAAATATCTTGCCCTAAGCCTCTTTCAAGAGATAGAAAATGGAAGGACTGTATTTGCATGGAATGCGTAGAGATATAATAGTTTTTCAAAAGCATTCATTTTTGGCCAATTAGTTGAACTCCATGGGCTTGAGGTTGGACATCAACCATGGAGATTGGGTACTCTTTAATTAATGAGATTTATTGAATTGAATCGATTAATTTAAAAGTATTTTAAACTAAAATGAATATAAGATATTCAAAAGTCACAAGGAGTTGTGAGTTCATGTTCAATGAATGGTAGAACCTATTGGGTCATACACAAAATTCAATTAGCTTCCTAATTGATGGAGATATTTTTCTAGGTGTTAGAATATTCTCTTCTCGTGGACCAATTTTGAGGTGATTAATTTGAAGATTAATTTTGGCTTGATTAGTTTACGTGTTAAATTAATCAATTAATTTAAGAATTTAAATTAGATTAATAATTAAGGAGTTAATTATTTGCTGCCAAATGATCATCGATTTGTCAAGTTAACTTAAAGAGTTAAATTAACAAAATCGAGTTTAAAAGTTAGGCTTGTTTGACTTAAGCGTTAAGTCAAAGATTAATTAATTAAGTTAAAGTATTTAATTTAATTAATGAGAAGCATATATTTTTGAGGGAAAATTCAAATGAAGAGTTCATTTGAGTTGGCATTTTAATTAATTTGAAATAAGATTTCAAATTAGATTGACATGCACATGAAATTCAAATAAGATTTGAATTTGCATTTGCGAATTTGGCATACAAGTTGGCCACCCAACTTGAGGCATCTCCTCCCTCTATATATAGATATAGTAGGGACATATATTCAGCACTTGCATTTTTGGTGTGAAGATTAAAATCTTTCACATTTCCTTCCAAATACTCTTTCCAAGCATTACTTCATATGTTGAAGCTTTGCTCTCTATTCTTCTCATAACTCAAAATTGGCCTCCATCATAACTTTTCTCCTCTATTTCTCTAGCTAAAAGTGAGGATAAATTGGAAGTTCAATTGGTGTGTGGATCATCACAATAGAGGTAAAATATTTGGTTTGCTTGACTTTGGAAATCCACATTGCAAAGCAATAGTTTTGATGAATTTTTCCAGGAGATCCAGCATGTGTTTTCTCTAAACTTTTTATAGTGTCTTCATCTAGGTGTCAATAAGATACAAAATTTTTTCATGGTTTTTGGAGGAGTCTGGACAAGGCAAAAGTCACACTCTTCCTATTGCGCCAGTTTTTGGGAGATTCTGGATTGGTGAAAAGTTCACCATTTTCTCCTTGAAAATTAGCAATTGAAGGTAACACACTATCTAAATCTAAATTCCAGGCATGATTAGATCCTTCTTTGATTGTAAGTCCTAGTTTATTTGAGCTTTTGAAGTTTTATAATTGGATCCTAATGCCTTACTTGCCTACAAGTGGTATCAGAGCCATAATCATGCTTAGATTTAGATTTTTTGATTGATTGATTCATGTGATGGATTGATCAAAATCACCAAATTTTTGATTCATATGATAGATTGGAATGTTTGGATGATATTATGTGTGGCCCTTTGATTGATGAATTGAAAGCAAGCTAATATATGTTTTAAGTGTTAATTCGTATGATTAGTATGTTTTAATTCATAGCTATTAATGTTGAATGTTGATTTGGCATTAATTGATATTATATGTTGATATAGCATGTTGATGATTGATCAAAAGTACTTTAGTTATTTTTTGATCCAATTGAATTGGATTTATTGGAGATTTTTGGAAGAATGTAATTCTTACTTTAACTTGATTTTTTAAGCATGTTTGAGCACTTGAAATTCATTTTTAAAAGGTGTTTTGAATTTGTAAGTTTATCTATAATGTATAATTTGACATTTAGGAAGTGTTGAAAAATTTTTGGTATGCAAAAGTTGAGCCAGAAATGGCTTAACTTAGTTTTGACCCTAAAATAAAGGTGCTGCCGCACTATGGTAGCACACAGGTAGGGCAACAGGAGCACCTACCATCCAACCATGTGCACACCTGGGCAGTAGTGACTAGTTTTAGTTTGGATAAGTTTTGAGCTCATTTTTGTCTTTCTTAAGTGACCAAAATTGATTCAAATCGTGCTAGCTAGGTACACAAGTATTGTGTAAGTTCTCAAAATTATGTTTGACATATTTGATTGCTTCTTAAATCTTTTTAAAGTTGATCTCCAATTGTTGAAAAAATGAGATTCATAATGGTTATGCTTATTTTTGCTTGGCCAATTAATTGTTTATGAGATAAGCATTTAATTGTTGGAATTGAATATCAATTCTTTATTTATTTATTCTTCATTTAAGTGTTGAATGAATGAGGATGATCATGAGCATTTTAATATTGATTTTATTTATTTTAAGTAGTTGAAATAGATTGTATTAAATGGGGCTTGCATCCCTCTTTGTTCTACCTTGTAAACGTTATGAGAGTAGAATCACTAGGAGTGAGGTTTTCTTTCTCTTGTAAAAGTTGTGAAGAGCAACAAAGATCCATGGAGGCTTAAAGACCTATAAATGTATGGTAATACACTCATATAATAGCTTAGTTTAATAAACCAACTTAGAATTAATAAAGTGATGTACCTGTGGCTCTAAGTGCATCACTTGGTTAAGCTTATGGTCATCTCACCCTAGAAGTATGCTAAATACCTCCATTTAGAATGTCTAAGTATTTTTCAATTATTAAGTTAAAATGGACATAAATTAAAAGAGTTTTAATTATTCCAAGCTTTCTATCAATAGTATATGGCATGATGATGCTACCACCCTTGTGTGATATACATTCGATCATGGGGGTCATACTTAGGTAGAAAGTTGTGACCATATACTTTGCATGAGATGCTTCTCTGATTTGGGAATGCCCACACATTATACACTAGGTCATGAGGGATGTTGTGGGACCAATCTAGAATCAAAGCTTGATTGGTAGGTTTGACTTAACACCGAGTAATATAGAGGTCATCCACATAAGGGGATCTACATGAAATACTTAGGCAAAATATATCGAGAGTTGTATAAGATACAATTAGTAAAAGTTGCTTATCTTTAGACTGTTGTGGATATACATTCGGTCATAGAGGTCCACTAGCAAGTCTTTAGGATCTTGATTCTCACTAAAAATCATATTTTTTGCATTCTTCTTGAGAGTGAAGGATTTGATAAAATAGCATGAGGAAAACATGCTTGAAAGACTATAAATATGTTTTTCATATCAAATTCAATTATATGCTTATATCCTTTTTTTTGCCTTTAAGGATTTGTTAAATCTCAAGAATGGTTAAAATATCCACTCAATGTCAATGTGGAAATCAATAAATGAACCGAGCCAAACTTCCACAATTGACTTAACCTCAAAATCATCTTAAATTCCTAGAAGCGAATATATATCCTATATCAAGGTGTTCCTAATCCCATAGGGATTATAATAAATCAATAGACACGTAAGAAGTTCACAAATTGGGTTTAGGATCGTCCTATCCTTTAATCTCATGATGGCATCTACATTCTTTAAATATCTCAAGGACATGTGAATAATAACTTGGTGAAAGTTTACAAGAATTGTAAAGCAAATGAGGTATGAGAAATTTATATTGTCAAAAGAGATTTTTCAAGTTAGATAAATGTGAAGTCATGTACCATCAGCTACAGTCTAAAGATGACTAAGCTTGGAGAAGCTTTTCATCTTGGATGTAGTGATGGACAATGATCTCCATGAGGATTTGATCTTCATATCCTTGCCAAGTTTTATTGATCAAAGTGTTGGTCTAGAGAGAGACTTCCATGACAAGGGCAAACTTTGATACTTGTTTCCTATTTGAAGTCTATGGGCCCTAGGGATACTAGAAGGGGAGGTAAAAAGAAGAAACATATTTCCTCCAAGGGAAAACAGCTATTAAAAGCATCTGGAAGAATCAAGAAGATTATAGTGGATATAGTCGATATTATTTGTTTCTACTTTGGCAAGTTAGGCCATTAGAAATGGCATTGCAAGGAATACCATACAACCCTTGAAAAGGGAATGTACTTTATTAAAGTGCATTTAAGAATAAATTTTTCATCATGGATATATGAATCACATGTGATTCTTTTCTTTGTAAGTTATTACAAACAATAGAAAGAAGAATCGAACTAAATGATAGGAATATGATCTAATATCTGAGCAAAGGAGCAAAGGTTACAACCTAAGCCAAAGGCATATAATAAGTTAGACTTAGGGAACTCCATAATTGTATTCAACTTTTGTTATAATGTACCATATATTGTTGAGAATAATATTTCAATTCCGAATTTAGATAGCAAAGGATTTGATCTTTCTAAATCAAATGGGAGACAGAAGGCATTAAAGAATAGGTTCTTTAGTTGCTTATGGTACACTTAATAAAAGATTGTGCATATTAGATTCTCAACCATCAGTAATGCACTTTCAACGAAGTAAGAAAATTAGATATCTAAGAAGATTATGTGTTATGACATGCAAAATTTAGACATATTGCTCAAAATAGGATAATCAAGTTAGAAACTTTCAAAGTACTAAACACCAGCGATATTAAGGGCCTTCCTATTTATGAATTTTGTTTAAAGAAAAAAATGACCAAGACTCCTTTTGTGAGATAATCAGAGCATACACCATTAATCCTTTGGATTTGATCCATATGAAAGTATATGGCCTACTAAAAGTTAATGTGAAAGGTACTTAGTATTAGAGCTCTTTGATCGAATTGAAGAGAAGAATACTTAAGTATTAAATTCTTGAATTATTTAAAGAAAAATGGAATTTTCTCTCAATGGACTCCACTTGGCACATCTAAACATAATAGAGTAGCCAAAAGGAGAAATTGTACCTTGGCGGATATGGTACGTTCCATGATGTACTTCTTTAATGTGTCTATATCCTTTTGAGGATATGCCTTAATGATGATAGTGAAGTTACTAAGTGTAGTACCTTCAAAGTTGGTGCCAAAGATACCGCATGAGATGTTGTATGGCAAAGAATCCTCTCATCATTATCTAACAGTTTTAGGGTCTCTCGTTTATGTGAGATGGATAGTAGGAGACAAATTGGATAGTATATCCATCTTGTGTAAGTTTGTAGATACCCAAGATAGTCTTTAGGTTATTACTTTTAAGATCCTTAAAAAAAAAGTTTTTTGCTTTGAGGAATGCCACTTTTTTGGAAAGGGAATTTTTATAAGATAGAAAAGGCATTGTTGTTGAACTTGGTGAAGTTTAAGTAAACATCAAATCCCACAAGCAGTAGAAATAAATAAATATCAAAGAACCTTACACATAACCTCTGAGAAAGTCACACCCAATCAAGAAGCAACCTGGAAAGTTCGGATTTCTTCATGAGAAGGGCTAATTAGATAATGATCTAAAGACCTATGAGAAAGCTATGTTGGACATAGACTCAAGACAATGGCTAGGTGCCATAAAATTCAAAATGGACTCCACATACTTTAACAAAGTATAGACTTTGGTAGATCTATTGGAGGGAATAGTTCCCATTGATTGCAAGTGAATCTATAAGCAAACGCTAGTAGCTGATAGAGAGGTGATGACCTTTAAAGCATGACTAATGGCAAAAGGTTATACTTAAAGACCCGGTATTAATTTCAAGAAAACTTTTGCACCAGTTGCAATACCTAACTCTATTTGGATTTACTTGCCATATTCACATATTATGACTATGCGATATAGCAAATAGATGTGAAAGCTACTTTCCTCAATGGAAACATTGAAGAAGAAAATTATATAGAGCAACCACAAGGTTTTTACATCCAAGGCGAGTGAGCAAAAGATTTACAAGCTCGAGAGATCCATTTATGGACTCAAATTGGCATCCCAAACTTGGAATATTCATTTTTGATAAAATAGTTAAATTGTTTGACTTTGTCAAAAAGGTTTATGAACCTTGTGTGTACAAAAAGGTAGTGGGGGTATTATACAATTTATTATGCTTTATGTCGATGACATTCTTTGCATTGAGAATAGAAAAGAAATGTTAGATTATACTAAAGCATGGTTATCTACATAATTCTCCATGAAGGATTTGAAAAAAGCATTCTACTTACTAGGAATATGTATCTATAGAGATGGATCAGAGAGAATGCTAAGGCTTTTCCAAACACCATATATTGATAAAACCATAAAGAGATTTATTATAGAAGAATCCAAGATGGGATTCCTCCTTTTGGGACATGGTCTTTGTCTTTCCAAGTCTATAACCCCTTAGACTAACAATGAGAGACATAGGATGTCCCACATACCTTATGCTTCCACTATAGGAAGCACATTGTGTGCCATTCAATGTACAAGATTGGATTTAGCACACACTCTAAGTCTTATGAGTTATTTCCAATTTGATCCTAATGAATGTCACTAGATAGCCATTAAAACAATCCTTAAGTACTTGAAAAGGACTAAGGACTTGTTTTTGGTATATGATAATAGAGAATTGAAACTCGTCAAGTTTTTAGATTCTAGTTTTCAATCTAATGTAGATGACCCAAAATCTATTTATGGATTAGTATTTTATCTTTATGGCAACATGGTGAGTGGTAATAGCGGCATGGTGAGTGGGAAGAGTTCCAACAACACACCATGGCCTAGATAACCACTAAGGTGAAATACATCGTGGTTTTGGAAATCGCTTAGAAAGATGTTTGGTAAAACTTTATCCAAGAGTTGAAGGTAGTGCCTAGCATGTATGAGCCTATGATTGTCTTTAGAAGACAATTTAGGACTTGAGCTAAGATCTAATCAGTGATCCAAACAAAAAAAAATGTGTTATCATTTGATATATGATATCAATTGATAAATGTGACAATTGAGAGGATAAAGTTGCCTTAGAAGAGAATATAGCAAAATTATTATCTAAACCCATAAACACTAATGGTCTTTAAAGGACATCTTATGAATATAGGCCTTAATAATATGGGGAATTGGCTTTATGGCAAGTGGGAGATTGTTGGAATAGTACCCCACAAGCTAATTAGATTGACATGTAAATTATTTCACTCATGATACAATCTTGATTGAATGGTATTCATTAAATGGCCATTTTCATCTTGTACTCATATTTACTTCACTAGCATTGGATTATGCCCTTAGATCACACGTGATTATAGGACTTAGTTCAATGGTCATGGAATAAATCTTACACGGTCATGAACTTAAATCTTCCAAGTCATAGGATCTTATTAGACAATGTATCTAAGATCTAGATAGACTTGCACAAACGATGCATAAATTCAAAAGTTGGATATTTCTCTACTCCACAAGCAATCGTATGAGATACGGGTGCATATTGATGTGTGCTTATTAGAGAATAAGGAGCTGAAGACTTGCCCAGAGAATCGATTAGATAGCCATAGTGGCAAGTTCTCCAACCTATGCTAGTTTATATTATTAGTCCTCTGTCCTGAGGATCCATTGTATTTTTATGTTTGGTTCTTATGCTTTGACTCTTCCTTGGCCACTTAGCGAGCTGTTTAGGTTGGATTAGATATGAGCTACTTGAATGAAGGTTTGTAAGATCCAAGATGGGATCCTACTCCTTATCTTTGTGAAGGGTAAATGCATCTTCTCATATTTTATAATGATCGATTTCAAGAAATCATTGCGCAAGGTGGTGTGACAATTTGGTAAAGAATTTTTTCAAAGATGAGGTCACACAACAGAATCAAATACTGAGAATAGAGACATAGTATTGAGGTTATTAAAGAGTTGATAAATATCTTGCCTAAGCCTCCTTCGAGAGATAGGAGATGGAAGGGCCATATTTGCATGGAACGCATAGAGCTATAATGGTTCCCCAAAAGCATTCATTTTGGCCAATTAATTGGGCTTCATGGGCTTGAGGTTGGGCATCGATTATGGAGATTGGGTACTCTTTAATTAATGAGATTAATTAAATTGAGTTGATTGATTTAAAAAGCATTTTAAACTAAAATAAATATAAGATATTCAAAAGTCACAAGGAGTTGCAAACCCATGTCCAATGAATGGTAGAACCTATTGGGTCATACACAAAATCCAATTAGCTTCCCAATTGATGAGAGGATTTTTCTAAGTGTTAGAATATTCTCTCGTGGTGGATCAATTTTAAGGTGATCAATTCAAAAATCAATTTTGGCTTTATTAATTTAAATGTTAAATTAATCAATTAATTTAAGGAGTTAAATTAGGCCAATAATTAAGAAGTTAATTATTTGGTGCCAAATGGTCATCGATTTGTCAAGTCTTAAAGAGTTATGTTAACAAAATTGAGTTTAAGAGTTAAGCTTGTTTGATTTAAGAGTTAAGCCAAAGGTTAATTAATTAAATTAATGAAAAGAATATATTTTGGAGGGAAAATTCAAATAAAGAGTTCATTTCAGTTGGCATTTTAATTAATTTTGAGTAAGATTTCAAATTAGATTGAAATGCAAATGAAATTCAAATAAGATTTGAATTTGCATTTGCAAACTTGGCATGTAAGTTGGTTGCCCACCTTGAGGAAACTGTGATGCCAAGTGTGATGCCAACTTGGCATCACACCATCCTCCCTCTATATATAGATATATAGGGGGCATAGATTTAGCAGTTGCATTTTTGGTGTGAAGATTAGAATTTTTCACATTTCCCTCCAAAAACTCTTTCCAAACATTGCCTCATGTGTTGAAGCTTTGCTCTCTATTCTTCCCCTACCTCAAAATTGGTCTCCACCATATATTTTCTGCTCTATTTATTCAGCTAAAAGTGAGGTAAAATTGGAAGTTCAATTGGTGTGTGGATCATTACAACAGAGGTAAAACATATGGTTTGCTCGTCTTTGGAGATCCACTTTGCCGAGTAGTGATTTTGATGAATTTTTTCCAGGAGATCCAAAGTGTTTTTTGCTCCAAAGTTTTTATATTATTTTAATCAAAGTGTTTAGGAGATGAAAAAAAAAATTTATTATTTTTGGATGAGGCAAAAATTACAGTCTTCCTGTTGCACCGGTTTCTGGCAGATTCTAGATTGGTGAAGAGTTCATCATTTTCTCCAAGGAAATTAGCAATTCAAGGTAAGACTCTATCTAAATCTAAATTCCAGGCATGATTAGATCATTTTTTTATTGTAAGAACTAGTTTATTTGAGCTTTTGAAGTTTTATAATTGGATCCTAGTGCTTTACTTGTCTGCATGTCGAGCATATGACTTTATAGTGAATTGAAATAATGATACTGTTTGAAATTATAGTGTAATGTGCACAATGCCTATAAAGTATGAATTTGATGAGCAAATGATTATTTTGGGATGGACGGTGCCTGACATATATACGGTTGAGATGTAAGCAGTATAGATATACTAGAAATGGTTAGAACAATAATAGTGAAAATAATATGATTAACTACAAAACAACATCAAATTGAAGAAGAGGCCATTGCCCAGGATATGAAACCTATGAGGAATGACATTTTAAATATGAGGAGAAAAGTGTAATGTTAACTATGAGATATGATGCTTGTGAAGTATTGATGAAAATGGAGAAGAAAAATAGAATGGCCGGTGGATAGAGGGCATGAGCTTAGGAAAAATAGAAGTGTAAAATGGAATGGATCAAGGATTATTTGGTAGGAGCTTGGAGTTAGATTGATGTAGGATAATAGTGTGCAAGCGGACTAAATGCGGCTCTCCTTTTATAGATACATGATATATAGGAAACTTTAGGGGGAATAGTGAACATATTGAATGAGGTAAGTAGCCTTATTATTATAGATAAAGCAGGCCTTTCGGTATTCATCAATGGCAAATTGAGGAGGAAGAAAAGAGACATGAAAAAGAAGAGAAAAAAGGAAAAAGTAAGGGAATGAGAGAAAAGTGAGGATGAAGAGCCAAAGATTGAGCAAAAAATTGAGAAGATGAATGTGAATCCTAAGGATGAGGATGCACAATATAGCATTAGTAATAATGAAAACTAGAGAGTGATGTATATGTTATGTATGTATTTATTTAGTAAGTCTACTATGAAAATAACTAGCATAAATATTAAACTTAGTATGTGTTCAACTAATGGTTATCCTAGGCCCAGTCATTTTGTTCTTCAGACTAAGCATATAGTTAATATAGCAAATTTTGAATATTTAAATATTGATGTGAGTGAAGTGCTAATGCTAACTTAACTATTTAATGTAAACTAGAATAATACTTTGCATAAATAACATTTTTTTATACTTTAGTGATTGTATATACAAGGGCAGAAAATAATTTTGTGATATTAAGTGCCATATTGTAACCTTAGCTAATTTTGCATGCCAAGAAGTACTATAACATCTAAATTAGTATTGAAATAGAGACGTCTTTGTATGAAAGTTCTCAAGCACAACCTTAAGGCCTGAGCTAGTCATCAAAGGAGACTAGCGAGTAGGCAAGCAAATGCCCAGAACATTTCAAAAAGACAAGCCTTAAACCCACAATAGCCAATTTTGGAGGAGGAAGGGTCACATAACCCAACCATTGTCGACTATCTAGTAAAGCCCATGTATGCCATGTGGCAACAATTCATGCAATATTGTCAACACAAAGGTGGGTGAACCAGGCTAGGGCCGACGAAGAGCTCATTGAGGATCAAGAACTAGAGCAATTAATCTATCTCTAGCCTTCAAGGTTCATAGGGGAAGTTGATGACCATAAAGTAAAAGTATGGGCAGAGAGTCTTGAGAAAATATTTAGCACACTATAATATCCTGATAAGCAAAAAGTTACGTATGCCTCATTTCTTTTAGAAGGACCTACATACAATTACTGGAAAGTAGTGGATTGGAGGTAGGGATAGGAAGAAACACCATAGATCTAGAGCAAACTTTAAGCATGAGTTCATAGGAAAATTTGTACCTCAAGTTGTCAAGAATGCCTACAAATAGGAATTTATGGATCTTGCCAGGGGATTGCATTGGTGGGCCAGTATGATGCCACTTTCAGTAGAGGGACTCCAACTGGAGATCAAGCAAGCCCTCATTTCATATAACCTATCCAATTATGATTGGGCTATGCATAAAGCACTTTAGTTGGAGCTGAAACATAGAGAAATTTAAAAGATACTAGAGAGGAGCAAACCAAAGAGAGTTCCACCTAGTGGAAACAGTAATCCAAAGAAAAAAACATTAACTCCAGCTTGGGATAGCTAGCCAACACTTTTACCTAGTAGTTAAGACCAACCATCTTGCATGGGGAGCAACCTAAAAGAATTATTGTTTCTGTGAAGACACTAATCATGATGAGGTGGGATGTTGTAAGAAATAAGGGAGATGAAAGGCGTGCCGCAAGACCAAAATTTTGTCAAGGACTGTCTAAAGTCTAGAGTTGCCACATTAAAAGCATCTATAGGAAAAAAGAAACAGATAGTAGGGGTTAGTGGGAAAACCAAGGTTCGCACTCATACTTATGCTATAATTGGAAGGAATGCCTTGAATCCAAAAGACACAGTTGAAGGTATGGTCTCCACATATGGAATTATTGGTAAAATGTTGTATAACTCTGGTGCTACCCACTTCTTTACATTCGTATATTTCATTCCTAAATTAAATTTAAAACCTAGAAGCATGGCATTTTAGTTAGAAGTACAAACACCTCTAGGAGCAAGATGGGTCACTGATGTCATTATATACAGCTTGCTTAGCCAAAATTAGGGATCGGGAACACATAGCCAATCTAATAGAGATTCCCCATCTAGAACTATGACTTGATTTTAGGAATAAATTTATTGTACTGGCACTAAGTGTAGATAAATGAAGAAGAGATTCGGAGTTCAAGGTTGGTGATCAAATATTCTAAGTATCATAACTCAAAAAGTATCATCACAATCCCTCTCAGACTCTCTCATATGAAGATATACCACTGTAAAGTAATCTGACATATGAAGAGAGGCCGATTCGTATCCTAGACCAAAAATTTCAAGAACGCCACAATTGCAAGATTCCCCAAGCAAAAGTATTGTGGCGAAATAGCAATGTAATAAAAGCGACATGGGAACAAGAAAACTATATACACTAATACTATCTTGAGCTCTTCTAGTTCTAGGTAAGAATCTAGGGATTAAATTCTTTTTAGGGGGAACGATTGTGACACCCTTAAATTAGTAAACAAAATAAATTCCAGAACTTTGAATTTCATAAATTAAATTAAAATTAAAATTTTGAAAGGAAGATAATAATAGAGGTCAAAAGAATTGCATTTCCTAAGGCCTCAATTGAATATTATAAAGCTTGAAAGGTCAGAATATTAATAAAAAAGGACTTAATCGCAGAGATTTAAAACGTTAGTAGGGCTCTTGTAAGATACTTAGAAAGTGAGATAGGGAAATCAAAAGTTAGGAAATTGATGGGCCCAATTGTACATAAGAAAAGGTTCTAGGGGGAATTGAAATTTTAAAAATAAAAAAAATGCTGAAGTAATAAAACTTATGGCTATATGTTCACTTCACTCTGTTTATTTCACTCTTGTGTACCACTACTCTCTTCACCAACTTATTTTCACCAGTACCAGCTAAACAAGGAGATAAGACCGCCATTCTTTTTCTCTCATTGTAACGAATGCAACAATACCAATTCTCCTAGAAATTCCTAATGAATTAGTGACAGTAGACAACCAATCGATGGCTAATAGTGGTGGTGGTGGTGGGTATGGTGGTTTTGGTGGCCCAAACTTGGAAACTAAATGTGCAATCTAATGGACTCGAAGAGTATAACACAAGGGTAGCTTTAATTTTATAAATAGGTCGTTAGAGTTGAAGTAACTAAAGTGGAAAGAAACAGCGACTCCAGCGGCTATTTTTTTTAATTAAATGGTAATTGGATGTTGGATCATGAAATTGATTGGAGGGTTGTGACTGAAGTAGCAAGGTGCACTAGTTGGTGGAGGTTGCACATAACTTCAATCGGCAAGCTCTAGCACTGTAGGACTGCCTACGGCTCCAACAACTAAAAAGCAAAACCTTTGGAACTATGACCCAAATGCATGTGGGTTGGTTTTCAAATTGTGAATTGACCTCAAACTTGGTCAATTTGGTAAAATTTTGTTAGATAATTAAATATTTCCTGATTTGATTCAAGTAAAATGCTGTGTTGGTTTTTATGTAAATTTGAGTGAATTGAACTGAATTATGATGTTAGACCAAAATAATTGAATATCATTTAGTTAGAAAATGACATGTGGCCCTAAATTCAACAATAAAACACTAATTTCTATTTAGTTAAATTAATTGATATAATTGAGAAGCTAATTTATGAATTAGAAATGCAAAGTTTACTCGTATGTAAAAAATATATTAAATTTGTGGATTATGGTTAAATTAATTATCCATGGACACAAATATTAATTTAATTGTTAGCTATAAAAGTGAAATATAGGCCTAGAATTGAATAAAAAGCATAATTGATATTAATTAAGCCAAAGCAGCATATTAGAATGTCTAGACCATAAAATGAGAATAAAAATTGGCTATTATAGAGGAATGTATTAAAATTCGAAGTAATTCAATCGTTGATATTTGTAATTATAGATTGTGCATCCTCATAATCATGATCAATATTCATTTCTACATTTCCTACCTCTCTTTCCGTTTCTTCATCATCATCCTGCTGCATATATGCTTCATTTTACTCTTGAACTCCTTTCTCTTCTGGGTCCTTCTATTCTTCCACATATTCATCTTTCTTCAGATTCCTTTCTAATACTTCCTATATTTGTACATTATCATCTTCTCTCATTTTTTAAGGTGGTTATTCTCTCAAAGGCCTTCCCCCACATCCATCAATTGATCTATCTTCCATGTAAGACTCACCATTACATCTCTAAGTTGTTCCATCATACCATTACTATGATCAATTACTTTTTGATAAGTCAGTTTAGAATGTCCTTGCGAGTCAGTCCTCAACATATCTTTTCATTATTCGCAATTTTTATAATTTATTCTATACTATCCTTATTTTCTATGTCTTTCTTTCCTCTAGAAGCCTGTCAATCTCATTCTCTTGTATCCCTATGACTCTTCCTACTCGAAATTCTACATTTTTATGCTCCATTTCACATACTAATTTGAAAATCTATCTTTCTTGATCTTTAAATATCTCAAGTAGCTTTAACCCATTCTCATTAAATTACTTATCTTTCTCTCCACTTCCCTCATCTCTTATAGGTTTTTTGGCTTTTCTATGCTTGCTGATCATCCTACTGTCATACAAATTTTATTTTATTGATATCACCCTAAATAAGTATCATACCATCAATACATTTATTATCATTTTCAAGTATAAAGTACAGTTGAATCACATTATTCACCCTATAGTAGTACTTACTAACTTATAAAGCCTAAAATATCTACTTTCTCAGTTTTAAAGTCTCATGTCTGACTTCTAGGAAAAACGATCATACATTAGTTGGTCGCCCAGCTATAATCTCCTATATCTTGACATCAAAATATTTTTCTAATGTTCACATTTTAATAAATTTCTAGGGTTGAACCCAACCTCCACTAGATTCCTCAAACCCTACTCTAGCGGCATTCTCCTAAGTTCACCTAGGTCTTTGATATCCTAGGCTTTGATACTACCTCTATAACACCCGAAGACATTATAAACAACTCAGATAATCTAAACACCCTAAAAAAAAGAGTTCATTCACAAGCATTGATTCTTAGTGTCATGCATTTTTCCAAGACTATTACATCTAAAAGTAACACTAACAATGCACACATGTCTATATTACAATAAAGTCTTAGAAGTTCCTATTACTACTAGTCACATCAGAGCAAAATTATATACAATATATACTATCAAGAGCTACTTCCTTATAATTTTAACATGTGTTATTTGTTTAAGAACGGAAAGAAAGAATACAAAAATTGTAAGTCCAAATACTTAGTGAGTTATTAATGAAAGAGTAACACATGTATGTAAAGTAATAACGAACAAGCACGAAATCAACAAAGGACAATGAAAACTCTTGCAAATACACAAGGTATAATGCATGTACAAGAGTACAACTGGTTGGAAAACAATTAAATGATAACAAATCAATAAACACTTTCCCAATCCTATTGTTAGTAGTCTCTTACCTTGTCACTCCACCTTCAAAAACAAGGAAACCCTTATCTCTCTAAGTTTCAAGTGATATTAGCTCAAACTAGTAATTTTGCATTAGGTTTGGCTAGTTGCATGCCTTATCTCATGCATAGACAATTACCTCCTATTATCTATAAGATAGGATTATACATCTAGCAAGTAGGGTATTGACTAAAAGACTAGACACAATTAATCCATGCTTCCCTATCATCTTTTGAAACCAATCCCAAGGCCCACCTCTAAGGGTATTGAGTAGTGAATATCATATAACATATCCTATAGCATTTCAATTAACATTTCAATTCACCGTGATAAATGAACAATTAGTTAATCAACAATGGGTTCATTCCAAGGTAACAGTCATGACAGTGATAGAAAGTTGTATTTCAAAATTCCTTTTCAATTTTTGCAACTTAATCACTAATTTTCAATGAACAACATAAATCATGATCGAACAGAAACCATAAACAATGTAAAGTGGTGATGTGTAGTAAATTTTGAGATCCATTTACTTTTTCAAAACTCATGCGAATATAAATCATATTAATCACTTGGTTCAAGAATCCAACATATCAAGATAGGTAGGGAATTCACATAATAATGGCTCAAGAATCATAGAGCAATGAAGAGTAGTTCAAACAGACTGCCAAATTCAACATAAAAGTTGAAAAACAACATAGAACAAACAAATATCAATTATTGAATCTCAACATAGAAAAGATCAAACAACAATGATATGTTTACAAATACATATGTTCTATCCTTAGTAAAGAAATCTCATACCATTGAGTATAAACTCACCTGGTAACTCTCATGTGGCCATATCCTCTTATGCACTCATAATGTTCTTGCCCTTATCACCTATTTTCATTTAAAACGTAATATAAGAAAACTGATTCTAACAGTATCACACTTCTTGTTATACTATTGCTTAGAATATGTTATGCATATTCCTTTATTTAATATTTTTAAGCAATTTAAACAAATAAAGACTCAACTTTCATTTGGTGGAGGGGGGCAATGTTATCATAGACCCTAGCATTAGCCAAGTCGATCCCTTTTATTCGGTTAATTGAGTTTCTAAAATTAATACTTATTTCAATTTTATGACTTTTAACTTTTTTGATTATGCCAATTTACTTTGATGGCTTTTAACTAAGTCCATACCATCCCAAGGTCAGTGCTCAAACTTATAATTAAAGTCTTAGCCAATAAGCTTATTCTATTTAAATTAAAGTCTTTTATAATCTCAATCAAATTGAGTTCTAATCCATATAAATTAAAGGCTAACTAATCGATTAGATTGAAATTTACCAAATTGAATTGGGTTTTGAGTCCAATTCATAGCTTGATTTTGGTATAGACAAGTCCAATTCGAGATTTCTTATTCACTATCCTTTAGCTGCCAAAGAACTTTTAGCATTCATTAACAAATTTGCAGATGTCATTTGAAAATTTATATTAAAATTCAAAAATATCCATTGAAGGTTGTTTCGATTATTTAGACAAAAATACTTTTGAACCTATTAATAATTTTAATAGTAACTTTAATATTATTTAAATGGCTCATAGTAAATTTAATTATATTTTATTATTAACAAAAAATTTTAAATATTAAATAATATTTTAATTCAAATTAATTAAAAAATAAAAATTTAAAATCAGTAGCATATCTAAAGTAATTTAATCAAGCATTATTAAACATATTTATTAATTAAAAATTAAATCCATCTATTAATTAATATGATTTTGTATATAAATTACTTCTCAATAATATTAAAATAATAATCATATCTAAAATAATTTAATTAAATTAATTAGAATTTATTTATTCATTAAAGAAAATATGAATAAATAAAAAGTAAAAATCTATTATGTTTGAAAAACATAGTTTGAATTACATATTTTATAAAGTTAAAATAATAAACATATCTTAGATAATATAGCTCAATATAATTTAATTCATGTATTAATTAAAATAATAACTTAAAAATGAAAACAAATTTTAAAATAAATATAGTTAAAATATAATTCACATAATGTGGGATGCTAGGAGTGTAAACCCCTAGCGAACTCTTACTGATAAAAAAATAAATGTATTTATTAATTAAAATAAATAATTTAAAAGTAAAAATAAGATCTAAAACTATCATAGTAACAATAATAATTTTAAATAAATAAAATATAATTTTAGTCATTTTGAATAAGATAATTTAATAATTTTAAATAAATTAAAAAATTAATTTAAACTAATTTCATTAAATTTATTTATTAATTAAAAATAATCAAGTAAAAATTTCGTTATCCTTTTCTTAGCCAGCCACAGCCAGGGCTAGCTAGTGGCTTAGTTGCAGCTAATGCTACTGATTGCCAAGTTTGGCCAAATTAACCGCTTACTATGGCCAACGGTTGGCCATGGCTAGGTCTAGATCTAGTCGCGGCTATGGCCAGCCAAATCTGGCGGCATAAAATTTGGCCGATGGTCATAGCCAATAGTCGGCCTAGCCAGACTTTCGCCATGGCCAGGTGGCCACTAGTCACAGTCTGCTGTGTGGAGGTTGTGGGGGTGGGGGAGGGGGAGTAGAGTTGTATGTGTATATATATTTATATTTATATTTATATAATATTTAATTACATATTATTTATATATCAATACATAATATTTGAAGTGTATTTTTAGAGAGGGTTTTGTGATACTTATATTTAGATATTTTTATTATTGTTTTTTTAATTTTTCTAGTGTGGGTGAGGCTTATTATGATATTTCACATTTTGCAAGGTTTTGTATAAATAGATTAAACTTTTAGGGTTGTAGGGTAATTAATCTTTTTTTTATTTAACAGTTTTTGTCAAAAAAAACTAATAGACATTAAGTAGTGTCCCAAATGTGCATAAAAGAAGTGAAATTTTTGTTCTATAAATGTCGATCCCGGTACCAAAAGTGCAAATTACCCCATAGGACAAAAAATGCAAATTTCCTAATTGAAATACCTATCTTCAAAATTAAACCTAACTATCAAAAATCTCAAAAGAAAATTTTCCTAACAATCAACTAGGATTCAGAACAAGGAACAAGAATGACCTAGAGCCACAATACAAACATAGATCTCAGCAAAATTGCAATTTTTGTCCAATAACTTCACTCAATTTATTGTTTTATTCCATAAGTTGCAAAATTATAATTTTAATCCTATAGCTATTAAAAAACTATCACTTTTAGTTCTCTTTTCACTGGAGAAGGGGAAACTTGCCAAAAACACAAACATGGCTTATCGAGAGTGTGTCACTTTGAATTTTTTGCCATGTTGGCGAAAACCAGCTAACATGTTTTTCAATATAAATGTATACAAATATTTTATACACATACACATAAACATATATTTTTATAAATACATATTATATATACATATATATGCATACACATAAATCCTATTCCCCAACACTCCTACCCCTTACTACCAGACCACCCTACCCTTGGCCCTTACTACTGAATTGGCCCCTTACCCCCCAAAGCACTTGAGCTGCCATGGCTAGCTAGCCATAGTTGCCATGACCCAACTGGCCACTAGCCGCCTAGGCAAGCTTGCCATGACTAGCTTTTGATCATGGTGGCCATTGCACCCACTTAGCCAAATCTAGTCAAGCGGCATTGGCTAAGATGGCAATTGCCTAGGTAGGCAACCTAGTGAGCTTCTACTTGCTGGTCGCTTGGAAGCTGGGCCATCATGACCAGAGATTGCTTGGCTAGATCTAGCTAGGTAGCCACCACAACTAGTAGGGTTGACCATGGGGTGGTGGGGAATTTTTTTTCTTTTTTTACTTTTTGTTTATCTATTTCTTAATTTATATATAAATTAAATTGAATTCTTTTAATTGTGTAAGATAAAATTATATTATTATATGGTATATTAAATTTCTTTTGTTTCTTAATTAAGAAATATTAATAGATTATATAAATATATATTTTAATAAATATATGTGTATATATAAATACATATCATAAATTCAAACGTAATATTGCCAATTAAGCAATAAAAAAGACAAATAAGCCAACTAACTTTGTTGCTTAACCATGCCAGCGAACTTTTGTGCCAAGATGGCAAAAACCCCAAAATGGCACACTTCTGCTGTATCACATCGATTTTTCCAATGAGTTTTCCCATCTCCAATGAAAAAATGACCAAAATGATAATTTTTTAATACATATAAGACTAAAGTTATCATTTTGCAACTTATGGGATAAAAAGGCAAATCGAGCAAAGTTACAGAATGAAAATTGTAATTTTTTTTTGGATCTCTCGTCTTTCTTGTCTTGAACTAAGTTCTCTACAAAAGGGGTTAATCAATAAAATATAAGCAACAGTTTGCCTAGTAAATAAATTTCCTTCAGTTTCTACTGAATTTGAGTAGTAACATTTTTCATCATATTTTCTACATTTTTTGTGTAGTCATTTTAAATTTTACAACGAAGCTTTTCCACTAAAAACATACAAGAAAAAGGTACATATATTACAATCAAAGCTTTATAATATGACTAGGCTGCAAGGAGCCTAATTTTAATTTTCTTCAAAGCTACAGTAGCATCATGAATGTTGATCCTTTCAAGAGGAGATTTCATGGAGCAACTTAAAGCCAGCTTTAATATGGACGATAAACAACTCAACTTTTCACTTAAGTTTTCTTCTTCTGGGCTCAATAAATTGGAATCTATTACCTGATTAATCATATCGGGCATATATTCCTTTACGCAGTTCCTTAAGCTCAAATTTCCCCGGAAAGCTTCATCTTGGGGCTTTTTTCTTGTAAAAACTTCCATCAACAAAATGCCGTAGCTATAAACATCACATCTTTTTGACACAAATCCATCCAATCCAAACTCTAAAGTCAAAAAATAGATTAAAGAAGAGAGTATTAACGGCCAAAACAGATAAAATATTTGGAGATTAAAATAAAAAAAAAGATCTTTGGTGAAGAGGATGATTTAATGAAAGAAAACAAGATCAGGAAAGCTAGGAGTTTTACCTGGTGCAATGTAACCCAAAGTAGCTAGTGTCATAGTTTGCACAGTGCTTTGTCCCTCACCTAGTAGTTTAGCAACGCCAAAATCACACAAGTGGGCAACCATATGCTGGTCCAACAGTATATTGCTCGGCTTCAAATCACAATGAATTACAGGATTTGTGTAACCATAGTGAAGATATTCCAAAACAGATGCCACATCTATCATAATACTAATTCTCTGAGTTATATCAAGAAAGTAGTTATGGGAATAGAGCCACTTTTCAAGACTTCCATTAGGCATATACTCAAGCACCAAGGCCTTGAAGTCTTGGCTGGAGCAAGAACCAATGACTTTGCAAAGATTTCTATGGCGAAGGTTTCTCAACACTTGACACTCCACTTCAAAACTCTTAAATCCATCTCGCAATTGTAAATTGAACAACTTCACCGCCACATCCATTCCATTTCTAAGAGTCCCTTTATAAACAGAGCCAAAACTTCCACTACCCAGTAAATTGCTTTCCCCAAATCCATCAGTAGCTTCAACAAGTTCATAGTAAGAAACTCTTAAGGGCTCCATGGCAGACCAAAAATATGATCCATTGGGGGACTTATCCTTTCTATGGTATCTTGCAAATATATATATCAGTATCACAATGACGATTATAAAAAGGGTCCCCAATGAAATAAATAAAACCTGAAGCTTGGGTTTTCTCTTTGTTCGTTGGCAAGATGGAACATGATATCTTGGATCGCCGCATAACTCTTCATTAGAAAGGAAGAATTGACTTGTGAAGTTTTTGAAAGGACCACCAGAAGGTATCTCACCACTTAAATCATTGAAAGAAACATCAAAGTCTTTTAGATATTGTAGGTTTTCCAAGGAAATAGGGATCAAACCAGAGAGATTGTTATGGGACAGGTTAAAGTACTCCAAGCTCACAACTTGAGCTATTGACCCTGGTATAGATCCATGGAATTTGTTATGTGCCAAGGAAAGTTTGATCAAGGATTCTGAAGCCCCAATTGTGCTAGGAATGATGCTTGATAATTGATTCTTGGATAAATCAATTACTATTGCAACCTTCAAATTTCCTATTTCTGGCGGCAAAGAGCCTGTCAAGAAATTCGAGGAGAGATTCAACGACAGAAGATCCTTGAGATACCACAAACTCGTTGGTATAGTGCTGTTCAACTGATTGCCACCTAAATTAAGAATTCTCAAAGCAGTAATATTTCCTATGCAGTCTGGAATCGCGTCATATATTTGGTTGTTCATCAAACCCAAAGTACTTAGCTTACTTAATTTGCATATAGTACTTGGGATGGTTCCAACTATTTGGTTTGTGCTAAGGGATAACCCTTGAAGATTTTTCAAGTTGGACAAAGTTTTTGGCAAGAATCCAGTCAGATGGTTTCTATAAAGAGATAGCACGATTAACTTGCTCAGCTCACCAATTTCTTCTGGGATGCTGCCTTTGAGACCACAATTATATGCATAAAGAGTCTGCAAAGAGGTGAGATTACCAATAGAGTCTGGAAGCATTCCATTTAAAGGATTGTCTGCAATGCTCAGGTCAATCAGATCTCTACAGTTGGACAATGAAGTGATGAAGCTCAGTTCTGGAGTCTCACTCGTTAAACTGTTCCCAAAAAGATCAAGCCATTTTAGACGGGGTAAGCCATAACCAAAAGTTGCTCCAAGCTTTCCAGTTAGTTGATTCTCTGAGAGCGAAAGCATTCTCAATGTTGACATATTTAACAGACTTGTTGGGATAGAACCACTCAACTTGTTCGCACCCAAGGAAATTATCTCCAAATTATGGAGGTTGCCTATTTCTTGTGGAATTGTACCTGAAAATTATTTTTCGAAAAAACATGGGTTGCGATCAAGGTAATTAATTTCTAAAGCTGCGAAAATATATATTATACGTAGCTATATATATTCATATACCTGTCAAATTATTTACCGAAAGATCCAACTGCTCAAGCAGAGTTGAATTCCCAATCTCTCTTGGTATGGATCCACGCAAATTGTTGTCAGACAGAAGTAAAATCCCAAGTGCTGGGCATTGAAATAATCTTGTGGGGATGTGTCCGTATAGTTCATTCCCAAAGAGAACAAAATGTTCTAGTTGTTTAAGACTGGAGCAGATATCTGTAGGAAGCATGCCAGATAGTTTATTCCGGTGCATGGCCAGTATTTTCAGGGTTGTGATATTGCTCAATTCCTCCCGAAAAACACCTGTTAGATTGTAAATTTGATTCAGATGGACACAGGTTGAAAAAATAGCACTGATTTACGGTCAGTAAAAGAGAAATAATTTATAGATTTACATCGAACAAGAACAAAAACAAAATGGAAAGAAAATTTAAATGAGATATATAACAAAAATATAAAGGAGGACAACGTGATTAGTGGTAACATAGAGTAAAAAATTTATAACTATATATATTGTCTTAAGAATAATTCATATATTCTAAATACATATTAATATTAGGAAAAATAATCATTTCATTATGTAAGTGTACTCGATTTTTAATTTTATCCTATATTTTACACAATTAAAAAATTAATCCTATAAATATAAAAAAAATTGACACATACATTTTGATTGTCATTGGAATTAGAAAAATTGATTGAAAAATCTGATGTGGCACGCTTGAATATGTTGCAGTTGGAGATTTTGCTTTGTTGACACCTATATGGGGTTTTTTGGCCATGTTGGTTGGCATGTTTGAGGCTAGTTGGCTTATTTTATCCCTGTTATTGCTTAGTTGGCAATATGAATTTTGAATTTATGATTTGTATTTATACATACAGCAAAATTGCATTTTTAGTCCTCCTACTATACTTGTTTGCATTTTTGCCCTATAAGTTAGTAACATTACAATTTTAATCCTATAACTATAAAAAATTGCCTTTTGTAGTCCTTTTTTTGCCTGAGATGGGAAAATTTGCTGGAAAAGCTAATGTGGCATTGTTAAAGTGTCATAATTTGAATTTTTTGCTATGTTGGCAAAAATATTGTTAATATATATACATGTATTATGCACACATATATATGCACATATATTTATATATACATGTATATACATACAGATATATACATATATACCGTGCTCCACAACACCACCTACCCCACCGCAAGACCTCCTCTGCCCCCTACCCCCTAAGCACCCAAACTGCCATGGCCAGGTAGCCATGAGCTGGCTGTCTTGGACAATTTGCCATGGCCACAGGCGGCCTAATTTGGCCAAGCGCCTACCTAGCTTCCAGGCGACCATTGCCCTCCTAGACAAGCAAGCTTCCAAGCAACCACCTAGACAGAGTGGCCATGGCCGCCTCAGTTATGGCCAAAGGCCTAGCAAGCTTCCAACAAGCAATAGCAGTCGCTGGATCTAGCCAGGCTAGCCACTATGACTAGCTCGGCTATGGCTGGGCGTGGGAGGGGAAGAATTTTTTTCCCCCTTCTTCAATTGTTTTTACTTTTTTCAAATTTTCACTTTCAATTTACTTATTTTTAATTTAAAGAATAATAAATATATATGTATATAAATAAATATTTTTTAAAAATATATAATATTTGTATATGGTAGATTATATTTGTATTACTTTTTAAATTAGTAAATAATTATAAATTATTTATATAAACATATGTGTATATTTCTTAAATTCAAACTCATGGCCAACTAAGCAACAGAAATGATAATATAATCCAACTAGCATTGTCGTTTGAACAAGTTGGCTTTTATTTTTTGCCAACAAGGTAAAAACATCAGACTATGCACCCAGCGAGCCACGTCAATTTTTTGGGCAACTTTTCCACCTTTAACGAAAAAAGGACTAAAAATGATAATTTTTTATAGTTATATGACTAAAATTGTAATTTTGCAACTTATAGGGAAATTACTCAAATCAGGTAAAGTTATAGGATGAAAATTATAATTTTGCTTTATATACACATATATTTATATATAATTTTTAAATATTTTTTAGTTAAGAAATAAAAAAATTTAAATGATTTTATATATATAAATAAAGAAATAAATAATCCAAAAGTTATAATAATTAAAAAAAAAGAATAAGAAGAAGGGAAGAAAAAAAATTCCCCCTTCCCCCGATGGCCTCCTCTTCCAAGTGTGGCTGCCTAGAAGCTCACTAGGCAACCATCATAGCAGGCTTGTCTAGCCACCCAGCTATGGCTACAATGGCCAACCCAGGTGGTTGATGGGGCGGTCCGACAATAAGGGTGGAGTACTGGCGGTATCAATATGTATATATGTATATATTTGTATATGTGTATATATAATTGACAATAAGTCATACTATTATTAGTATTTTATAATATATTAACAATATATTAATATCGTTGACAGTATTACTATTATAATTAATAATACTAATTATATGATTACTATTAGGTTATTATTAATAATAATAAAGATTATATTAATAATAATTGTAGTTGCATTCATAATATGTCGTATTAATAATATTATAATATTAATATAATAATAACGTTATTAAAATATTACTAATAATAATACATAATACTAATAAATATTAAATTAATTATTATTATTGTTATTAATCATATTAATAATAGATTAATTTTATCAATAATAATAATAATATTATGATATCATTATCTCCTAATATTATTAATAATATAATTAGTAATATATATCAGTGATGATATTTCTAACAAAAGTCCAAGTAAGCAAAAACTTCTTCCAACAAGACAAAAAAAGGCCATGTTAGTTAAAAATTTGCCACATAAACAAAAATTCTCAAATTCCACAAAATTTAGCATGCCACATTAGTTTTTTCGACTATTTTATGTGATTCTAGCAAAAATGGAACAAAATGTGCAAATTCTTTTATATTGAATTAACTTTTTAATTGTGTAAATATAAGACAAAATTAAAAATCAGGTAAATTTATACAACGAAAAAAATTAATTTTCCCTGTTAATATTTGTTTTGAGAAAATATGCAGTGAATGGAATTACATAGAGCAGGAAATTAACGTGAAGGAACTTTATCATGTATTAGGCATCTTATATGTATCATAAACCTGAGTATACTTGTGTAATTAGTTGGTTATATAGAATAAAATAAAATTGTAATGCTCCCTGTATATTTCATTAGTTAGTTATAATTCTAATTTTTAAGTGTAAACAATTTCAATTAAGGTGCTTATTGTGCCTGTTGTAAAATGAACTAATGTTTCATTTGTGGTGATTATAAAAGTTGTTCAATTGATATTCAAAAATTGTGTAAAGATAATTGTCAAGGCTTTTATACTCAAGCTCCTTTGAGTAATTTTTTTTTCTTTTTTAACAAAATGTAACATAAATTAAAAAGTCATAATTTGCATTATTACAAAAAAATTACAATATTGCAAATCCAAAAATAAAAAGGAGGAGCAGGATTTGTTTTAATTATTTAGAGACTAAAATATATTTGTGCATGCTATGTCATAATTTTTCTAAGCTAAATTGTAATAGTTCTTTTTGTACATAAACATTAATTGGTTAATGTTGTTAAAAGTTTGTGAAAACGTATCTCAATAAACATATTGAATTAGTTTATATTGATAACCTTAAACTTGAAACATGATTACAATTACACATTCTAAAGCATCTAAACCCATATACACAACAGTTTGTATACTAATCAAAACAGTACATAGAAAATGTACACTATTAGAAAGGATTTCAACATTAACTTTTATCCTTTGGCTTCTTCCTATGTAAAATTTTTATTAGCAGCATTAAATAAAATGCATTGTTAATATGTTCTAAGAAATTTTCGTCCATTGAAAATTAGGAAAGAAGTTTACAGCAAAAGTGCAAATTGTTGCATTCAAGAAGAAAATATGAAAAGAAAAATGTAAAACCAATTTGGGTGGGAATAAAAGCTAATAGAACTTTCTTTGGGGGAGATATATAGTTAAATCTTTCTCATCTTAAATTAAATAATTGAATAAATTCAACTAATATTAGCATTGAAGTATAAAATTTAGATAATTAACTCTCCTAAAAACCCATGCTCTTTTATGAAAAAGTAAATTTCTACCATTCAAAGTTTAATTTTTCATTCATTTATTCGTTTTCTAGATCATGGTGGTTATATAAATTTTATTATGCAATAAGAGTTACAATTAAACATTCATCAAATAAAAGAAGCATACATAAGATAACTTTAAACATTTGCTAAGCACAAAAAAGTAAACTAATTAAATTGGAAGGGATTCAGTGTTGATGGAAATTTAATTCATTGAGGAATATAGAGAAAAAAAGCTAATGGCTAAAACTTTCTTATAATTCTAGAATTAAATAATATACTAACCTTAGCAAACATTACTATTAGAATATGAAATTAATATAATTAATTCTTCTAGCATATGCTCTTTTTAAAAATTAAAACTTGATGCTTTAAACTTTATTTCTATAGTCTTTTATTCTTATTTCTAAACTATGATGATTATATAGAATTTATTATAAAACAAGGTAACAAGTGAATATTGTCAGAATTAAGCATATGTCAATTAGTTAAACTGTGGCTAAAATACAAAAAAAAAAAAAAAAGACTAATTTAATATAGGAAAATTTTAAAGGAAAAAATTAGAGTTTGTTTTTGAAAATAAATGAGATAAAAAAAAATGATAAATGTTAAAAGTAATGTTTACAATACAAGAATATGTTATGAATTATTCTTAGATAATAAGACATAACAATAAAAAGTAACAATTAGTAAAAAAATATTTTATCAAATTATACGTTTCAATACTTGATTGTCTATCATTATATTTGATTTGAAAGTCATAATGCATCTGCATATACAAAATCATAATATAATTTTTCAACATAATATAGTAAGAAAGTGTCTTTTTTAACATAATTTAACTTATATTCTTTTAACAACTATGTAATTTATATTAATATTTAAAAAATTTATCAATGATGTGGACTTTTCCAATTCCATAAAAGCGATTGCATGCAAGCGCTTTTCCCTAGTTCCTAAAAAAGCAAAATTTTGGCCGGTATTGATATTATTTACCTGTCAAATTGTTGCGACCAAGATGCAATTCGTGAAGCGATCTTAGCTTTCCAATTTCTGGTGGTACGGATCCACTGAATCTGTTGACTGATAATGATAGTTGCTGCAGATTCGCACACTGAGATATGTTTGCTGGTATTTCTCCAGACAACTCATTCAATGACAAGGAAAGCACTTCAAGTCTTGGAAGATCATAACAAATGTTAGCAGGAAGATTGCCAGACAATCTATTTCCAGTTAAAGAAAGCATTTCAAGAGTCGACAGGTTGAACAGTGTGAGTGGAATAGAGCCTGACAGGCGATTATATCTCAATCTCAAAATCTTCAACTTAAAAAGATTGCCAATCTCTCCTGGAATTGTCCCAAGCAGGGAATTGGACGATAGATCCAAGATTTCAAGATTTGTCAAGTTAGAAAAAGAAGGTGGAATGAAACCAGATAAGCTGTTATTCTTAAGAAGCAAAGTTTGAAGTCTAGGCAAGAAAGCAAACCATTGGGGGATTTTGCCACTCAAACTGTTGTAGCTAAAATCAATGACTCTTATTCGCCTTAGTTGAGCCAACTCCCGTGGCACAGTGCCGTGGAAATCGTTGTGGCTTATGTTAAGCACAGCAAGAAAGGAGAGGTTTCCCAACGGAGGGTATAAGTTCCCCCCAAGGCCCATCATAGAAATGTCTAAAACAGTTACTCTTTTGTGGCGAGAACCAAAAGTGACTCCAATCCAGTGACTGGCAGAAGTAGAATTAGACCAGTTTCCAGAGAGAATGTGAGAAGGCTCCAAATTGAGGTGGGATTTCAAGGAAAGAAGCACAAGCTGATCTGCACTAGTCATCTCGGTTGCTGCCTTGACAGTGGAAGCAACTAAACAATTTAACAGCAAAAATGCAAGTAAAAAGGACAAACTTTTTGCCATGGCTTTCCCCGTAACAAATAAACTATAATGGCCCTGCTGGAGGAATGATGTGCGTGTGTGTGTGTATATATAGTGTGTTTTTGGAAGTAATGAAAGAAAAAGACTTGCAAATCAGAAAGGAAAATGGGAAACAGCGATCATTCTATTCATTGTGGAATTCATTGATAAATTGTCTTCGGCCTGGGGGAATGAGGATATATATATATATATATATATATTTATTTATTTATTTAAGTGACGAAAGCGACGACCAAATCCGAAAAGAAAATGGGAAACAGATATCATTCTATTCATTGTGGAATTAATTGATAAACTATCCGTGAGGATATATATATATATATATATATATTTAAGTGACGAAAGCGACGTCCAAATCAGAAAAGAAAATGGAAAAGGATGTCATTCTACTCATTGTGGAGACCCTGTAAACTGATAAAAGAAAGTACAACATCATGAAGATAAAGAAATTTATCTCCACAGAATGTGAGAATTAGTTAACAAACGCGAACCAGTTCCTCTATATTGGTTTTTGGAGGAGATTTTTTGTTGGATTTAATTTGTATTTTGAGAATATGAGAGCAAGATCAAATTTACAATCGAGGAAGATAATAGAGAAGAAAGGAGCTCAAAAGTGATATGATTCTATTTCTCGTTTTCTCACACTTCATGTTGTTGTTGCTGCTGCTGCTGCATTTAAATGCATTTGTTGTTGTTGTTGTTGCTGCATCCAAATACAATGAATGTCTACCTCACTCTAATTCTAAATATCGCGGAAAATTGAACTTTTAATTTTGACAAACAATATGAAAATCAAAAAATTAAAGAGAGAAATAAAAAATCTTCAAGAAAATCAAGAAACAATTACCACAAGACGTTTTACAATTGAAATTAGAAGAATTCATCTAAGAATCTTCTAATGAAACCCCCACCGTTTCAAAATGATATGAAGAAGAAGGTTGCTTTGCGAACTCCATTCCCCTAGCTTCCTAAAATGGTAAGTTAAATCAAACTTATAATAATTACTAATTTCAAAATCTCAGTCATTGCTCTCATGGTCGCTAGAGTAGACATGATACAAGAACGTCTCATTCCTACAATATATTTTGAGAAAATGAAAGAAAAACTTTCACTAGTAAATTCTGCAAATCGAAAAATTAACTTTAAACTAAAAAAAGGCTATGGCTATATATCCAAATGAATCAAGAACCCTTGTAATATTGTAAAAAAAGTTCAAGTTTTCTCAATAAGAAAACATTTTTGTCTTTCAAAAAGCCCTTGCTTGTCTCACTACAAGAGAAATACATATTGGTGACAAAATAATAAGTGACAATGTAAAAATTGTCACTAATTATATATATATTAGGTGACAAAAAATTTGATTATGTCACCTTAATGATTTTTACAACTAAATAACAACAAGAATACTGTTAGAGTTGTCACCATAAATAATTAGTGACACGACTGTGATAACAATGAATTAAAATCTTGTCACAATAGTAGTGACAATTTCTATTGTTACTAAGCTATCACCATAGGAGTGTCATTAAGTGTTAATGGTGACAACTTAAAACATTGATTTTTATCAATATTGAGTCATTTTGTGACAAGATAAAAATTATTGTTACTTAAAAATTATCATTAATGATAAGATAAAAGTCATTGCCACTTAATGTATGTTATTAGTAATAATTTTTACTTTGTCACTTATTATTTTGTTATTAATATTATATTTTTTATAGTATCTCTTGGTTTTTGTGTTTATAAGAATGTTGAATTTGAAAGAAGAGTAGCTACAATTATCATTGATTGCAAATCCCTCCATAAAATATAATTGACAATATGCTTTACTTTCCCATATCTAGTTCCCAATATAGTTTATGTAATCAAATTGATTATCCTTGGGCAGTGTTTGAAAAATTGGACTGTTCATTAAACTGAAAAATTTATCAGTTCACAGTTCACTAGTTTAACCATCGATCAGATCGTAATTGAACTACAATTAAACCATGAAGTCATAATTATAAAATATATATATTTATATTATATATATTACTTAAAATTAATAAAATATCAAAACATAAAAGACAAAGAGCTTAAAAGATATTGTCCAATATTACAATCGAAATTTCACAATTTATATTATAAATGACCACAAAAATTTAAATATATCAAATCTAATGTTTAAAATTGACAGTGTGCAAGTTAATTCAAAATTTTAAACTCTAAATTAAGACTTATTTTTTCCTTTTAAATCACTTGTGAGGTGTACTTAACTTTCGAACTTTGTGATATGGGATAATCCAGTAAGTCCAACAGGCCCAACAACAAATGAGACAACCTAGAAGGCCTAATGGTAAGTTTGTTTGATCGATCGGTATCGACCTCACTTGGTAGGGTCTGCAGTCGACTTGTATCAACCTCAAGACCACTCTAGAAGTTCGAATATTTGAGTCTAGTTGACATGCATCGACCTCAAGACCCACTCCGGCGTTGATTCGGATCCTTGCCATGTTTATTAGTCTGACAAGCTGCATGCCTCTATATTAATGAAGCGTGACAGCCAGTATAGCCACTGCTACCAACTCTAACAACTTTACCAACCCTGCCACCAACTTTGGCAAAGACGCAGCTCCACTGGCACGTTCATCCAGAAAAATAGGAGATTTAGCCACCTAAAATAGTACCAAAATCTGAACATGGAATGACCACCAACCCTTGGCAAAGATAAAAGTCAGTACACCTGATAAGGGTACTAGGGTCAAATCACACCTATAGAAGGCTATAAATACTTCAAGCTCAACTACGCTTAAGGTAATGCTCAATACACTATAAGCCTTAAATTCTCTGTATTCTGTTCGATCTCTTCATCTCGACCAAAACTAATGTGAGCATCGGAGTGCCTTAGCTAGGGACACCTCGGCTAGTTTAACGTGTGTTGTGGTTGCAAATTTCAAGCCCCAACTTATACACAAACTTGAGTACTCGACCTCCCTAGTCGATTTACCCGTAGCACAACTACCTTTTTCTTGATACGCAGCTTTCAGCAACATCATTTGGCACCATCTGTGGGGACCCATTGAAATTACAGCAAGAAAAATGGTAAACACATGTAGAGTAGTATTTGGAAAGGAAGAGAACTAGAGGTCCACTTCTCTACCTCTCCCAACCCCCAGCAAGATACAAATGCTCCAAGTATCAGTGCCTTCCAAGAGCAAGTAGTGATGCTCCCTATGCCCCAGTTGATGCAGCTGATAAGTGAGCAGGTTTTTGCTCAAATATCAGTCGAGTTATCTGCTTCTCTGAACAAGCACACTACAGTGCCCGCACCTGCCACCAGTACAACTCCGTAGCCGTCCCTATCAGAAAATAGGTCCCTAGAGAATAGTCGCTCCTATTAAGAAGCCAGACAACTACCCACCAAGCGCGAAGTTAGTCCTAG